>CM067376.1:107607815-108207457 GCA_034510155.1 Eucriotettix oculatus | reverse complement strand
TTTTTAAAATTTCACTATTTCTATCACAACCCAGCAACTCAGTTGCAGAGTCCTGAAGTTTCTTATACAAACCTGCTATCAATTTTTCATATGTTACAACTTGTTTACGCTTCCTTGACATACCTTGTTTTACATGTTTAACTTGCTTCCTCAATTTCTCATTTCTTTCTTGTAATGAATCACAAATCTGCTTTAGTTTTTTTGGGCTAGGCAAACAATACGAGTGGTCCTTATACACACTGTGGTTCCCTGTTTCAACTATATATATTTTAAAAAACTATTATTGAGCCACAGTTTGGATTAAAAATATTTTGATTACTAATAAAAGTGACTATTTCTATTACAAAAAATGATACACTGTTTTACCTCCTGTCATACCTCCTGTTTTACTACTGTCATAAAAAGAGAGCTGGCTTGCATTCCAGAGCACCACGAAGATTAGAAATTTGGTAAATATCGAAGTTACTAACACGTGCTGTCAAAAGTGAAAATATGATGATATTTACTTAAAATACGATATTCCAGCTGTTTCTGAACTGCGATTAGTACAATTGTAAGCTGAACACCCATTTGGCATGATTTCGGATGAAAAACAATATATTTTAATCACAAAAATACACGATTATTCAACCTCAGTCATATGAACACAGTACATAGGTCAAAGTTCTTGCCCTTCGACATTGTGATTGTCCCTGTTGCTAGTTGCTGCCACCCAGGGCGCTGTAACAGCCTCGTAGCCTCTCTATGATGTTTATATATCTCTTTGCTCTCTATCAATGCAAGATATTCTTTGGTTTCTTCTTCATGGAGTATCTTTGGTTAACACTCTCTTCCAGCTGTCACAATTATTGTTGTCCTAATCCCTCGAAGCATTTAAATACACTTTGTAAGTGTTTCATTGGTTAGAGTTATTGTCTTCGCCTTTCTATTAGATTTATTTTGTCGTTTATTTTCTGCAGAAGTGCTGACATCGAATATTTGTTACATTTGCGTTCCACGATGAGTTACACTGAGAAGCATGAGAACATTTCTAAAGATGATTGGATGCAGCATCTTGAAGGAGTTCATGTTCAGCGGTCTGATATGAACAGACTTATTATGAATTACTTAGTAACGGAAGGTTTCAAAGAAGCTGCAGAAAAATTTCAACAGGAATCTGGGCTTAGTCCTTGCTTAGAACTAGACTCTATTGATGACAGAATTCGTATAAGAGATGCAATTCAAAGTGGAAAAATTCAAGAAGCCACAGCATTAGTAAATCAATTACATCCAGAACTTCTAGATAATGATAGGTATTTATATTTTCATTTACAACAGTTACATCTAACTGAACTCATTCGTTGTGGAAAGGTAGAAGAAGCCCTTCATTTTGCTCAAGAGCAGTTGTCTGAAGCAGCAGAGTCTGATCCCACTGTGTTAAACGAGTTAGAAAGGACCCTTGCACTTCTGGCATTTGAAGATCCTCATAAATGCCCATTCAGTGACTTACTGCATCCTACTCACAGGCAGAAAGTTGCAAGTGAGTTAAATGCAGCTATTCTTAAAATGGAGAACAGAGAATCAACTACACCAAAATTGTCTAATTTGCTCAAATTAATTCTTTGGGCACAAGATGAACTAGATAAAAAGAAAATTAAATATCCAAAGATGACCTGTTTGGCCAATGCCATTATTGAGGCACCTAAATGACAGCAGTTTTCTCCCCAAGAACCTATTGAGAGTTCAAGTTTCTACCAAGGACAGTAGTAACCATGTTATTTTATGTTTGACATTTACAACAAACCTGTTTTATGTTGAGTGATATTTTCTTAATAGTTGTTTTATTTTTATCTTGTGTATTTTCAAACTAGTTAGTTGGTTTAAATGATTCTATTCTTTTTACTGGTCTCAAACTGTCATCTTGTAGCATTACTTTGTAATTTGCTCAGTTGAGTATAAATATGTGCAATGAGAAGCCAAGTGATAAACAATATATTAGTTCTGAATTGAATGCATTTTCAAGTATTCACAGGACACTAAAAGATAGTTTTTTGAAAAGCTCATTTTGTTTTACTGTGTGTGTAATTATTGGGACAACCTGATATTATAATTCATTAACTCGTGTAATTCAGCATCAGAATTTTTAAGTATATTTAAAATTGTATATGTGCTATAGTTAAAAGTTTGTTTTTTTATTGGTAAATTGTAATAAAAAAATTTTTTAAATAGGCATGAAATTGACTAAAAATGTTTTCTATGTCAATAAAATTATTGTATTAGTAAGTATAATAGACCATTTATTTTTCAAATTGGCTGTGTTCATGTAAATAATTTGAGTAGATGGAAGAATATTAAAAAACAGTATATTGCATTAGATTGCAAACATTTAATGATCTCCTTTGTTTGTTACCAATCTGTCTTTTGTATGCACAATTTTATAGCAAATCATGACTCCTTTATAAATAAATTAAATTATTATTATTTTACTAATATGCTGTTAATAAATCATTTAGGTTGACATAAAACATAAGCTTATTTTATATATTTAGTGGGGCATTGTTGAACAAACTATAAAGTCACCTAGTTTAGTGTTAAACTAAATATGAGAATTTTCTAATAAATACTTACCTCATTTATTTATTATTAATCCTTAATTGGCTTCTTTTGAAGAATGTTTTGCTGTATTTATTAATATATACCTGAAAAAGTATTTAACTGTTTGAAATATATTTGATTATCTATAAGTTCTATGTGCCACTTCAAAATTATACAAAAAGTGCCAAGGAACTTCCTTTTATGGTAAATTGAAATCAATTCAGAATCTTTCCATTATGGTAAAAAATAAACATTTGTGATACATAACAACAGATGTGACCTTATTTAACAGACAAACCTTAAAAAAACTAATTAAATAATTTTAGATAGCCTGATGTTTTTATGCAAGCTTAGAATGATTCTCAAATGGCTTTTAAAAGGAAGCTGATGTATGTATATATATATTTCTATTTAATAAAGATGCTAAGCTCGCATCAAAACGGCCTAATCTTCTTTAATAGTTCTCTCTCTACTTTTAAGGCTTGTCTGTTAAATAAGGTCACATGTGTTTATTTTTTATTACTATTATGTGAATTTAATAGCATCTTAATCTGGCCCCTGCTTTATGCCATACAACCCAAAACGTGTATCATTCCACATAGATTTTGTGTTCCCAAAAGAATAAGTTATATAATCAATTCAAATCTTAAGACAATTTTCCTTTTATAAGCTTTACAATTCATATTTAATCCTATTTGTTGTTGGTCTTCCAAAAGGCCATTTTGTTTTTAAATTGTTGCATTTTTATTAACTAGTGAAGTGTGCATATAGCGTTCCAGACTATACATCCTGATAAGTAATTGATACTGTATAAAAATTGAAACACATTCATGAACAATAAAACTTTTGTGAAATTTTTAATCAAAAAATATATTGTACACATTAGCAAAAACTGACAATAATAAAATTAATCAGGTATAATTAAATTGAAAATTCTTAACCAATATTAATTTTCTTGCAATAATGAAAGATTGGTTTTGTTTCAGTGATTTACTATGTAAAAATCTCGTAAATTTATAATTGTAAGTTAAATACAATGCAAGAGTTCACTTTGAACAATAAACAACTATGTAGTGAAAGTAAGGATTCATAGTGAATGTTGTGTTTAAGCAAGAAAACACATTCTGACAGCAACCAGATAACCATCAGAGCTATCTATTATAAAACAGTGTATTTATCAATTTTATACTCTCACTATTTTAATATATATGATGTTCTCTTCGACTTCATTAATTAATTTTTTTGCTTTTAGCAGTTGTATATTTACAAAATAATCTTTTTTGGTTTAAACAGCCTGTATTACTGTCCAATGTAAAATATAATCATAGATCTTCATCTGCTCATACAAATTTTAATAGGAGCTTTCATTCTTTTCCAGACATATTAATATAAAAAAAAATCGTCTGAAATTACATAAAATGTTATACAATTACAAACACTTGTCATATCAAGACTCAATGGTATAGTAAATATTGTACATGATATCATAATTATAAGTCAGAACATCATTTCCATTATAAATTGAATGTTATGAATCTAATTGAAAAAGCGATATGTATATCGATAATGAGTACTTGATGGTTGTAAAGAGATTATTTGGTTTAATATTATCAAATTGGTATCTGATACAATTTTTAAATAAAGTGTGGGAATTATGTACAATTAAATCTAAGAAAATTAATGATAAACTAGTTCATAGGAATGAAAATATGAATCGTAACTGAAAAGGAGAACATAACAAAGTATGTGGGTCTATATAAATATTTTGCAATAGATAAAAATAAATTCTTACGTTAGGATGATGATAATGTAGAACTGTTGGTTATAAGATGAACTCAAATTTGTTAAAAATTAAATTTTGTTATTTTTATGTACATTGAAAGAATAATAAAATAGCCAAAATGTTCTCTGACCATGTATTTGATGAAATCAATATAATCATGAAACCAGTAAAAAAAGTACAAAGATATATTTGTAATTTAGATAAAATAGATAACTGTGAAAACAAGGATGTGATTAACCAAATAAATTGTCTAGACTGTAATGAGGTCTATATAGGGCATTCAGATATGGTGTTAGAAAAAAAATTCTATTACCATAAAAATATCTACAAATATATATATATTTTGAAAATGCTGAGATACTGCCCAGTGAGAAAAATTATTTTAAGAGAACTTTAGAAGGGATTTACATAAAAACAGAATGAACATGGCATTGTGGTCGTTGATTATACTGAAATTTTAATTAAATTACTATTGTAAAACATATTTTTGTTCATAACTTTTGTAAAGGATCTTTTTGTTAATAACTTAATAAACTTGTAAATGTATCGCCGTTAATTATATTAATGCATGATTAAAATTTGTATTTTCGCTGGAATACAACATATTATTAGAGATGAAAATATCTCAATTAAAAATACCTTAATTTTATTTGTATAAAATAAACAAAATTAATTTAATATTAAGAGATAAATATAGCATGTTCATATTTATACAAATCAATTATTCTTTGTATGTTTATACTCAATTGAATGTAATTTAAATACAGTTAATTTCCCTGGTGGCCCCCAGAGGAATTTGCTTTGTATATAAACCTTTGAATAGGTATGCGTCTTCCTGTGTTTGTAATTGAATTGCACTTAATGTAATTTCCAATGAAAATGTCAAAAAAAAGGACAAAAGCTCACATTATAATTTGTATGAGCAGAATGAAGCTCTGTGATTATATTTTACATTGAATTGTATGTCTGTTTAAATATAAATTACTATACCCGTCTTTATATTATTAAGAAAAAGACACTGTCAAAATATTAATAATGACAGGAAAGAAAGATATAGAGGGGGGCGGCTTACCTGGTGTAAAGCTGGCAAACACCATGATGAGCATAGTGTTTTCTTGGCACCTGGCTGTCACTCAGGATGCTCTTCTTGTTGGTTGCCTCAAAAAATGAAAGAATACCGCACACTCATCATGGTGTTTGCCAGCTTTACCCTTCAGGTAAGCCAGCACCTTTCTCTCTCTACCCTGACCTTCATTGGGGTATATTGTTTAATAGCAAAATTTAGCGGTGCAGCAATTTTGACTGTTCACTCAAAAGATGGCTATCACTTGGAATGCTTTTTCTAATTTTATACTGAAGGGGCAGCTACCTCCGAAAATTCAAACTATGCACTCTGCATGGTGCCTGCCAACTTAAGACTTGAGGTAAGCCACAAAATTTCTATCACTCTTTCCTGTCACACACAAGTAACAATGTCAAAATCATTACACAATTGATGACAAGAAAGGTGGTGGCTTACCTGAAGTTGCCATTGCGGATTGTAGATATTCTCACATGTTTGAAGGGAACTTTTTTTTAATATCCTATAGTCAAGAAGCAAAGGATTCGACATTCACTAACCATAATTTTTCTCCAATATTGTGATTATTAACATTGACAATATTATCAGTCCTAATATGCAGATCACAGTTAATTGATAAATACAAAAAGAAAAGAATTCTACTATAAGGAATATTTATATCTTGGGAAAATTTAACAGACACTTAAATTTTATTTGATTTTTTAAGTATTTATGACATAATCGACACGCTGGGATGATAGTAGTATTTTTGATAACCACGGCATTAATACATTTGTTTGCACACACAAAAATTCAAGCTAGGTATAGTGGACTCTCAGGTTTTAACCTATGTTCCATATAATCTATATTTTACACTGACATACAATTTTTATTCTCCCTGTTTTCCTTTTACCCTGGCCTTCCCAGACCAAAAACACATGGACATTCCGTTAATTTTGCAAAATTTTCTTAACTAGGATATTACATTGTCATTTAAAATGTTACTCTCACATTTACCTGAACTTTGTTAGTATGGACCCTTACTCTACTTCTTACAAGTATTTAATCTGAATGCTAGTAGTGTCAACTCAAACTTGCTCATCATATGATGAATGTTCATATTTTAGGTCACTTATTTCCTCATTCCATAAATCAATAATTTCTTCAGTGTTGTGCTAATCAAGGGGAAGGGTGATGCCAAAATTTGTGCCTTGACCCTAATAAGTCATAAAATGCTTTGTTCACGAGAGTAGGATGAAGGAACAGGGCTGTAATCATGAATTTGCTAGCAACTTGGAAGTTGGGTTTGTAATTGAGGAAAAATTTGTTTTCAGTCAAGAGGATTTGGTTCACTGTTCTATGTAAACTTCTAATTTCAAAATACATTCCTAGATTCCAGACAAGTTTACAATCTGTTTTTCAAAGAAATAAAAGCTTGTGTTGAAAAAGCTCAATGTTTCATCTTTGAAGTGTGTTGTCATACTGAGGCAGAGGGTCATTTGTGATGAAACTTCAGTTCACAATTGTGTCTTGGTCAAAAACAATAAAATATGAAGAGATACAACAGCTAAGCAAAATCTTATTATTCTGATTGCAAAGACAGCAGAAAATAATTTAGGGTATTTTGAGGGCTTATTCACAAGCACTTTGCAATGACCGCTGCTTATTACTGTTAATGTTTATGAAAAATATTGGCAGACAAAATATGCACTGAGCTCAATCTGATATAGCAGCTCTAACTAGAGAAAATAAGATGGACTTCCGTGGGGAACTATGCCAATAGTTCACGTCTCTTCCTGAAAGAAGCACTCTGATAGCCTCTTGGCTATAATTGTATCAAGAAGTTTGAGAGTGAATAGTTCATGGCCAAGCCATTCTTCAGTAAAACAGATTGAAAGCTTCCATATATACTGGTCAAAAGTAGTTGTGTACTTTGATTTAATAAATTTTTTAATGTAATTACTTTTTATATTTGATATTCCCTCTTGGATATCAGGGGAAAGTTCAGAAATGACAAATAAGGTATCTTATTTGATGTATACATGTAATAAATGGAAAAAATTAGATTTGTATTAATAATGAATACAGGAGAAGTTTAATAATATTTCTTATATACTTATGTTATATAACAATACATGAAAAGTATCTGTTATTAAAGAATTTAATCAATTATACTTGTTAAATAAGTAAATATTATAATAAAGCAGAAAATGAAGCTTATCTTATGTCATATAAAAAGGTTTTAAAAATAAGTGTACAGTAATTTCATTTTGTATTTATTCTGTACAGTGAACAAAAGTTTCCAAAAATATGTGATGTAAAATGGTAACTTTACAAAAATTATAAAAACAATAAATCACAATTGAATACTGATTATAATCACTGGCTTTTTTGTATTTCAATTACAACTGAGACAGAATTACGATGATTAACATTAACTTGATAATTGTTATTTATATTTGATGTTGATTCTACACAGACATGGCAACTCAACCTTTCAAGCATCAATTATATAACACTACAATTATTAGTGGATGACAATGATTTTACATGCAAAAACAATTTGCACTTAACATATGATCACATGTATCAGAATTGAAAGAAAAATCAAATAATTATTCTTAAAACCTGTAATCTTAAATGTTAAATTTTGGTTGGCATCTTTATTACCATCACTGTACAACTTCACTTACACATATCAGGGCAAGAAAGTGGACTCATTCATATGAAAAAGAGGAAAACTGTAAATATACGTACAATTTTTATTAATCTTTTAATCAGTTTTCCCAATCTACTGATAATATTAAATAATAGAAATGATAATTTAGAATTTTTATACAAAATATGACAAGGTAAAATTTATTTCAGTGTTAAAATTAAATACCTTGTGTCCCAGCAAATATATAAGCAAAAATAATTTACGAAAAACGGAAGTCGCCAAGCTACACAATATAAACAGATGAATTAATTAATTGGCATGTTATTACCAGGCAATACTTTATGTATCATAATCTTCATCTACTGCAATGCTATTGTCTGTCTTGACATACTGAGGAATAATAAGAGGAGAATGCAAGTTTGAGCTGTTTGGCTCTCTGTCTTCTGATATTGTTTGTATTGAACTAACATGGGTGTTGCTAGGTATATTATCTGTTGAATAAGTTTCTTTTTCTACTTTCTTCAGCACACTAACCGTTTGAATAACAGAAGGTGTATGATGATGTAACAGGCTTCGATTACCCTCAGTTTGTGGAATACTTGGACTATTGGAGCACAAGACTGTACTCCTTGGCATAAACTCTGGAGATATTTGTGTAAAACTTGTATTAGCTTCACAATTCTCCTTATAAAAATTTGGGTGTAACTGAGTTGTTGGGCTTGAAACAGGAGACTCAACAGTATTCATATTTCCAGGTAGTGTCCAAGAAGGATAGGTTGGTAATCCTTCCGATGGTCTCCGGTTGCTAATGCTGAAAAATTGTTTTATAATGAAATTAACTTTTTTTTAGATTTATGGCCTAATTTTTATAAATTCAATTGTGTAATCCACAGTCAATTATGAAAGCTATTATTAAAAATGTAAGTGTAAAAAAAATCACTGGCCGTCACTTGGAATGCCTCTCCTTAATCCCTGACAAAGGGGGTGGTTGCCTCCGAAATTTGAAAGAAGCCCCATACCCAAAGTGGTGTCTGCCAGCTTTCTACTTCAGGTAAGCAACCACCTCTTTCCCTCCGGTCCTTACTAACTGTATCAATTATATAGACAATGATGAATGGGATACGAAAGAGACAGAAAAGAGCCACAGACTTACCTTAAAATGATCGTAATCATTGACTGGCAGTGGAGTACAAAACCCAACAAAGCCAGAAATTAATTCTTACAATTAATTCAAACAAAATACAGAACACACACTAGTACAAGAGGAGGAAGGTAAAAAGAAAGAACTGTTTGAGGATGTTGAGACCAGGACTTTTCCTAGACTGTAAGATGTGTTAGAAAGAAATCTACCAAAGATGAAGTTTAGCATCTGATGAATAGGGCTTTGAGGAAGGTCAGTGTGAAGCATTGGTTGAAATTGTTTTGGACAGTGGTTAGAAATACCTTCAGGAAGAGGTCATTTAGTTTGGTTGTCATACCAAGCTGTATAGAATTTGCAATTGATCTTGTAAATGACAATTTTGTATGTGGAATTTTGGGAATGATTTTTTAGGATTGCAGTTGGTTCAAGGAATAGTTTATACTTGGCACCTGTCCTACTGCAGGACTGGCAACCTGACCTAGTTGAGTGGCATGAAGTTGGGGTCTCCTGAGATGGACAACGGTATTGCAGAGGTTGGCCCCAGGTAGAACAAATGTGAGATCCCCTAAAGGCTAGGCTCTATTCTGCCGTCGAAAGTAGAAGGCAGTAAGTCAATATTTTCAACTTTTGAAAATATTTCAGGGACAAATATATTATAATTAATTTAAACAGACAAATTCAAAGAGATAAGAAGTTTATATAAATGTCGAAGCTCAAAAAAATTTTATCCCCCGATTTCTCAAAAGCATTGTTTTAGACTTACTGCCTTTCTCCTTTGGATGGCATTATTAAAAGGGAATGTAGAGCAAATATGAGCTAGCCAAAACCGGTAAAGTTAAGGTGAGTTTAAAGTCAATCGAAGTGGTGATTAGGCCAGAACTGACATGTGCATCAACATCAAGGAAGATGATGATTGAGTTAGTTCCAAGTGAATTTAACAGGGAATCTGTTGTTTAGGTTGTGTAAAAAATCGAAAAGGGAACCTGGTCTGTGGGTCCATAGAATGAAAATATCATGTATGTATTGGAACCAGATTGAAAGGGTTGGCATAGAAACAGGCCACCTTGGTGCACACAGCAACACCCACTTATTTAGTGATAAATATTGTTTAGGGAGAGACAATTTTTGGCAAGAACAAAATGGATCAAAGCAATCAGAAACTCAGAGGATGGGAAGTATTTTGGTGGCCACACCAAGAAATATCAAGGGCCAACAGACCAATGGCATGGGGCACAGGTTGCCAAACTGTGGTGCATGCGCTAAATATGGCATTTGAACGATTAGAAGGGACGCATTGCATCCTTAAGCCTGTCTGTATTTCATGGTTAAAAAGCATTGTACAGTTACACATGTATTATAATATTATATATATGTAAATACAATGAATAGTCAAAAGAAAAGTTCAATAACAGTTGTTCTGGAAAACAAAGAGAACAGACCATTCCAAGCTGATGTCAAAGACAGTATAGAAAGTAGGTGACTTACCTGAGGTTCACAGATGGTAGAAACCTTGTGAGGTTTGGAGTTCTTGAATTTTCGGAGGCACCGCCCCCTTCATCAGAAAGTTAGGAAGACATTTCCAGTGATCAACTAGTCAGTGGTGGCTAGCCAATCACTGGAAATGTCTTTCTAACTTTCTGATAAAAAGGGTAGTTGCTCCGAAAATTTGAAGAACTCCAAACCTCACAAACTGCCTACCATCTATGAACCTCAGGTAAGTAACCCACTTTCTATCTCTCTCTTTCCTTTCATTATTAATTTTGTATATATACATATATATAGAAATGGGAAATTTGTTTTAAATCATATTCTGGTATTTTCTCTCCCTCATTTCTATCCTTATTTACAAGGACTGTTATGCACTTTCAGATGATATCACCCACATTCATTACTGTAATGTATTTAATTTTAGTCCAAATTAATATTTCAGAAGCAATAGATTGGTAGTAAAAGACTAAAATTTGCAAGACAAAATCTTAGATTGATATGCTCAGAAGAAAAGTCATCATAAGAAGAACTTGTTGAATGCTACATGAAATAGCGCTTTTAAAAATCTGAAATTGATTTGAAATAAAACCAAAAGATTTGTTTTTAACTTTATATTAAAAGGGAAAATAACTCATTGGCCAAGGCACCACTGCAGTACTATGGCCTACAATATAATAACCTCTCTAGTTGTGGCACCATGTATGAAGTTATTGATTTAACTATAAACATCTTAAGTAACCCTTATTTGGGAATTAATGTAATCTAATCAAATTAGTCAATGTATACGTATGATAAACTAATAGTCAAAATTAAATTTAATGTATTGAATAATACTATAAGAATAATCTTATGCCACTTTAAACTTGAATCAATGCACAGTGTAAATTTAATCTTAAAAAATATAAGTATTCATACCTATCAATGGAATTACTAGGTCCTCCATAAGGTTGAGGGCTTGAAACATTGGATGAAACTCCTTCTTCTGAATCACAGCTGGATGCATCTGGTAAAGATTTAACTAAATCTTTCAAGAAATCAAATCTGCTTTCAGATAAAATACATTGTTTCCTGGAAAAATATTTTTTTATGTTATATAAACTTATTTCAAGCAGCTAGCAAACTAAAATTAATACTACACTAAGTTTCAATATAACAATTATCTGACATTGAAAAATTTACTCATTAACATAAAATTTAAAATTCCTGTAACTGAAGATGTCCAAAAATCTGGGTGAAACATTGTAAAATCTTTAATAAACAGTTTAAACCAAAAAAAGCTGACACATTCACTGCTTCAAATTTTTAATGGATTTATTTAAAGTCACTTTAACAACAACGGTTTATTAGCAAATGTACATTAAAGCTTTATACATTAGATTTCACTACATAAATTTATCATTTTAAGGAACTCAACAATACATTCTTGATGTTTCCATCTTGATGAGGCTTCCAAATATGTGATTCCTTTCTTGATGGAATTTGCTGCATTCATATGTTTTATGGTAATGATGGTGTTGCATTGGAAATAGAACAGGGATAGATCCTTTGTGATTAGGTAAAGGTGGGCAATTTTGGAGTGACTGGTACCATTGTGGTAGCTATTTGGAACCTTCTATTTGAGAACGGATTTATTTTTATTGAGTCGAAGGTGGCTGACTGTGGGTTATAGTTATTGGATTTCATTTCTTTCCATTTGGTTTCCCAGTGCTATTGAAGTTTGACTTATGTGTTTCCTGATATTCTGGATGGTATTCTTTTGCTTTGCTGTTGTCTGTGTTATTGGTGGCGTTCTTAGCTTCTTTGTCAGTGATGACGTTTCCAATTATGTTTTTGTGTGATGGAATTCATACTATTGCAGAATGACTTTTTGTGTACATTTATGTTTACTTACATAATCTTGAAGTGTATACTGATGTAACACATGAACGTAAATTTAATCACAAACAAAAATACTAATTTATACATAATTATGTATACCTTTCAGTATGACATGATATTGTGAAAAGTATATTGACGAAATTGTTCCAGCAGATGAATATGCCAGAAATTTCTGAAAGCACCTGCATTGTAATAGCAATTTAATATAAAAGCTGTGTTGAAACAACAGGTTTGGTTTGATTTAGCAATTATTTATAAATCAAGAAGTTGTTTACTAAATATAGTTTATACTTTCGCAGTAAAATGTGAATTTCAAGAGGAATTTATATTAAAACATGTAACAAACCAGCTTGTTTAAAATCTCTTTGCTACTGAGAAAACTGAACAATTTCAGAATTTAGAGAAGTATACACAATTTTAAAATAAATTAAAACTGGATCTACGTGATTTACAATCAGCTTTCTTATTGCAGTACATAAATGATACAGGAAACTTTGGCTCTCTTCATAGCTGCAGAGGATAGTCAATATACTAACAGCTACCACATATAAATTCCAGAAGCACATATCTTATGAAATTTTAGTTTTTCAAAAGTAGAATCTTGGACAACTCCACACAAAATTTTAAATGTTCAATACCATCTAGCATTACACCAATTCTCAACTTAAGAATATTTTGGTTCTCTTTATTTCTTTTTTCTATCCATATGAATTATCTCCTGACGAAGGGGGAACAGTTGCCTCAAAAAATTTGAAGAACACTCACTACCTTTTGTGGTGTGTGCCAGCTTCATACTTTATGTAAACCACCACCTTTCCTTCTTCCTTGTCGATACTAGATATGGGCGACCCAATTCAAAGAACTAGCTCCCTCCACGGAGTGAGTGATCATTGAATCTGAAGAACGGTAGCTCTTTTGATTCACTCCTCCTGTGAATTAAGAGGTATTAGCAATTTGAATCATTCACTCATGAATCAGATCATGCATCCCATGATAAAAGTGCTAGCTGCTATTTAAATCACTTATTCTTGAATGTGTGGCCCATGTTCCCAGCACTACCTGTTGTTTGAATCAATTAGTGAGTGATTCATAATCTTTTTTTTCTGGATAAATTATTGGTTCAGCAAAATTAACTTTAGTGGAATATGCACAAAACATTGTAACTGAACATTAATATGATTTCTTCGTATCTGACTGTCCAGAATAAATCATATATCTTCTGCATTTTACTGGTTGATTTTTTAGTGTAAAATAAAATTGTATTTTAATATAAAAGTTTTATTTCCCAACTTGATTGAAAATATTTTCAAGAATTGTATTGCTATATTAAGGTAATAGGAACTATCAACGATTTTATTTGCGATAAAGTAATCTCAAAACTTCAGATGAAACATTAAATGATTTATAACAGCCTCTTGGCCAGTTTTTATTTTATTTAAATAAGGAACTATGCTACTTTTAATCTCTCATTTGAGAGAAATTAGAATGGATTACATTAGGTAATGTTACAAAAAAAAATTCTAAATGCAATACATGGTTTTAAATTTATAAAATTCAGCTGTTTTAATATTTGTTTAAATGTTAGCTAAAACTAATAATTCAGATTAAATAATTTAATGAGAAGATTTTTGTCACCTTTCTCTACTCACTCAAACTTTTTAAGTGGAAAAATATTTTTGTTTTATTCCATATCTGCTGTAAATTAATATAATAATTATTATTCAGTGACATAACAGTTACAATACAAGCATATGAATGAATATTGCTAGTAGTTTCGTTCCTCTCATCAAAATACCTCAATTTAAAAAATTAAGTTCCTAGTCTCTTTTAATGTATTTTATTATTACTTCATTATTTTTTAATAAATACAAAAATGTATATCATTTTTGTTAAAGAATGGTTTTGCCCATGTCTAGTCCTTACCAATTATGTTAATTATTTTGATAATGTCAAATCCTCATTTGTATAAATATTGTGTGTATGTGTGCAAGTAAGGATTATTTTAAATGTACTTCCAGGTGATGACCAGTCAAATGTGTGGAGACATTGTAAAGTGTTAGTAGACTTGATGAGGAAGGATGTGTTAATTATACCAGAACTGTGGTATGTCAAAATCAAGGATATTGGTTGGGTAGTTGTTCAATGTGAACCTAACAGGGTTTGAAGGAATTCAGATAAGGAGTCCAGTCTAGATGTAATGTCCTCTATGAATCTGAACCAAGTTAAGGGTTTCAATGGGGAGAAATTAAGGTGGTTCTCTTCTGGAGTCCCATGGACAGGTTGGCATAATTGTATTATACTTTCATAGAAAAATGTTGTGCTTTGCTGTAAGGGATGTCTAATAAATATATGGACGGACTTAGTTGCAAAGCAGAGCATTAAGAATTATCTTATGAAAGAGTAAAAGATTTAGTGTCACAGTGACTTTTAGAGAAATGAATTGGCATTGTTTCAAGGACTTTGTAAATTTTCATGCTATGATATAATTATTTAGCTTGTAAGTACAATAGAAACCCATAGAATGTTAGAAGTAAACTTTGAAATACAGCAAGGTTGTATTTAAAACAAAACAGTATATTTATTATAGAAATTAGGGAATGTAAAGCTATTAATAAATTTAAGAATAGTTTATTTGAACAACTAAGTTTATGAAATGTAAACAATGAAAAATTGAATGCTGTCATAATAAGAAGCACTACTTTGCTACATAAATTAATCATTTTTACATCTTAGATGAAAGAGGGTAGTTTTCTACTATTGGTAGGAGGAATTTATCAACCAAAGCACAAATCCTTTTGATGGGAAAATTGTAGTCAGCTACAATTTGGTACACAAGTTTCTGGGAGGAGCTCAATATAGGCAGGTGATAATTTTTTATGTTTGGACAAATATTTATTTCCAATGTAATAAAAAGATTTATCATTCACCAGTTTGTGAAGTGCCTCAAACTCACACTTCTCTGGGTCCCTGACAATGTTTTTGGAGCCTTTACAACCAAGAAAATGGCAATTGCACTACTATTTTTGATAGATGTTGGCTATGGTTTAGGTTGAAAAAGATGGTGAGGTTACATGGGAAACTCGGCTTCGGCTGAACTGGGAGGGAATTTTAGATGTGATAGCTTGCAAGTTTCTTTGAATTTGGAAAGGCAAGGCGCTGTACTTTTGATTGCTGTAAGATAACCAAGGAATTCTCAGTAAAATGCAGTAGGGTGTAACAGGAAAGGCAGAAGGAGTCCAAGGTTGAGTGAGAATCTTATCAATGATCAAAATTTCACCTTCGCTTAAATTTTTACAGTAAAAGGTTGGAGCATCGTAACTATAGGTTTTGATAGGTGTAAGAGGTCTGCTCAGCAGATTTTTTATGAGATGAAAGATGAAGACAGTATTTGGAAGCCAGGTTTGTGTAGTAGTCTGTATACTAACCTTGAGGGTTAGTTTAATTGACATGTCTAATTACATTGATCAACCTTCGTAAATGGATGGACATGCATTGGTAATTCACTGGATGAAAGAGGAAAGTGGAGGCATTTTGATCTGAATTGGGCCAAACTGGAGTACTTCCTCTGCAGTCAACATGGTGCCTGCTAACTACAAACTTCGTGTAAGGAAATGACATTGACAAATTAATTAAAACAATGAATAAGGATCATAAAGGGAGATAAAAAGGTGGAGGCATACCTGAAGTGTAAAGCAGGGTTATCATGAATTTTCAGTGGCAAACAACCTCTTTGTAAGAAAATAATGAAGAGCATTCGAAGTGATGGCCAGCTGTCAACAGTCTACCCTAAACTGTTGCTGGCATTGAGGTCTATTGTTTACCAGCAAAAGTTAGTTGCATGGCACTTTTGACTGCTCAGTCAACACCTGGCTGTCATTCAGAATGCTCTTATTTATATACAAATACAGAAATAAAAAATGTTTAATGCTTACATATGTGAAGGGCTTAATGTCTTTGCATTCTTTGCACTGGTAATCTGCATTGCTTTTGTAAGCAGTGACTCCACAAACAACTCCAATGTTCTAGGTATCATAATTAAGGATGATTTTAATCAACAAGTGTAAGTTTTAATAAAACTAAAACACAATTCCATTAGTTTTACATATAAATTTGATATATATTCCATGCATGTCTATTCACTTAAAAGTATAGTTTTTGATGCAATATTACACATTCCTACAAATATTTATAGTTGTCATTGGGTGTGGGGATAATAATAAAAAATATTATTTAGCAAAGAAAGATATGCATCAGGAAATGACATTGTCATGTTAATTAAAACAATTAATAAGGAAAGGAAAAAGAATCTGTGACTCAAAAAATTTGACAAAGTGCCTCCAAAAATTCAAGTACTCTAAACGTCACAAGGTGTCTACCATTTATGAACCTCAGGTAAGTCACCTTCTTTCTATCTCTTTGTCCTTTCCCCATTAATTGTTTTAATTAACATGACAGTGTCAATTCCTTGATTTCCTTTAAAATATCCCTTCCCAATCTAACACACTTCGTTATTCCACTATTTACTATACTCCAGCACCTTCTTTTCCATATATTAACCCTCATGTTGAATTCTTTCTCTAGGACCACGTTCATGCCATTTATTACGGTTTCCAAGTCTTATGACTCCTGTATTACTATATATATATATAAATTAATGATTGAAACATGACATCGTCACACACATTGTATATTTGGATAGGGTGTAAGGATAGAATATGTGGGAGAAAGTTGGGAAATTCGCTTTTAAGTCACAATCTCGGCATAGAAATATGCTCAGAGAAAGCTGTGAGATCAGCATAGAGAGGAATAGAAGAAGAAAGACTGAAAATATTAGGCATCGCCGGGACTCGAATATATATATATATCAAGGGAAGAAAATGTGACTATGTAAAATAATTAATTCATTAAGATATGGAAGAGGAATGAAGCAGCATTTGACTTTTCTTAAATTGATAGTGTCACCAGTTGGAGAGGCTGACAACAACAATAAGTAGATGCTGGCTTGAAGAAGAGGTTTAGACTCTTGAAACTTTGACATCTTACTGCTCCGCAGTTTGGTGGCACTTACTATCCGTTTAAGTTCAGTCATCTTCTGTCTGTATCCCTCTTTCCTAAGCAGATATAATGAAAAAAATTGAATAAAGAAAAAGTAATTAAATTGGATAGGATAAAGGGTCAAAAACAGACATTGACTTGCCTTAAATTAATAGTAGCTGTTGTCTCTTTCAAGAGCCTAAGCTACCTTCTTCAGACATGCAGTCTGAAAAAGGAGCTTACGTTCTCAAAAATTTGTTTCCCTACATTTCTACTAGTAAGTGCCCATCATCAATTTAAGATACATCAATTGCCAATTTGAGTCTCTCTTTCCTATCCAAATGAATTAATTATTCTGACTAGGTCAATTTATATATTTTTAACCTTTATTTAGTGTAATATCAACTGCTAATAATAGATTTATCTTTCCTTGTTATTTATATTGGGTGTTTAAAAATATAGTGACTAACTTTTAGGAATTGTATAGCAGAACATGAATGTAAAAGCCAGAATTAAGTGGTATCAGAGTGGAAGGAAAACACTTATGGGGTATTATGAATAAATATGTCATATGTGATGAATACAGCCCTAAAGGAACAGTGACATGCACCACTTTGCAGTAAATGTGTAGGCAGGTTTGATTGACAACTGCTCAATTGGGTCTTATATTTGACAATTCCACACGACTGCCACAGAGTATCGAAACTTTCAGGAGCAGCTTCTTCCCTACTTACATGACAATGATCCAACATCTATTGTAACAGTACTCATCTCGTACACTATTTGTACTCATGACATCCAAAACAGGTTTCCAACTAATGACTGTCATGTTATTCTCAATATTCTAACACTGCTATCCCTTCTTTCTGGCCATGAGTTCCTGTGAAATAGGATGTGTCGGTTTGACTACATAATACTGTAGGAAAAAAAAAATTGGCTAAAGGGGAATATGATCCCCCTAACGTATACATCAGAATTTTCCCTTCATTGTACACATGTTAAGATTGTGACGTCTCTAGTTGTGCTCCAATTACGAGTTAGGGGCGTATATGTGCAGGATATATAAAACCACCAATTCCAAATAATTTTAGATCTGTTCCATATTCTGGAGTCAAGCCATAAATAAATATAAACATGGGAGTTATTAGTTTAGACAACCACATAATTTTATGGCCCCAGATTTATAAGTCCCACAAACACACAACTTAAATATGACCCAAACATGGTTATGAATATTAGTTAAAAGTATAAAAGATATCAATTTTATCATCACAAATACTTCAAACACTAAACTGTATTTAAAAGAGCTATGTGTTTCAGGCACATTCTAATAATTCATTATTACATAAACAAAGTGATAAAGGGATATAAATAATAACTGGAACTGCTTGTGCTACTTTCCCAACTTCTTCATCGGTCTGCATTATTTTTTTAATACGACCCTAGAAAGAAAATAAAAAGAAATTAGTGCATGAATGTACATAAAATCCTATTTAATTATAAATTAATATAAAATTCATAAACCTGGTGGTGTCTTTTCACGTAAGAGTGTTTTTAAGACTCTGATAACGTATTATTTCTATTAAACAATTTAGGTCACATTGAAATAAAAAATTGTAAAAAATTATTTGAATATATAGATTTAAAAATAAACTTAAAAATACTCACTGCTGGGAACCTGGCATTATACTTTTTCTTTTTACTTGGCATTTCAAACAAATCAACAAACAAAATAACCACAGCACTAGACTCTCAAGCAACCAAGTCAATGATGGTTAGTCTCGGAGAAGAAAGTATAAAATTCAAAGATGCTCGAAATTCATATCAGACGTATAAAAATAGATAAATTGAATACTATAGGCAATAAAAACTAGATGTAACTATGTCTTGCACGCATTTAGATTTATTTAGGCCATGAAAATAAAAGTTATAGATTGTCGTAAGCTCAAATATATTTTGACTTTTAGATCTATATGTTCGACATCACGTTATTAAACATTCTCTTGAGGCCGGCCTTTCATCAGTCAACCTTTTTTCAACAAAAGTATTTAAATTCTTGTCTTAGGACTGTACAATTTTTATCATTAAGAATATGGTAAACAAAAAGGTTTAATTAACATAAAATGTGTTATCCGGTACAGTTCACCAACTGCCCGAAACTAGTTCTTCTGTTTTCCGTGACTACATTTATCTTTGTTAGCTAATTGAATCATGAAGTATCTTTCGCTTCAATCTTCTATTTTGTGATTGGACGATTGGAGCTTCCACGAC
Source organism: Eucriotettix oculatus (assembly GCA_034510155.1). Taxonomy (NCBI): domain Eukaryota; kingdom Metazoa; phylum Arthropoda; class Insecta; order Orthoptera; family Tetrigidae; genus Eucriotettix; species Eucriotettix oculatus. The sequence continues at coordinate 108,187,569 of CM067376.1, read as the reverse complement.
TGATGAAATGATGGGGTTGTTATGACCATACATTTTCTTTCGTAGGGATATTTGGACCGTGGGTTGTTCCCAAGTCGTTATGAAGGGTGTTCCAGTCATGAGTCACACGTGTGCGTCTGCTGTGACGTTCTGCAGCAATTCCCCACAGTTCACAAGAGTAGTACCAAATAGGCTTAATTAGCGATAAATATATTAGTATTTTTGTTTCTAGAGATAAGGGAGATTTTTCTTTGTCTTATCCTTCCAAAAGAGATATTTGATATGAGCTGCCCATGTTAGGATACTACAGTATCAATCGGTATATCTTGGTTATAGAGTTAAAGATTTTTGTTGTAAATTTGTCATCTTAGAGTGAATAGAACTACTGTAGATTCTCCACTTATTACTCCAAATTTTTATTTTTAGTAATTTATTTTGAAATTTGTTGTGTGCAGCTACTATTCACTTGGAGAATGGCCAGGTCATTTGCATAAAGAGTAAATGTTGATTTGTAAGATATTGGGATGCCCGGGAATATATCAGGTAAAGTACAGGGCCAATCACACTGCCCTGAGGTACATCTGATTGTACTGGTTTCGAAGCTGAGACACAAGTTTTGTATTTAACAGATAACGTTCTCTCACTTAAGTAAAATTGTATTAGCCTATAGTAAGCGTATGAGGGCATGAATGACGGGATCTAAATCCGAACTGTGCATCGGGAATGAGGTGAAACATATGTTCCATGAGTTTTGGTAGAATTAGTTTTTTCAGTATTTTGGAGAAGAGTGGGATAAGGCTGATGGGCCTGTAACTGCTTTGATCGTCCTTCCTCTTAGTGAGTCTGTGAATCATTATAATGCAGGCGTGCTTCCATTCGTGAGGTATGTGGGTAGTGGGTAGATTTGAATTGTACATTTTTGTCGCCTGCAAAATACTTTTCCAAGGTAAGGATTTCAGTAATTTTGCAGTAATTAAGACCTTATTCTTTGGTTCTACAGCCCATTGAAGGCCTGGGCCTACCGGGCCGACTGAGGACTGTCATCTTGCATGACAAATTCCGATTTGTAGTGACACAATTAAGACATTACCCAGTGCTTTTTTGATTTTAAGATTATTTATTACTTTTCTCACTTTTCCAGGAGAGAAGAATTTTGGGAAGGGCGTAAGCTGATATGGTTCATTCACAGACTTCAAGATGCGTTGTTCTTCTGCTGGGTCTTAAACAGTATTCGATGTGAACTGCATGGAAAGTATGTCTAAAAAGAGATTCGCTTTCTCTTTCATGATGGTGTACCAACGACCTCCTTGTTTTAGAGGAGGAATATAATTCCACTCTTTTGTAAGGGACTTTGCTTTTTGCCAAATGGATCAATCCTTCGTATTTAGGCTACTCAGTTTGTTATGATACGCCTTGTCTCGTTCATCCTTTAGCACCTGATTGAGATCCCTGGTGGCCTAATTGTAAGCTACTTCAGCATGAGGGTCACGTGTTGTTTGTTATCTTCTTCGATCCGGATTCTTTGCTCTAAATATGTTGGTAATAAATGGGGATATGGAGGATGTGCGGTTTCTAACTTCATTAATGTGTGAGGAGGCTGTCCCAGCTACCATTTGAATAATGTTTGTGAAGTTTGCCACAGCTGACGCAACCTAATATTCGTCGATGAAAAGTTGGTACAGTCCATTTGAAATGGTATTCCAGAATTTTTATTTTCTATTTGGTTTGTATGCATTGAACCACTTTATGGCTACTTCTGATGGGAATAATATACTAGCTGTCGTACATGTAAATGAGAAATCAACATTTGATATGAAGATCAGGTTCTCAGACACTTTGAATACGTTGCTGCAAGAAAAAGGAAACAATAACTGTACCCTCACCAAAGAAAAATACTACTCTTTGTGTTAAACAATCTAAAGCGAAGTAGTAAAAAGAAAGTGTTGACTGTCGTCAACTAAGAAAATACGACGTTATTGAAGTTAACGGGAGAGAAAGATTTATATTGCTAGTATCAGGTATCATAGTATTATGTACTGTGTGCATACAGAAGAATTATTTCACATAATGTATGAGGCTCACTTGAAAATTGGACATGGAAGTCGCATACTGATGGAAAAGGAGCTACAAATAAAGTACAACATTGTCACCAAGCAAGCTATTACACTGTACCTCCGCTTATGCTACCATGCCAGACCAAATTGTTTAATTCTAAGATAGGGCCCTATAAAATTGAAATCTCGATGTTCGTCGACTGTCTGTCCGAACGCAATTGACGAAATATGAATCAACATATATACAATACATTCGTTCTCAACACTAAACAATAAAAATACATTTCCTATAGAATATACCTAGTTTAATAATAGAAATTCTACGAAAACCGAAACCTACAATAACCGAATTTAACTTAACCGAGGTTCCGATGTCAAATATCATTTGAAATTGTAGAGCATCCAATCATACTGATCTACAAATTCAGTTATTTTATTTGGCTGATGAAAATGTCTTCAAATCATTTTTGGCGTATTAGCCTTTTGAAAAGAGTTTCATTCTGAGTGGCAAATTATGTTTTAAAGTAGATTTTTTTCTTGTAAATGTATTTCTTTATTTTTGTTGAATAAATTTAATCCTGTAATTTCATATAATTTTGATTGATTTTATTTAATGAGCACGTGGTGTGCTGTAAGGAACCTATACAAATATGGAAAAATTATGTTGATTATCCATGCCTATGAGAACATGGACGCCGTTTACTTTCTTACTTTGGAAGTACTTACTGCTGCGAGTTAACATTTTCTCTCATGACAAATTAAAACTAGTTTAAGAATGTAAGTTACAGATGTTCATTTAGAGGATAAATGATGGCTTTGATTTACGAAGCTTGATCCGAATATGGAATTACGTTCAAGAAAGAAACAAATGCTAATTTCCCATTAACTTAAATTTTCCATTGATTTAAAATTATCTAACGTATTATTGATGCTCTAGTTAATATTATTTTATATTTTACTTATTTTTAATCTAATAAATTTATGTAAAAATACTTCTACTAATATGACTACTACTACTACTTAATATTATAATTTTTCTATTGTATTTATTTATATTGCAATAAATTTATTTAACAGCGATTTTAGTTTATTATTTTTATTTGAACTGTTATTTACATATGTAGTTATTTATTTCGATCAAATAATAATGTTATAACTATTTATTACCCTCACGTGAATAAAAAAATATATTGAAAATTTTTATGTTGTTATGAATAATAAAAAATCGTTTAATGAATTTTGTGTAAAACTTTGAAAGTGCAATAAATTGATTAAAACTATTATAACTTCCCAAAGGTCGCTTGTATGGGCATATCATCTTATGCGACCTCCTTTATTAATGCCAAATATAAATCTAAAGGTAAAAAAAGTTCCCCACCTAGTCTAGTCTAGCTTTCAAACCTTTAATATTTAAATAATATAATTTAAGATATATCAAAGATATGCAGAGTAACCCTAGCGGCGAGTATGAGTTTATAATCAATTATCAAGATAATTTAACCAAGCTTATATTATTGCGGATGTAGACAAATTAATGAAAACATTGGGCTTTTCACCATTAACTAGTAGCCACGTTTAGTTGCAAAGCAAAAGTGGAACTTAGTATTTGAAACTACCGAAAAAGGCTTTAGATGGTTTGGTTACAGACACAGACCTTGAGAACGTCGAACGAGAAATGTAAATGGATGAAGTTGCTGCAGTGGCGGAGAAAATATTGGAAAGTCCAAACCGGTTGATTGACAATAACATCGAGATAATATTCTGTGCTGTGTGTGAAAGAGAATGTAGTTCAGATTATTCTTCAAGATCCTGTGGCAAACATGTTCATACCATTCGAGGAACAAGTAGTGAGGCAGACTAAGGGTACGTAGGGAAATATACTTGTAGACTCTGCTCTGTTATGATAAACAAGAAATCAGAAACAAGAGGTTAGCGTCTCATGCAAGTTTGCAAATTCAATGTGCGAAGATGCTTAAAAATTCATATTCATGATTTCCTTCGGCGGAATTTGGAGGTAATGTACGCATCCATGTACCAGATGGTGATGGAGGTCGCGGTTACCCAAAAGCATTCTTGTAGTTGTCATAAACGTCGAAGGCGCTTTCTACAAACTAGGAACAGAACGTGGTTTTCTCAATTAATTATATTACAGAATCGAGTTTTTCATTCTGTACGAGATCTGCTCACAGTGGAATCCGCGGGAACAGAAGAAATGTCACTAAGATCCATCGCGACTTCCCAATCACTGATTGGGGGACAAGAATACACTCGATGTGACTTCAATTCGAAGTGCGCCAAAATGTTGCTACATATGTAGAAGTAACGAAGTTTTGTGTAATTCTAAATGCCACAAAAGTTTATCTTGTTGTAACAAGTGATGATAATAAGTGCCATTTTGGAACCTATGTCATCACAATTGCAACTGATCTTGCTTCAAAATTAAACTGTATATTAATTATTTATTGGTAAGATAAAGACATACTTTTAATTCATGATTTATTACTTCAATATAAATTTTTCTGGAGTCAAATAATGCTCTCTGCTTTTAGCATTGACGGTAGTGGATAACAAACGGGAAGCCAGTCACATTCCTGTGTCCCCTGCTGGAAATCTTTGCGTCAACACATCCAACTTTGGCCAAAGATTTCCGGCCACTTCGCGAATGACCGGCAAATGTGCGATGCAGAGTGACTATTGAAATAAATCGGACATTGGCCACACACCTTTTGGCCAAAGTGCGAAGTAGCAATTTCGGACTTCGGCCGTAGCATATATAATGGAATGATTTGATTTTGTATGGGAAGGAATTAAATTTAAGTGTTTATTGTTATTAATATGTTTTTGATGTTTTAATTATAAATAATTAGAGCGTGCCCGGAGGTACTGGTGAATTATCTAAAAGTGAGTGTCAAGTGTTAAAAGCAGAGTAGAGTAACAGAAGAGCATGCAAGTCGTGTGTTTATTTAGAAGTAAAAGTGCTTCAAGAAAGTAGAGAGCGCGGCAACGTTTGGTGCATTTTTTTGGAAAGTGAAAAGAAAAACACAAATCATCGCAGTTGAAGTGAAAGTAGAGGACACTATGCTTAAGCAAATATTAATTCGTTTCAAAGACTAATTTAAATGTTCAATGTAGTAGCCAAAATGAAATAGAGGAGACCGGGGCAAGTTTTCCAACTTTTTACTATTTAATTTTATATTTTTCTCTATTTTGAGGTAAATAGTATATTTATTGAATTTCCTAAAGCTTTACCTACAAAGTAACACAATTATTAGTTTTTTTTAAAAAAGTATACTTTTGACCGAAAATGATTAAGTCTGATAATATTAAGCTGGAAAACGTGCCCCGTGAGCAAGGCAAGTTTTTTAGTCTATAAGCAATGTAGTTTTCCAAATAACCTTTAAATGGCAAATCACAGGCAATCAATCTTACTGGTTACTTAATATATATATATATATATATATATATATATATATATATATATATATTATAGACTAAAAAAACATAATAATTGAAGAGAGAAAGTAAATGGATATACAAAACAAATGTAAAGAAAAAAAAGTTTAAAGTCTGTTTAGTATTGTTGTTGTTTTCAAGATTTGGTACGGCAATAGCTGGCCTATCAGTAAAGTAGAATCTATTAATTTCCGAATTGAGTGGGAAAACTCACGAAACTTTTAAACCGTCATAATAATGACTGGTGTTAACGCTAGAGGAGCAGCTCTAACCAAAATAGACGGGATATTGTAAATTTTCATAGCTCTTTTATTTGTGCACACCCATGCATATTAATTGGAGGGGACCAATCACACTGAGATCTAAGGGTGGTTGAATATTATGACTGCAGAGAGGAGGGAATTAACATGAATTAACACATTTACCCGATTTTATCATACAATAAATATATTTTTTATATAATAAACGAGCTGATTCAGACGAGACAGGCATTGGAATACGCAAAGAGTATCTTAGATAGAGAGAATCTTTGCCTTGTAATACTGTAGGAAAACCCAATTTTTCAGTTTAATGAAAAATTTGATAAACAAAGTAAAAAGTTTGATAAATTAAATGTTCAATTTAGAGAAATAAAAATAGACTTAATGTACGACTAGATAGTCTGGCAGAATAAATAGGAATTGTTGTAGGTTTAATATTCTTGAAGTAAAAATATAAATTTAAAGGGAAAAATGTGAAGAAATGTCTATGTTAAATGTGGAATGTACTAAAAAACATGAACAACAACTAACTAACCATATATAATTGCAGAAATAATTACGTGATAAATTTATTGCATTCTGTTGGTTAAGAAGAAGATATGCTTGGCAAAGGAGTGTTTCGATATGCTCTCAACCTTCTGAATATTATTCTGCGATTGAAAAACACTTTCGTTACTTTGATGTCATTCCGTCCTGACTACAGTAACAAGTTACCAACCTTTGATCATAGCGTGTATGGATCCTAAAAAAGCAAATTAACCCACTTATGATGCGTTGGTGTACCTATAAATATTTACGATCTGATTCACGACTGAATTATTCAGACAGCAGGTAGTTTTCGGATCATACGAGCGGAGTGAATCAAAAAAGCTACCGCTTTGTTTCTCCGAGTCAATGATCACTCACTCAGCAGATGGAGCTACTAGCTCTTTGAATCAGATCTCGATCAGATCGCTCATCTCTACTATGTACTATTATTATTATGTACTTTTATTTTACCTTAAAATTCATATTAAGTAACCAGCGAGATTATTACCTACGTTTTACCATTTAGTTGGAAAATTTGCCCTTGCACGTTTTTAGTTAGCTGGAAAACTTTCCGCGCTTACGGGGCACATTTTCCAACTTAGCATGATCAAACTTAACCATTTGCTGTCAGAGACTGTACTTATATTATTGAAAAATAATTGTATTCGTTTGTAGATAAAGGGTTAGGAAATATATAATTATATCCTGTTTACCACAAAATAGTTAAAAATAAAATTTTAAAAAGTTGGAAAATTTGCGCCTGTTTCCCCTGCAATATTGTAAGTAAAAAAATTCAATTTTACGTGCGAGAAACAAATAGCAATATTGGATGCAGGTTCCTGTGGTAATTTTCTCCAAATGCTGTCACTTATTTTTTTTCTTCTTTTAAATAACTTTGATTAATTCAAATAAACCACAAGTCCATAAACAGAAATATTTTTATAAATTCGTCAAAAATATTTAAAATTGTATCCTGATAAGAGGCCGACTATGCCATCATGCACAGCCCAGCGTTGTTTTACTGTAGCTCATATAAATGTTAGTTTTGATGGGCAGGGGCGTGAAACGAAATATTGTCATGACAATTTCTCATTCCAGACAGGATACTAGTACTATAATGAACGTAGCACACGTGAATTGCGGGAGGAAGCGAGCTGGAAGGCAGCACTTTAAACTCAATCAGAAATTCACTCTTAAAATACTATTCTTGTAAAGTTTCTTAAAATTACGAAATCAAAAATACCTCAATTAATTCATGTACTATGACACATAAGTTTCGAACAAAGAACTGCCTTAGATTTTGTATATAATGAAGTTACTTGAATAACCTTCTATATTTAATATTTTATTTTTTAAGTAACATTTATTATGAGTTAATTTTAGGAAAAATTTACATATTATGGGAATATTGTATGCGGATCGTACGGTAATTTTCTCATAATTATGAAAGTCTTTGAAATGCCAACTGTTAAACGTATTTTCTTCTTAATAAACTTTGATTAAACCAGATAAACCACAACAAGTGCATAAACAGTAATGTTTTTATTAATTCGTCATAAATATTTAAAATTGTGTCCTGATGAGTCTGCCTACAGCTGTCAGCAGTCGGCACGCTGTGTGTTTGGTAGCTCATATTATTGTTGGATCTTAGGCGAGCAGGGGATTGAAACGGTAACAATGCGCATGCGCATTTCTCATTGCAGACAAGATTCTTGTGCTATGAATAATGTAGCCAATATTTACACGAGAGGAAGCGCGTTGGAATGCGGACGGTTTAAAGTCTTCGAAATCGAAGCAGAAATTCACATTCTTAAAATGCTATTATTTTAGAGTTTCTTAAAATTACAAAACAAATAATTCCTCCTAAATTAATTCATGTGCTGTAGCACATGAACACACCAGCCGCCAATGTTTATTATTAATGTTAAGTTCGGCCAAATGGTATTTTCCACCTGTAATGAATTCCCCTTCTAATAAGCAAATACAGTAGGTGCCTTCGCGCTAGCTAGGGGCGAGATTAATAAAACCTGGTTGTAGTTCATGGATCTTTTCCTTTAGTACCCCAAAACTAAAATAATGGATGTTCATTGTTATTTCATACGTACAATAAATCACTACCGTTAAAGTTGTCTCGCATTACCACATTCTTAGCCGCAGCGAAATCGTTGGGTGAGAATACGGTAGAGCTATATTATCTTAATAATCGCAATTGTGAACTACTTCTAAAGGCGACAATACATTTGGGGCAACGTCTAAAAAGGTTTCCGCAGACATGAACAAGTATATAAAAAGTAAAATTCGGTTCCTTTTCTTATGAAAGGTGCAAAAGAGAGTTTTACCGTTCCATTCTTTCGCTAAGAGTATTAACTACACTGAGTCACTAGGTAGTTATGAACGTTAAAACTTGGTCTGATTTTCTTTTCTGCGCATGCTTGTTTACTCTTTCTTTTTTATACAGAGAATATCAATATCAATTTTGGTTACTATATTTCCTTCTGTAACTCGTCATTAAAACTGTTAATAAATATATAAAAAATGATGGGATAAAGGATAGGGAAGCTATTCGCAATTATATTTTTAACGATTATTAGAGAGCATATGAATATAATATGCGAGTAAGTAGCGCGTTTCTTTGTTTTAAACTGCTTATTTTATTTTCCAAAGAAAATATGTGGACATTCAAATATTCATTTGTTACTTGATATCACGTTTAACAAGACTGTCGCTGCAAAATTTATTGTTACGACTTTAAAGTAAGAAAAAATTACGTAACACGTTTTAGTATGGCATTCTATAATATGGCATTCGTAATGGTAAACAATTTTAAGAAAGGATGTATGAATTTGTTCAGTTCACGAAAAATACATTTTTCTCCTTGTCGTCAACAACTGTCTATAACATGTTCCGGAGAAAGTAATAGAACTGAAGGACTAGTAGTTGGAGTGTACGATAATGACGTAGAATGTCAACATCCACGCTTAACAGAAGCAGGAAATCATTACGATTGTTCCCTTAAAGGGAAATTAAGAGAGATGCTTTTAGCTACTGGACCGCCACTCAAAAAAGCACAAGTTAAAATCTTTTACCTTATAGATCCCTTCTTTACTGCAGTTGCATGTGTTGGATTAGGTAAAGCCTGCGATGGATATGATGATTACGAAGAAAGAGACGAAGGCAAAGAGGCCATTAGAGTGGCAATGGGCGCTGGCTGTAAAGCAATGCAAGAACTTGAAATTCATACCATACACGTTGATGGCTGTGGCCACTCCGAATCTGCGGCAGAAGGAGCCTCACTCGGAATTTGGGTTTATCAGGAGCTAAAAAATAAACTAGATCACATCTATGTACCACATTTAGAAATGTACCACGATCAAGATTACACTGGATGGCACATAGGGCTTCAAAAAGCTGCTGCACAAAATCTTGCAAGACAATTGCAAGAAACGCCTCCAAATTTATTGACACCTACAACTTTTGCTCAGAATGCAGTTGACATTCTTTGCAATTCAGGTGTTAATGTTGAAGTGAAAGTCAAAGGCTGGGCAGAAACACAAAAAATGGGGGCATTCTTGAGTGCAGCTAAAGGTTCATGTGAACCACCCATATTTATGGAATTAAGCTACTATGGTGCACATTATACTGAAAGACCTATAGTACTTGTGGGAAGTGGAACTACATTTGATAGTGGTGGTTTATGCATGAAACCAAGACATATAATGTCATATATGCGTGGGGACATGGTTGGTGCTGCCATTGTTGTCGCGACTGCAAGAGCATTAGCTGCATTGAAACTACCTTTAAACATTAGAGGCCTTATACCACTTTGTGAAAACATGCCTGGTTGTGCTGCTATGAAACCAGGAGATATAGTTACAGCAAAGAATGGAAGAAACATTCTTATTCAGGACACAAATTGTGAAGGAAGGCTTGCTATGGCTGATGCACTATACTATGCTCAAAACTTCTGGCCCAAATTTATCGTGAGTGTTGGTTCCTTAACAAGAGACATCAAAAAAGCACTTGGAGCCTCAAGCACAGGTGTTTATAGCAATTCAGATTGCCTGTGGAATCTAATTCACAATGCTGGTATGCATACAGGAGACCGGATGTGGAGAATGCCTCTATGGAATTACTTTTCAAATGAGGTTTTAAAGACATCATCTTCAGATTTGACAACTTTTGGCTTTAACAAAGGAGGTGATTCTTGTGTTGCTGCAGCTTTTTTACGTGAATTTGTTGAATGTGGAGAATGGGCACATTTAGATAACTTTGGAGTCATGCAAGCTACTGGCAAGGAACAGTCTTACTTGCGCAAAGGTATGGCAGGTCGTCCTACTAGAACCATAATCGAATTTTTATCACAGCTTACATGCAAGAAGTGCGATTGATTGTGCTCAGAATTAGTAACTGTCTTTGATATTGTGCGTTACTTGGTGATGAATTGTTTCATCTGTGTTAATTGTATATTCAGTGCCTTGTTAAATCTGTCAAATCTGTGTGTAAATTGTGTTGTCAGGTGTTGTTACGTTATCCAAAGAACTAAATTTTAATGTCTCATGTTTTAAATAAATGTAGCCATTTTTATGAGAACTAGTCACTGATTCAGTCAACATTACAAATTTTTTAAAATTGTCACATCATTGTATTTGTGGTTAGTTTGTAATCCCATTATCATTACTATATATTATATTAGGAAAAAGAAATTTAATTCTTATTTAAATTGTATGTCAGGATTGAATAAAGAATATATATTTTTTTTAATTTTATGGTTCTATTACATTAGATATAACCATTTGCAGAATGTTCATCTTGCAAATATTTGATTCCATTGTGGTGTAAAATTAGTATAATTAATAATAATATAATTGAATGCAATTTTAAATATTACAACTGTTAATTGATTATCAATAGAAATTTTAAAATGAAAGAATTGTTTAATTTTTTAACTGCTGGTCAAAAACAAAACATTATCAAGTGCTACCTGATCCATGTTATAGATGAAAATCCAATTACTCCACTATTTACTAATCTTTTTAATTTGATTGGTTACTACTTCCAAGTCATATACAGATTTTGTCCAATAAATTGTGCAACTTAACATACGTAAATTTATGTATGTAAAATTTGTCAACTAAGATGGGTCACATTAATAACATTATAGATTAATAGTTGGCAGGGTGGTATTTCTGTATCTTTAATTGTATTGTATTTATTTAATCCAATTATCTTGAGATACAAAAATAGGCAAGTCAAGTATTGTGATAAATTAATAGTAAATGATATTACACAATATACAACAACTAATGTTTAAAAATTTAAAGTTAAAAAGCATACATGCACATGTTAAAGTTAATGGTGGTTGGCATTCAGACATTCATTTATTGAATAGAAACACTAAGATAAATTATATAGTTTTATTTTATAATATAAAATTGCAAGATACATTGATTATCAGATAAGCTATAAACATAGCCTAATGTTTCTTTACAATAAATATTAGTTATATATATTACAAGAAGTAATAATTTTTTGTAAAATTCTGTTGACCCTGCTGACTGGGGTGTTCACCCCCACTTCGCCATGATACACCTCTGTTATATAGTATATGTGGATAGAAAACAGTTACAGTAACACACCAGATATGTGAATCTAATGTTGAAATGTGTTATCTACCATTCTCATGAGACATATTGTGCACTTTTTGTAGTAGGAAATTGCGTACTTGTCACACCACATCTCTACTTTCTTTGACAAAAACATTAGAGCATAATAATATAATTAATTAATATGAAAAGGAAGTACGAGTGTTGATTATTGGAGACTTAAAGGTAGTTTCCAAAAGGTCTAATTTGTAAAGTGATCAAGTAATACTTGCAACTTTACTACAACAATCAATAATAAATATACTCTTTTTTGGAATTTCTATAATATTATGAAACAAGGAAAATTTTTACTCACTTATAATCATAACTAGCTAGATACTAAAATATTTGAAATTATAATATATTAACTTTTTCTCGGCAAAATATTGTGTCTTTACTTCCAGTATTAATCAGGTACAGACTGGAGACCTTGTGTTTCATGTAATGAATTTTCAGTTCAAATTTTTAAATTTATTATAACTATAGTGTTAAAGTTTATCAAAATGCTAAACAAGTAAACTTTGATTTTAGGTGGCAAATGATGTAACCAGTTGAATAGCATTACTCTCTTCTTTAACCACTCATTTTTCCTGTAATTGTCCCCTGGTTAATTCAATCTTTGGCCAATGTGAAGGTTTCAGTTCTTGCACATACTTGGATATGAATGGAGAAAGTAACTAAAATCAGAAATACAACTCTATCTTGAGGTATTTTACCATGTTGGACAGTTATTACATTATTCTCACACCCACATGTTTATTCTACAAATGCTTTTATTTTGGTTTTAGTCAATTTCTTTCTGAGAATTTTGAATAAAAAATTAAAATACAGCAAAAGTCCTGACATTTTCAAGAAGCTTTTTAAGCATAAATCAGGAGACACTGTTGCTACTCTTTATTGAAGTCAATGACTTCCTATAGGACACCCTCACACAGGAGTGCTCAAACTGGAACTGCTGGCGATCTACCTCAATATTGTTAGACTCCGATCGATCCACTCTGAGAGTCTGCAAGTATATGTGATGCAGGATTGTCGTCTAGGTAGGAAGGGTACATAGTAGCGCAGGTGTAAGTATATTATATATAGGGACGTTGCAGAATTTCATAGCCATGAATTCACGTAGAATTAGTAAGAACGACAGAAATTAGTTTTCCGCAATATACATTTTTTTAGTGAAGGTAGGTTTTAACTAAAATGTCAATAAGAACTCGTACTTAATCAAATTTGCGATTTTATTGGTTCTTACAAAACAAATGAGCTCTAGTTTCTAAACTTAACTAAAGAATGCATTTGGATGTTGAAGCGTGGCACTGCATGTCTGCAGCATACTTTTCATAAGATGGCGCGTAATTACCGAGTACCAATCTCAAGCATGCTCATATGCTCGTCAGTCAGTCGATTGCGATATTTACACTTAATTACCTTCATTTCAGAAAATGCAGACTCGCACAGGTAAGTTGACCCAAACATTGCCATCAAGTGAAGGGCGATTTGGATATAAAAGACCAGAATTTTGTATCAGATGCTGTGGCTTTGAGATGTATATATGATATAATCTGCAATACCTCATTTTAACCGAAGATGAGTCCATGTTAAACTGACTTGCTATTTTAGAAACACATTCCTCAATGTTTTACACGAAAAAGGATAACTCATAAAAGATGCGATATTTGCCAATTTACTGAAATCATAAAATCGTCTTTCGAATTTTCCCAAAATATTTAATAATTTTCCCTCATAAATATCAAAATTCAGCTGAGGAATCCTTGCTTTCAAAGACGGTAAATGTTTAAGATTCTTTCTATTCAGTTTATTTATCATAAGTTGCAATTTATTTTTAAATGCGTTTATTGCGCTAATCATCTCAATAATGGATTTTCCTTACATTGAAGCTCCAAGTTAATGCTAAATCAGTCGGCAATTTTCTGTTTTTTAGCATCTGAGTGTCATCACCTCTTTGGTCCAGAAAAGCTATTATTTCGGGCAATAATTCTAGAAACCTTTCTAGTAATTTTCGGTGACTCAAGCACCTGACGTACGTGTGTAGAATTAAATCAGTGTGTTCAGCAGATTCACTATCTTTCATCTGCAATTTGAAGAGCCTTCGATTCAAGTTACGGGCACAGATGGAATTCACAATTTTTATTGCAATGCCCATAATGTCCTCCATGTTTAGAACTTTTGAACAGAAAACGTCTTGATGGATAATGCAATATAATGAGAAAAACGAAGGGAAATCGTCATAAGTTTGACACAATGTCACAAAACTGACTCCTCTCACACAGGAGCAACATTTATATCGGCGCGTAAGTCTCGAATGTTCTCAAGTACCGAACTAACTAATGGCTTGTTTGTAAGCGTGCCGCCAAACACGCCACCCGAAGTTTATAGAAAAACGTCGCGCGTCGTGGAATTTCTTTGACAAGTACCGCGCGTTCCTCTGCTAAAGACGGTGATTTGTGGATTATTCTTACGTAATTGAGGATCAACTAAAACAAAATTTGTGAATAGATCTATATCGGTACAGTTTTCTCGAGATCGACTTAAAAAGCCCTCGCGATCAACTGTTTGAGCAGCCCGCCCTAACATCTTAAATTAACGGATGTCAATCAAGGCCACTTCAGTGACCGTGATCAAAATCGACACTTCCTTATACTATTTTCTAGACTAGCCTCTATAAATGTAAGTTAATTTTAATAGTTATTTATGGAAGTGTATAAAAATAAACAATTTTTACTGTCGAGTAGTTTATTGTTATTAGTATGTTTATAACGCAGAATTTCCCAAAAACAATTACTTTAAACTTCCTTATCTACTTACTTAAAATAAATGGATACATTATAATTAGTAATGCATGCTAATTTTACTAGATACAATTTTCTAAAAACCAAAAGATTTCATTTTGTGTATGTATTCTTAGATTGTGAGTGACAGTTTTTTACTTAGATATTACAAAATATGAGCTTTACTCGCTTTTATAGTTGCAAAATCTTCTATTTTTTGTATATTTCTGAACAATCGAAACAATGGATATATTAGTCATAGTTGACCTAAAATAATCCTTTATAATTAACTTATAAAAAGATCTTCCTCTAGATGCAACTGGTAGAATAAGAAATATTCTTAATAAAATTTATGTGTTTAGTAAAGTTAGCACTAAATTATTTGTTAAAAGATATTGCAAATTGTACGTGGATCACTAGACTGATTTTCTTCAAAATGCAGCTTTAAAGCGTTAATTTGTACAGTTCATTACCGTCAATACCAGCTTCAGTCCTTAAATCGTCTTTACGTTTCAAATGTAAATTGTTATAATGTTTAATCAATTCCTCTTTTTGTTCTGCTGAAAAACCCAAACGTGTTTAATTCTTCAAAGCTATTTTGTAACGAAACTAATGTCTGATCTATATTTGAAAAAAAAAACTCAACTTTGTAATTGGTTTTAGGATCAGCTATACTTCATCACGTCATTCAAATTGAAATTGTGTTGCTTGTCTTCTTGAACGAAGTGGGATGCTTGTTAGCCACTTTAGCAGTTTCTTAAAAATTTATTTCAAAATGTTCATCCGAGTGATGATTGCGATTTTACCAATCAAATTATGTAACAAAGTTATGTATAATTGAGTATTCACCTTGGGGCTTCGCATCATTTTACTAAAATAATTAATTTCGTTGTAAATTTATAACCACACTACAACAGAGCAAGTAAAATTATAATTGTGAATTTTTAACGCGAGCAAATGAGCTTTGTGAGTTGCGGCACATTCTCTCTCAGACGTATTTTCACATATTTCGAACAGTGCATCAAATAAGTGATAAGGTAACTGTTTCGTCAATTCTGCTAGACCATAGCGTAGCACTCAAAGCTTTTAGTTTTAAGTCTGGTAAATGTTTTCAAATGACCGACCGCTCGTTTGTAGACAACGAAAAAAAAATTAATTTCTTCAATCAAATCCTATGATTATCATATTCCTATTGTTTATAAATATTTTTAAAAAATACATATCAGATTACTTAATTTCTTAAATAAGTATAAGATTACGACAACAGTACAGCATGGCTTCCTTAAAGGAAAGCCCACAATGTACGACTTCAATCAAAATATCCAGAGTTGTGTAACGGACAAACACATCTGCTCGGTTTTGGTGGCGCAGAATCAAAATAGACAGCAGTTGACACAGGGACAATAAATGTCAGACCTAGTGTCGCGCCTTGGGAGTTCCCAATTTTAGTGAGAATTGGCGGTATCGCGTGGCGTATTTCCCCAATTAGAACCCTAAATTATGACATTTTTGGGAGATTGGTGGTGGAGATGTTACAGATTGGAGATTTTTCGAGAGCGGTGAGAGGAAAGATGTTTTGAGACAGATTGGTGGTGGAGAGTTTAGAGATTGGAGATTGTTCTAGATTCGGAGAGGGAGGCATTTGCTAGCACGAGATTTTAGTGAGAAATTGCGCGTGGAGCTAGCCTACGCTAAAATTTCTCACTCATGGCTGTGGTTGGAATTGCGGCTAGGGAAGATTTTGAAATTTTCCTGAAACGGGAAGAATAGGTTGATCTGGAGGGAGGACGAACCAGGAAGAAGCTGAAATCTACATTAAGCCGACAAGGTAATTACCTCCTTGGACCCTTTGCTAATTTTCTGTTTTTCTGCCATGATCCGAGTACATTTTTCTGTTTAACGTTCTGCTTTATGAGAAGGTCCATAAATGCGACCCTGAGATTAGAGTTAAAATTGTTAGTTTTAAGAATTTAATGTAAATCATTTTTGTAAATATATATGTAGTTTTTATTGACGAAAGAAGTGCCGGCATAAATATCTAAACATTAAAATTGTAAATATGTTTTTGTTGTTGTTAAAGTAAACTATTTTATTGTTTTATTATAAAATTTTATCATTGTTAATTATTAACTAATATCACCCTATATATTCATTATAGTTGTTGGATGGAGGACTGAAGGTAGCTGGCATATTTGCTGATCTCTATAAGGCTTTCGACACGGCAGATCATCAACTATTACTAAAAATGTAGGAATATTATGGCATTCGGGGAAATGCGTCACTTCTAATAAGATCCTATCTTACAAACCGTAAACAACAAGTAGTAGTAGACACTAAAGACGAACAACTTCACTTATCCCATTGGGTGTTTATAACATCCAGAGTTCCTCAAGTATCAATTCTTGGGCCTTTACTTTTTATTCTATACATAAATGATCTTCCAGAATACGTACATCCTCTAAAATCGATTCTCTATGCTAGCGATACATACAGTTATTACAGAAAAAACAATTCGATAGTTTCGTAAAAAAAAGTAGACAGCACTGAGGGCGGTCTAAATATTTGGTTTAACGTGAATAAATTCAGTTTAGCGCTGATGCTAGTAATAGACACGTTGACAAACGTTCAGCCAATGCGCCTTTCCTACCCTTCGTATTAAAGTGGTATGACCATATACATCTACTTGCTGGGAAACTAAGTTCGGCTTATATATTCATGAAATCTTAAAGTTTGTAGAGTAAAACATAAATTTGTCTCAAACGAATGGTGAATTTTATGAGTACACGACTAGAAATCGCTCAGCTCCAAGGTCTTGTGGACAAGCATCGCCTTGCTCTCCACCAGAGATGTATTCACCATACCGGTACAATTTTATATATCAGCCTTCCTCCAGAGGTTAAGAACAATAATAACTACAAACGTTCCGTGAATCAATGTAAAATTATTATATTAAATGGCGCGTTTTACTCTCTACATGAGTTTCTTAATCGTTTCACTAATAGTTAAAATTCAAGTTTCCACAAAAGTGTTGAATGTGTTGCCTTGTAAAATCACCTATTACATTACTTCAAACTTTCTGTACAGCCTTTTCTGTTCTTTTTTTTCATTTTTTTTTCATGTATTGCCTGGAACTACAGAAGGCGTGATTCCTGGTAGTGCTGCTACAAGAAATGAATTCTCCATTGTTTATGCTTGTGTTTCTCAGTGTGTGTTTGTGCTCTCTAGTGTGCGTGTTGTGTTTTAATTATTTGGAACACTATCCTGTTTATGTTAGTTATTTACTTAAAGATTATTTGTAATAAATTATGTACTTTATTTTTTCTTATAATTATTTGTTATTTGTAATGTATGACGTATCCTATTTCCTCAACCGAGGACTAATGGAAACAACAATAAATCAAAATCTACTAAATTTATAGAGGACATACCTGGCAGTTTTACCAAAGAGAATATTTTGAAACAGAAAAAACAAGCCAATCTCAATTATTTTTTTTTACCATTAGAAAGATTTGTGTAATAATAATTGTCTTTAAATTTTCGACCAATATCATTAATGGGAAAACTGTTGTTCCACTAGTGTTGCAGGACTACGTCTGAATAAAATTTTAATATCACTATTTATATTATAATACCATAAACGAAGGCTTCACTACCGTCAAACTAATTTGATGACGACGTTGCCGCTTATAGGCTCTTTAGAGCAAAAAATGGAGACGATGAAGAAAATCTTGCACTTTGTGATGGCTTAACAGCAATTGTTTACATCGAGCAATAAGAAGAGCCCTCTCCTAATCGTCATCTGTATCTCAGGGTTGGCGCAACATTGCCGCTTCCAAGACAGGCATCAAATTATCATAGAAAAGCATAAGGGATTAATGAACTGTAACAGCCTTCGTCCTTTAGTGGTTTTATTTCAAAGCTACATTGTACGACGTTTCGACTTCCGTTTGAGACTTCATCAGGTTGGTCATCTCGGCCGAAATATCTAAAGGAAGACGAAACGTTGTATATTGTAACTTAATCACTTTGTTCTTCTAAGGTTAAAATGGGTATTTTGGTTAAGTATTTATTTATCGTAAAATGATTCTAATAACATATGTTGTTTAGCATTAAACTAACATGGTACATTTTGCGAAAAAAAGATGTGGAATCGTATTATCCGCTATTTTTCTTATCCGAAGTAGTCTTTCTTCCAATTACCTACTGTTGAGCGAAGTAATTACAACAGTGTCATTTTAGTATTATATTGAAAAAAATTATGTTAGATTGGATATAAAACTGTAATAACCTGAAAAAGAAATTAGTACAAAATAAAAATTAGTTTGACCTGTAAGCTTCTAAATATAATAATAAAATTCAAAAGAGAAATTTTCTTAGCGTTAACTGCTCCAAATTATTGATTTGCTCATCAAAATATTTACTGTCGGTGCACACTAACAATGTGGCCTAGGATTTAGACATCGACAAAGTATCTGATAGTTGGTGGCTCATATGTCAAGTGAGAGAAACGTTTTTGATTAGATGGATGGGGGGCAGGCTGCACGAGAGTGATCCTGAAACAGGTAACCCTCCTTTAATAGCATAGGAAGGGAATTGAAAAGGGGGGATGTGGAAGGTAGAGCAGGGTAGTCAAGTGTTGACTAGGGCCCCCGGGCTATAATTTAAGGATCCTACGGTGATTCACCTAAAGGAGGTGAAGGGAAACCGTAGAAAACCTGCATCAGGTAGGTCGGACTATTGGTTAACAGATATTTGAAACCCGTAAAATCTGTTTTAATGCAACAAAATACATTATCTCCTTGTAAATTGACAACGGAAGTTCGTTCGGGTGTACAGAGAATTTTATATAATTTGAGCATGGCCAATTAGACCGAAAGCTTTTGTTTTTAAGTACGACGACACAATAAACTAATTTGTTAAATATATAAGGACACTATAATTAGGCGAGAAGTTTCTATCACTATATTTCTCAAAGAAATGTTAAATATATATCATTTTTATCCATGAATGTTGGAGGAGAATATATATTGTTTTTCCTAGAATCTAAATTATGAAAACGAGAGATTTTCCATATCTTTGGGCCTAAGGTATTTTAAAACTGAAACAATATCTCATTAAATTATTTAAAAGGTCATCTTCTTCGAGTCACGGTAAAACATTTGAATACGTTATTTTAACATTTTGATAGAAAACTAATTATAAATACTCAAATTACCAAAATATAAATTTTTAATCTTTTGACGCAAAGTTTTTGATTGATAAAAAACCCCTATTTGATACCTTTCAAATTATTTAAACGGTAAGATGGCGTCCGGACGTGTTGCGGTGTTGGGTGCGAGTGCATGGTTTCTCCGAAAATGTAGGTAAATTTCTAGCTTTTCTTGTGTAGGTTTGTCTTTTAGTATAGATATATGCAGATGCTAACGGACTATGGCTGTTTATCTGCAACCAATGCAGCTGAAAGCCAAATTTGCCATTAAGGAAGGTTTTGTTAGTGAGTGACTCATGACCCCTACATTGAAGCGGTAAAGCAAAAATAATTTAGTTTTTGGTATTCGCTTACAGCAGGACGAAAAGCGAGGCTGGTTTGGACAAGGCCGAGTAGACGGGAAACGTCGCCGTTAACAACATTATTTATTGCCTGGGGTGTATTGTATTTGGACAGTTGGTCCCGGGAGCTGTCCTGAGAAAGGCAGTGGCTGAAGAAGCAACATGTGTAAAAGTTAAATTCTGCATGTTTCGAGAAAGAAGGTTCATTTGGTGGGAGTACAGAAAATAAAAAGATAACATGTGATGGGGATTTAACCTGAAGAACAGGCGCTAGAGGATCTAGAAGACGTGTCCAGCAAAGGAATATCCGGTAACAGCAAAGAACGACGTCACAAGGCGGAACATCCGGTAACGGCAAACCAAGAACGACGTCACCAGGCAGAACATCTGGTAACGGCAATTTTACCCGGTTTTTCCAATTAAACCATTCTCGTTGATTCGCGATTGTTTTTATTTCACTTATATCGTTTGTCACCCGCGTTCCCGGGAGCAGCCGTTTAGAAGCTGCATAGATTCTTTTTGCTTTACCGACTGAGCCAATTTGATAATACATTTTATTCGTAAATTAATATTTTTACTAACATGTAATTTGAGTTATATTTCTTTTGTAAATTTTATATTGTAATACCAGGATTTTGATTTTTATTGTCATCATAATTAAATGCAATATATTCAAATTAAATATACTCTTTTTATTATTTAACAATTCCTTGTTATAATAATATATTTGCGGTGTAAACAAGAGTAAACACCACATTAGTAACAAATCGTGTCAACCACTAAGAAGTTTTCAAATGCATTTTACGATTTTCCGCCTGATAAGTGAGTGCAGTCAATAGAGATCTTCGGAACCACGGGTATTTATAGGACAAATATATTTACAGTTTGATTGTACATGAAAAAACATTGTCAAGAATGCGTGAATTTTATTACTTTCCAAAGATGCGTTCTTACATTAAACGCCATGTCTCAAATTGTTTGGAATGTATTTTGTCGAAATGAAAGACAGGTAAACTTGCTGGCGAACTACATCCGATTCCTACTGCAAACCGACCGTTTCACACTGTTAATATCGATCACTTAAGTCCCTTTTTGATGACATCCAAAAAGAATAAGTATGTACTTGCAATTATTGACAATTTCACTAAATATGTGCAATTAGAAGCAGTTCCTAATGTCAAGGCAACTGTGACGGTTAAAAGACTTGAAAATTTTGTTAAATTTGGAGCATCTAATCGGATTATATCTGATCAAGGCACATGTTTTACGTCAGAGGTATTTGTTAAGTTTTGCAAAAAGTATGGGATTAAACACACGAAAATTCTAGTCGCCATCCACAGGCCAATGACTTAGTCGAAAGACTTAATGAGACCCTGTTACCGGGAGTGCGATGTAATTTAGCTTTGAATAGTGAAGAAAATTGGGGTACGAGCTTGAAACAACTACAAGGTGATATTAATGTATCGGTTCAAAAAGCGATTGGTAGGAGTCCATTTGAGGCGTTATATAGATAAGTACCACGATTCGAAGAAGGCGAGATGCGAGTGGTTACTGACAACTGCGAAATCTATCAGAATCCTGTCAATTCTCATGATGAAATTAGGGATAACATTTGTAAAGCGCAACAAAATTAGAAAAAAAAACTACGACAAGAAAAGATTGAAAGGTATTAGTTTTAAAGTTGGTGATATTGTATTCAAAATTAGTAATCCAGTCTCTACCGGACAATCGACCAAGTTACAGTATAAATACATGGACCTATGGTAATAGTTGGTATTTTACCTAGCGATACATATCAAATCAAATGGCTTCGAGATAACAGGAAGCAAAGTTTGGTATCAACTGCACATGTAAGCCAATTAAAGTTGTGGCGAAATAGTGATCGCAGTGAGGATGATTCGGATGAAAATGACACTATTGTATCAGATCGTAAAGTAAACGAAAGAGAACATATTGTTTGTAATACCGAGGTTGGAGGAAAGAAAGAAAATCATATAAAGGAAAAATCTGATGTTAATTCTATCGAAAAGAATATGCAAGAAACCAAAATATTTGAAAGATTATAATTAATAAATTGTATTTAGTTAAGAAATGTGTAATTTTTTAGAGATAAACATTGTAACTAATATTTGTAAAATTGTTTTTCATTGTAACTACTAAATAATTTGAGAGATAAACATTGTAATTTGAAAAAATTACCTTCCATTGTTAACATTAAGTTATTTTGAGGACAAAGTAAGGTCAGAATGACCGATTGTAAAAAACATAAATACTTTTGTAATTTGAAGTTGGTAGCACTTGTAAAATGTTAGGTTGGGAGAAATATCATTGTAGGAGCAGTAGAGAGAAGGAGAGAGCGAACGGGTCGCTGGAATTGTTGGATCTGAATGTTGTGCTGTATGAAATAAAGTCGTTATAATGTTTAACCACAGTTTTTAATTTGTATTTGGCCCTCACAATATCATTTACGATATATTCCAATAATTTAGGAAAGTGCTCAATACAGAAATGCATTTATAATTAACGACATTGTTCTTTTCACCAGATTTAAATAGTGTAACAAAAGCATTTTTTCATTTAAGCGGATAAGATCCTTCTTATAAGTTACTGAAAATTTTATGTAAAATGTAAGAGAACATATATTTATATTTCTTTATGAAATAGGTGGTATGCCATCTGTTCCAGAACGATTATTTGTATCTAAGATACTGATACTATTAAATTAATACCATTTGCTGGGTATTCATCCAGAAATGAATCTAGAACTTCTTGATAATTTTCATATTTAAGGTTTTATTTGTATAAAATTAGTCATTTAATTTCCATAGTGAAGACCTTCCTTTATACCTATTAATTAATTTTTGTCAACTTTCTTTTTTAAATCTGTATTTTTTCCACTCTTGACCATCTTAAACACAAAATAATTACACACAGAAAAGTAAAATAAGTGAGTAGTTGTTAATTACTTGGAGCAAGCTCCATCAAGGAACTCAGGGCGAGAAGTGACGGTCAAGGCCTCTACAGGTGGCCTGCTGTCCGCCTCACCCCACTAACAAAAAGTCTGGCCACGTGGGTTTTACCCCAATTATTCGTAGCATGCCCAAAAATCCGCTCGTGTATGACTACTATTCTCTAATAATAAATTAATGCGATAGAGTGCGGTGGTCGAATAGGACTGTTGTTTGGCAATTTAACGTTTACACCGCATTAATTTTTTGAGATTAGTGTTCAACTTATTGGAATATCAAAATCTGGATCATTTTTAATCATAAATTTACTATTCAAAATTTATCCTCATTTTCAAACTCGCTCCAACAAGCTACATGAACTTACAGGTTGACCGTGGTGGTTAGGAAAATTACACCGAACTACATGTCGAAACTTAAATAAAGAAAACATACAGTGCCGTTAAATTTTACCCCATAGAAATTATGCAAAGAATAGAAATAATTTATGAACCCAGAATTTAGAAATTATATATAAACGAAATTACGGCGTGAACGCGAGAACATTGGTATTTAATCTGGTTGGGCTCTAACTATGGGCTGAGCTGTTGGCTGCTCCGTCTCGGGTGCTCGTATGGTGATGGTGGAGGAAGACGATGAACCCGGTACCGTCGTCCGCTGATGACCTCTGAGTTGGAATCGGCAACTGATTGCCCATGGACTGCTCCACGCCACGTAGTAGAGGTGGATGGCTGGCTTCAGCCTCGAATCTCCTGACAGCAACTTCTATGTCCCGGAGAATAATTGCAGGCTCTGGACTTACTTTCCAAACTTCAGAGAGAGCTCTTCTCTCCTCGATTTGTTAGCTCGGACAGTGTGTTCTCCTCTCGTTCCATCTTAACACCAATCACACTTACTAATTTTTGGAAGAACACACCCCCAATTGACAACGAATTTGGTCAATCCTCGCCATTTTGTCCCTTGGCGGGAAGAAATAATTTATGCGGGGTCACGTACTTTGTCCTGGAAAAATTCACACTTACCTCGCTAAAATCCTCAATCGATGTTCTCATGTTATTTTTATCATAACCCCCCCACCCCCGGCACATGGAATAAACAACGTATATTTCATGTGGTCAGCAGGATACTAAAGTGGAATCAATCTATATTAATAACTAATATCTTAACGTCTAGTACATTTCTGTCTTAATATCTAATATCCACCACATGTGGTTTACTACAAAAAATGGGATGTATTGTCAATCTTTGATTGGGAATAGAAAAGTCACTATGGGCCCAAGCCAGGATTTGTGTGTGCATTCTATTTGATTCTTACTCACCGTGTTACGAAATTTATAGCAGGTTATTTAATGTTGCAGCAATGAAAAAGAAAATCATGCCTCTAGGATGGAGTACTTTAGCTTTGGTGACCTCAAGGAAATAATAATAAATAGACGATTGATCCAAACAAATTTCATTTCAATTCATATGTAAGTCATGCACCTAAGAAAGTATAAATCATTTAATAACACATTATTCGAGTGATTATTGCACAATAAAACACGATGAGACAATTTTTGTCGACAGCACATTAAAGTTGACGTTGACCGAAATTATAGATCTTATTCGTCCAGACACCAAAACTGAACATACGTTTCTATTACCCAATAAAAAAAAACCCTGATCTTTCAGTGTCAACTAGAAAACGATTTCACTTCGTATATTGCTTGTAAAGCTGTAAATCCTCTGACTAGTAAACAGTTATGTAGACATGTAAACTGCAAATTATGAATGCCGTACCTACTTTATTTATCGTAGTAGGATTCCTTGAAAATACGAAAAAAATAACGCTTGTTTTTTTGGCAACTTTGGGAAAGAGGGGGGGGGGGTGACATGTTGGCCAGCGATGATATTTGTGTAACTTTTTCGTTATTATTTTTGTAATCTACGCATAAGGTTTACAGTGGAAACGAATTTTCAGGATCTATTCTCTAATAACTGCCGCAATATTAAAGCTAAAAAGTGGCATTTTTGAGACGGCGTTGACTGTGACGAACGAGTCTCTTAGAAAATGCGCGTATCTGAGACAGAAATGCATATTTACTGTCGTCGTCAAAATAATAGAGCCCTGAGTTTGAAATTCACTGTGTCCATTCGGAATAACCTACGTTATTGAAAAAGGTCCCATTTTTCACTGAATTTAATGCCATTTTATATGAAAAAAAAATGAATGAATGTGTTTTGACGAAAAAACTGAAAAATCTCAGGTTTTTTGTCTTCATATCATATAGCTCGACTTTGACAACTCATAGATTTCAAATTATTGCTTCAAATAGTCTGAAAAATTAACAGAAGACAAAATACACGCGCTGGGTGGAGTCAATATACCTAAGTTTTTGAGGAGACGCTTGCAGCTTGCTCTAGAATCCGAACCTGATATAATTCTAATGGCTCGTTTAATGCCCGACCTAGCTGATGCTGGTTTTCCATGTATCTCTTTAGGTGAAAACACCGAGTAGGATCCTTAAACTACAGACCGGGGGCCCTAGTCAACCCTTGTCTACCTTGTCCTACCTTTCGCACCCCCCCCCCCCCCTTTTCAATTCCCTTCAAATGATATTAAAGAGGAGTTGCCTGTTTCAGGATCACCCTCTTGTAGCATGTTATATATTTTTTTCAATTAAAAAATTTCCAAACTACGAGACAAGTTGCTCAAGTTGACGATAGCGTGCACAGCTATGAATGATAATAAGAAAAGTAAACTATTTAGCTATATTTGTATCAACCTGCTGCATCAGTAACCGCAATGAGAAACAAATCATACTTAGTTTGCCAGAAAGACGATCAATGTATATGTTCCATTTTAATTTAAGTCTATTGTCGACCTGTAAGACTAGGAAAGTAGCACGAGTGGAAAAATTATCAGTCACAATGCTATTATTTTTTTTTAAAAAAAGGAATGAATTTAGTTTTTTGTAATACAACGCAATGCTTCCTGGAGTGTGTTCAACCTTTAAGGCCATCTATGAAAATGGATTAAAATTAAACTTTAGACAGTGTTCTGCCAAAGATATTTACAAATATTTTAGAAGAAAGACAAGAATGGAAAAATGTCAACCAGACCACCTCTGTGAACCATTCCATTGCACTTCCACATAACACACAACCGGTTATCATTGATGTTGGACACTAGTAGCCATTTAAATACTTTCTACCTCACAAATCACACCAAATTCCCTCCCAAGCACCCACTTTAATTGCCTTCACCCATTTTGTACTTACCAGAAATTACTTATCCATCCAAAACAAAATTTACCAGCAAATATGGACACCTGGATGGCCAACCTGTTCATGAGGTAACTTTTAAATTATTATCTACTCAAACCCTTAACTTGGTTCATAGATGATATTTTCATGCTATGGACCCACATACCTGATGCCCTCTCAATTTTTCTACACAACCTGAACACCAAATTCCCTTGGGACTACTCTGCCACCAATATCACCTAACTGGATGTTAATATGATTAATTCTGACTTGATAGTCTCCACAGACCACATAAAAACTACTAAATACCTTACAGTACCTTCATTTTTCCAGTTACAATCCTGGACACATCAAATACACCCCACCATACAGTCTAGCTCTTAGAAGAGCTTGCATATGATTTACTTGGGACAACCTACTATTGTACACCAAACACATCTTCAATGCATTCCCCCACATACAAACAGCCCAGGTTCTTTCCACTGTTCAAATAGCCAACACCACCCTGGACCTAGACAGTATGTAGTCTTTCCCTAACAACAACCTATTTTTGTACGTAAACTCTTTTCTGCACCTGAACTGCAATCCACCATAAATTAATAACATCCTCTCCATCAAACTCCTTAACAGCCCAAGGGTTGCCTTCAGGTACTGTCCCAACCTCCACAACATACTGGTTCAACCCTACACACACTCATCTTTAATGCCAAACCATAAATCTTTCTTTCATTTGAGATTGTCACCAAGTCATATACCTTTATACAGTAATTTCACAATATTTATGAATATTAGTGAAACTGATAAGAGCCTGTGATGTAAAACAGAAATTACTGGCAATATTATCATAATTAATCCAAGGAATAATTGCAAGATATCACATATTAAGTATAGTATTAAAAATTGGAGGTCAATTTATTTCAAGAAATCGTGACAAATGTAAAAGTGGTACACACAATGCTATTATATGCAGTAACATGTTTTGTACACACTAATATTAAAAAAAAAAGACTACATTTTAGTTGAGAATATTACTGGAAAGAAGTACTCCACATTTGGGCTGTTGTTCCTGTTTGAAAAAATGGGGAAGTCAGATATGGAGTACAGTATACATTATCAATCTTCTTCAACATTACAACCCCTAAAAATAATATAATGTCATTTTATTAGATCAAATAAACATAACCTTTAACAGATATCTGTAATACCTCAAATTTATTAAACAATTCCTATTTAATGGTTTAGTGGTCAAATAGGTTGGATTTAATAAAAATTAAAAACAATTGTTAACAAGAAATAAAATTAGTTTCTTATTATTAATTCAAATAATGATAAAGTATTCTTAATTATGTGGAAGGTGTCAGTATTAATCAAATAAAAACAATATAAATTTTAGAAATTCAAGGCATGTATTTCAAATTTTATTTACAAATGTACAGATGAAATGAAAATGGTTACATAAAAATATGGCTAAAATATATACAAATAATTATTAAATAAGATAATTGTAAAATCTGTACAAAAGAAATCCAGCAATGTCATGGCTTTGGTAATATGTATATAAATATGTGTGTATATATATATATATATATAAATTGCAATCCTTTTTTACAATAAGAATTTTTGTACAGTTAGGTGGAAGGTAACTTTTCATGAAAACAGATCAGTTTTAAGTTAAACATATGACAATATTACTTGCTCTTGGCACTCTTATTACACAGGCATGATAAAAAAATTGAATGAATGTTAAATATTATACTTTAATGACCGGCATGAAAATGGTAGCTTATTGTCCCAATATATTTGGCCTTAAGTAAAGTGCAGAGAATGGTTTGCCTCAAATCTGGGCTGGTATATATCAAAATAAACTTTTCAAATATAGTCAAATAATAAAACTATCATTATACATAAATTATATGACAGAGAGAAGATAGATGGCTAACCTGAAAATGACAGATGGTGTTGCAATGTCAGACTTGAAAAATTAGAAATCTTTGAAGGCATTAAGGAAATAGCACTGCACTTAGTGCTTTCTCTGTTTCCTGTCCATATCAAGAACTTTTACATTGTTTTAAACACGAATTTCTGTTATAAAAAATGTGATGAGCAAACAGTAGTTTACCAATTACTTAAGGAATGATTCATCACCATTTAAATGTTTTTAAAACTAAACAGTGAGTGCAGCATTATTACTAATTGTTGAATAAAGGGGACCCCACCTCCAAAAGTTTCATTGGATAGTAAAATACATGTTTAACACTCGAGCAAATAGCAGTTTCTTTTTAACTTTCTCATCCTAATATATTACCATTGGCTTTGTTTATTAGAAATGTAATTAAAACAATTGGTGTGGAAAGGAAAGGGAGAAAGGTGGTGGCTTCCTCGAAATTGAAGCTGGCATCACCATTGACAACATGAAAATGTTCAAATTTTCAGAAGCCTTATTCTTCAGGTCTGCACAAGGAATTTGTAATCTAAGTTTTTTTCTTGAAGAATGCAGCTAATGCCTTTTAAAATTGTATAACTTCCTCAGTGGTGATGCCAGCTTCATTCAATTACAGGTTAGCCACTTCCATTCTCTCTTTCCTCTTCATACCAACCACTTTAATTATGTTGGCTATGTCACATCCTGACACACTGTGTGTGAGTGGACCAATACAAACTTAATAAATATCCAGAAAAAAGAAAAATGGTTTCAAATACATGTAGAAATTTTAAGTTGCCAGTTGTAAAGTGGACTAATACCCAATTTTGTGCTATGTAAAACAGAAGTTAAGGAACAATGTAAATTTCTACACATTGAACAGAACAATTTTATTTAAATAAAAATACGGTCAATATCAATTTTCCCATAGCCATTGCTGGAGAAGGTCCTCAACACCAAATCACTCACAATGACATTAGTTTATCCATTTAAATTTTTTTCTAAAAAATTCCACATAGATGGATGAAACATTGTATTTATATTAACTATATGTTAATAAAATTTGATCACAAACATATTTGACCGTATTTTTATTAACAAGGTGTTAAAAATGCTATTTTATTTGTTCAACTACAAAATATAACTACAGCAAAATGACCAAACAAGTTGCTTAGCAATGGGCATAACTTTACTTCAGAGAGAAAAACACTGTCAGAATCTATAATAAGACCCATTTAAATAACTGTTCTGAGAACTATAATTCTGCAGTTTCCAAGACAAGTCATATTTCCACCTATTAGAATAAAATTAATTCCACAGATATAAACATCAAATTTCAGTGCTACAGTAGGAAATTAAATTGTGAGAAAGAATTTGGATGAATTAACAGAAACAAATATCAGAAAACCTGAATTAATGACATATTTGTGAAACTTTTCAATTGTCACTAAACAAAAAGTGTTATGGGGCTTCTGTGAAAACTATTAATATTTGAAGCTTAAATGGCAATTGTACGAAAGTATTGATGTTTCTCATAAATTATTGTTCTTGTCTTGTTTAGCAGTAGCAGAAAATGAGATTGTAAAACTTGATAATTCAACCTATAAGTGAATATAAATTTCATAGAAAGAAAACTACAAAGGCATTTAAAGTAAATAGTTAATTGGATACACCATTTTTACTTTTGTATGCCCTACACCTTTTTGTACCCAAAATTCAAACTAAAAAATAGGGTGTGCATTATACACTCAGAACTCCACACGAACGAATCTCATGTAGTGAATTTTCAATAAGCTTACACATGGAATCCTGAGAGAATTTCATCAACTATCTACGTTGGGTAAACCTTTGGTCCACAATGTGAAAAATATATTTCTCATGTATATACGGGAAGTATTTATTAGGAGAACAGACACAATGGCTTGCTTGGACTGTAGCCAGGGTAGATTTAATAATAAGAATCAGATGTCATTACTCCCAAGTCATTTTAGACCTGTATGATTGAAGCTTCATTAGGTCTTTGAAAATTACTTATACCATTAACACGGTTTGTAAATAAAATGTGTGAATTAGAAGAGATATTACATTTTTTGTTCGAAAAGTGGTCATTTATTTTTGAAATATAATTTTTCCCAGTAAAACAGGGAAGAGATATATGTTTGTGCATCTTACACAATTAAATACGGTGAATGTATTTGCATCTTAAAGAGTCATACTTTTAGGGTACAACTGATGAAAGAAATCCTCCAAGCAACCAAAAGTTTAAGGCAATGGATATTGTCAAGGGCTACATAATGAATGCTGGTGAAAAGTTGTGTTTATCAGATTATCACTTGATTTAATTACAGAAAATGTTTTGTATTTAAATGGCAGTGAATTAAATTTATAGAAAAATATATCAAACATACATTGTTGAAAACTATAACATGTCACAAATAGCTGAATGACACAATTATTGCAAAAAAATTGACATTAAGAAGGTAGGGCTGAAAAACTGAATATAAATTCCACAGAAAGTGATGCTTGAGATAATGAGGCTACATTAGTATGGACTTGGGAATGAATCATACAAAATAAACCATGAAAGTTGGGTAAAATATTTTGACACACTTCAAAGCCAATCACAGTGAAGAAAAATATTTCAGTGTCTATTATTTGAGTCCATACAAAGTATATGATACACACCAGCTCATTTTACATAAAGAACTTGTGTGTTGAGCAAAAGCACCTACTTCACACACAAACAAAACTTGTGTGGTTGGTTTTTACGACTTTAGTGAACAACTAAAATGACCACATTATTTTTCCATATTAGTATGAAGCAAATTTTGTATGTTATAACATTAAATTTTTTTTAAAGAAACATGCCCAAAAGAAAATGAGCAGTAAAGGTATCTGTAGAAAATTACATGTAAAATGAATACTTTGGTTTTTAGTTGATACTTCTGACAGAATTATTAAATAACAGAAGTTCATCAAGTACAAGAATTTGTTTCTCATAACAAGAAAGGATTATCTGAGTTGGCATACATCATATAAAAAGAAGAAAACTAAGATGTGAGTAAAAATATTACAGATAATATTTTGTAAGTTGCAGCCCTCAAGATTT
This sequence comes from Eucriotettix oculatus, assembly GCA_034510155.1. Taxonomy (NCBI): domain Eukaryota; kingdom Metazoa; phylum Arthropoda; class Insecta; order Orthoptera; family Tetrigidae; genus Eucriotettix; species Eucriotettix oculatus. The sequence continues at coordinate 108,156,078 of CM067376.1, read as the reverse complement.
GTTGATTTTCTTTTTGATAGCAGAATGAAAAGTGAGTAATTATAGTACACAATTAACACAAAACAGCGCCAAATAATCTGGCATAATATATCAATAAACTGACAAACACCAAAATTAATACAAGTTAAGTATAACATACAATCTATTGCAAATGAAGATATAATTAAATATATAAGTTCAATTTGTCTGTATTGTGGTAAATGGACTGTGCAAATGTAATACAATAATACCTAACATTCAAAACTATTTTTAAATATATTGATAAAATTCTGTTTTAAAAACAAACATTAATGGTTGAATCTATAACATTTTAGAGCTGTGGATTTCTGACCAATTAACCATACAATTATATTGCATTAGACATAAAATAAAATTGAACAATATACTTACAATTTAATAAACACAATAATTTACATTACAATTGATGAAAAACAAATGTACAGAATAACATTACTAAATAATTTGTCCTTACAATTTCTTCTAAATAAGAGAATGGAATAGTATTAAGAAAACAATTTCAAGTATTTATAATGATGCTGAACTTAAGGAGTTTGTTACACAATTTTAAAACAAATAATTGTTCAAAAACCCTCATAAATTTTGAACATGAGGAAATACTCAATCTTATATACTATTAATTAAAACAAATTTTCTTGAGCCTTTTGGTGCCTGATGAAATTGTGTTGGCAATTTGCAGCTGATGGTCATAGAGCCAAAAGCTACAGAAAATTTGCTTTAATGAATTGTACATAAGATTACGATATTTGCACATATCTACAAAATTTATGGCGACTATTATAGACTGTCTTAATTGTTTGTATTTATAATGACATATTGCTTACGCTTATAATAATATTGATTGTTTTGGTTTGCATTAAAACGTCTCTGTTTCCATTTCAAATATATGAATAATTATAACTTCATGTCAGGTATAAGAAATGCAGTATTTGGAATAAATTGACTGGAGTGTCAATAATACTCTAATTGTACAGTTCAAGCATAAAGTGTATTAGGTCTTTGATGGAATAGTATTTGAAACTACTACAATTTCACTTTAATGATATGTATGAAACAACTAATAACTATAATTTATGTACAAGATTGCAAAATATTGTTTTCTCATTTTAACCAACCACCATTCAAAATATGAAAACCTTGGCTATACAAAATAATTTTAATACATTTACCCTAATTGAAAAAATTTGTATGACTGCACTAAAGTTTTAATTTAAGGCACATTTTGAAGTGTTAATAAAGAACAAGTTTTATTATTAAAACACAATAATTTATGAAGAATATAAGAGTAATAATTTATTAATAAAATATTTTGCACATCTTATAAAATTATTAAGTATTTATAATTAATGAAAAAATACAAAATATACAAATACACCAATAAACTTTATTAACTTAAAGAGTGAATATAGTAACTCTCCAAGATCCAAAACATTGAAGTTATAACACCAAAAACATTCTCAATTTCCTCACAATTATTTATTAATTTTGTATGTTACATCAGTACAAACACTATTACAGTGTACTAACTCAGGGTTAAGCAAATTGCGACCTGCCTCAGTTATTTCTGTGGCTGGTCAATTTAGTCTCAATATCAAAAAATTGTAGAAAAGTGTGATTGGGAGCATATGTCTCATTAAACTGATTTTTAAACTAAATGTGCTTGCAGCTACTGATTATATGAAATAATAAATTAATGAAAAAAGTACTACAATTTTATTTTATTTATTGACTTTTATAAAAAGATTTATATGTTTGGTGAAATGCAAAGTTAATTACTAAATTAAATTATTTTAAAAGATGCAGCCTTCCATGGCCACAAAGTTATCCTTGTGGCAAAACAATTGCCCATCCTTGTACTAAAGTGATGTACGTAATTAAATGTGTTAAATTGGAAATTTTTTTGTGTATAACACAATCACTGTGAAATAAGCTCAAAGATAAAAGTTCTAATTTGCTTTTAACAAATTGTCCAAAATAATTTAAAACAACTTCTTCCTAAATTAATAAAACCAACAAAATACATTTAAAGCTATGATACTCTAAAAAAATACAAGGAGCAATACTTTTCAAATATGAATATCTCAATGTTCAGGGTGTAATTGAATCTGAAAATATGTAAGGAAGTTATAACCCATTTGATATACAGGGAGTTGTTAAGATGGCATAAATTATAGTCATTAATGATAAAAAGTATTAAAAAGATATGAGAACTGAAAGCAAGTAAAATACATAATTTAATAATTTACACATGCAGCTTTTTCTCAACAAAATATTCTTTTGACAACAGCTATCCTTACATAATTAAGATGCCTTATTTAAAAAATACTTAAGTTTGTGGTGTATATAACAAATGAAAACTGACATTTTGAACTCTGGTGAATGACAGAAAAAACACAAACAAAATTAAACCAACTGATTACTTTCACTTCCTTGAGGAATGATTATAAAATACAGAGATGCCAAATAAAATGTTTGTTTTTTGATAATTTAATTTTCAAAAATAGGCCTATAGTTGCATGCTACAATTTTACAGAAATTAATAATTAAATCAAATAAACAATCTCATTCAAAAACATTTACTAGAAAACAGGGAGGCTTCTCTGAAGACAAATGTAGAAACATGCTCAGAGTGCTTCTGACTGTTACTCTAAGGTAAGCTCTTATATATACCTTTTCAAAAACTAAAATAGGAATTTTCACACAAACACACATAAATCAATGATCAGAAACTTCCTTACATTGTTACTTATGAATGCCAACACTACGACTGAAATTTGATGCTAAATTGTTGTTCACACTTAACAACACACAGTTTGTTTTAATAAAATAAATAAGGGGTTCTTGGATACTGCATGTACTCATAAAAACTACTAACTATCATTTGTTTCATACATTTGCTCACATTTTTCTAACAACCTTAATACCGGGTTAATGTTGTATGGAAATAAAGCCTTAGAAACAAGTCTGTCTATAGCTAATCGTAACCTTATCAACACAGACATGGTGTCATCTAACTCTCTACCACAACATGCTATGAACTCATTCCAGTTCCGGCGAACAAATTTTAGTAATCGTAACAGGTACAGAAGGAAACATGTTTCATTAGAAACAAGAAGATCCAAAAGAACATCAGGGTCATGAGAAACTGCTCTCAAAAATTGCACAAATGTTGTTGCAGGATTTAATGAATGCCCCAAATCAAGCTGTGATGCATTACGATAAAATAACCCAACAGCAACATCCAAACAACATACCATTCCTTCGATAAGAGCATCATCCTGATCAGCAAATAACTGCACAACCCATTGTGCTAAAGGTGTTTCAGGATGAAAAGGCAGCAAACTTTTAACACAATTATCTAATTGTCTTAGAACTTCTCGGATACTGCGTTCTATTACAGCCATATCTGCATCCACATCATCCGCCTCAGATCCAAGAGAACTGTCACTCGAGCTATCACATCGTGTTTCTTTAACTGTTACCGCAACACTTTTCAGTACCAATAATACCATTTTTTGGAGCAATGGGCGATCTCCATCGCCAGCCCCACCACCAAATCTTCCACTACCACCACGATAAGGTAATGTGTCCAAAAGATGCCAATCTTTTACACTTCGTACGACTAAGTGAGCTAAAGCACACGGTTCTTCTGCTAAAATGTCTTGCAATGCAAGAGTACTGCCATAACACAAGACTTCATTAAACAATCCCAAAAGATGTTTCCAAATTCCTGGCGGTACAGCTGAGTTCAGAAGTCCAACAAAACTATCTAAATGAGCGTAAAATGGTTTTGTATCAACAACAGAAAGATTAGCCTTTACAGAGATAATTGCCTCCCATAAACCCAAAAATGTAACTATAATCGATTCATGTTGATTTGAATAAGAAGCAATCAATTCATCAAATATTCTTACAATTTCAGGCCACTTTGCTTCCAGTGCTTTAATACAAAGACATTTTACTTGACTTGTATCCAAACTGTCTGGATCTGATAAGGTGATAACTACACATGTAGGAGGTTGTATTTCATCTCTACTATCTTCTAAGGGGTGAGTATCAATATCTTTCCACTCAACAACATGTTTAATAACATCCAAAGAAAATGATATTTTTTGTAATTGTGTTGTAGCAAGAGCATTTTGAGTTAGACTTTCCAGCCAAGCTGGATTTACTTGGGATTTTGAAACTATGAGAAATGTTGATAGAGCCCTGCTTGCAGTAAAGCAAATGAATGGATCAGGATTTGATGAAAATCCAATAAGTTGCTCAATTAGTCCACTCTCATTTCTCATTAAAACATCACAAATTTCACTAATCCTACTACACATGATTCCTTTAGAATTTTGTTTTATTGCAACATCACACAAAAGCTGAAGTATACTAACAAATAAAAGAACATGATCTCTACTCCACTCAGCAAGCAATGGTAAATGGTGTTCATGTTGATCCTCAGAAATACGTTTTATTCCTTGGAATGGTTTCCATAAGCTTGATTCTGACACAGAACACAGACACTGATTCAATATGTGTTGTTGAATAATAGTTAGTTCCTGTTCTATTCCTGAATCAATATGATTCATTCCAAGTTCCACTTCATCTACCCGTTGTTTCTTCTTAACTGGTTCACCCATTTTAGGTACCAATGGTACAGTTTCTATTCTTTTAAGGACCATTAACCTTAGTTATCTTTGCTACATATATGATATATTGTCATGTAACACTATAACCAAAAAAATAAATTAAACATGCGACAACTTTCATTTTCTTCTTTCGTTTCTTCAAAACCATGAACATTTACATATTGTATTTCACTTTTCATTATCACCAGATCCTGAAAACAAACCATAAGTATTTAATTTCTTTACAAAATAAAAATCTGATATGTGTAAATTTAAGTACGTATAGATAAAGATATTTTCCTCGCAGAACTTACTTCAAGTTGCTTTATTGTAACACAGGCATCGAATCGGGCGGGCAGACAGATTTTATTTTACTTATTACGTTTATTCTATTCAATTCACATGTTCACATAAAAGCTATGGAAGTACAGAAACAATACGTAGAGTTTCACATATGCAAGCACAAAAAAGTAAATAAACACCTCCGTAGTAACACAATTGTGAATTCTTATTCATACATCAAATACTGTCCACCATCATGAACAATATGACGCTGTCATCAACTAACTTTTTAATATTCATTTATCTTTAAATACCAATCATGGATAACAAAGATAGGCTTACTGATATTTATGAGAAAATATTAAACAAATTATACAGTACAAGCTCTTTACAAGGCACAGCCACGAATAAAAATGCCAATAAAGGTAATTATATCAATTTTGATTTGGCAGTAAATTTAGGTATCCGGGTTGAAAGGTGTTCAATGTTGCCAAACTGCCACATCCTACTCTTTTGTTTTATTCATATTCGAAATGTTTCAAATGTAGTCAAAACGTGTTTTTCAGTACAATAAGATTTTGATAATTGAAAATGACGTATTGAAAAAGCATAGTAAATAAAATTAAATTGTCTAGAACGTATAATTATGTTAGCTAAATAAATATAAAAAATTGGATTTGGAGTAGATGTATGATTGAAGTGTACAATTTAAGAAATTCTACATGCTGATTAATAAAAAAAGATTCATTACGCGAATCACTTTTGGACAATCTGGCAATATTGTTTACATTTCTCACGCTCCCAGAATTCCTATGAGAGCTAGGTGTGGCAGCCATATTTTGGTATTGGATTAGGGGGTCATGGGGACAAAATAATGTGTAGTGGTAATGAAGAAATGTATAAACTATTAAAACTTCAAAATTGGTGTGACGGCCTCACGTAGATATAATAATAAGGAATCCACTTAATATGTCTGTAGAAATGGAAAGATCTTTAATTATTTGATAGTGTGAGTTATAAACCAAGAATGAGTGTTTGATAGGTTAACTAAATGAACATTAAAATAAAATAGCTTCGTCTGTCAACAAATACACTTTAAGCTAATGTCTACCTGAGAATCAGGTGTGTTTACCTGTAAAAGATTTGAAACTATATTTAATTATTTTTCAAATTAAGGAGTAAGTTGTACCAACTGTTGTAGCTGTCATTGTGATATTACTATTTTAAGACTATTTGCTATGATACTTTAAGAAAAAGTGTTTATAATAATATCATTTTTTATGGTTTTGCGTTTATTAATATTTATTGCCTTGTGTCATTCCTCAATTTTATCAAAGAATGAGCCTTTGTAATAATTGACACTTGAAGTAAGCAGTTTCATTTTATCTTATATTTTCAATCTTTTATACTGGGCCAAAACTTTTTTTTAAAATTCTAAATTGTAATCTAGTTACAGATCTTGAATCAAACTTGGATTTATATATTGAAGTGATTTTTAGGGTCTTGTACATATGCACACATACTTTAATTTTTGTTTGAAATGTTATTAAATTGTTCCACAGGAATTTGTTACAAGTTTGAATCAGATGTTCGTGTACAAGCTCATTAGTAGAAGTTGTTTTTAATTGGTTATATACCAAATGTTTACAATTCTGAGTGCTTAAAACTAGTTACACGCCATAATGAATTCAGAACCATTTTGATTTTAACTCATTATCAACATAATTTGGATTTCTTTTGGAAGTTTATTATATTACAACTTTCCATGCAACTCTTTCTAATATTTGCACTGTTTAAATAATTTATGAAATATGAATCCATTCACCTTGTATTGGATTTGTGTACTTTAGAACATTTTCAATGCCATAATCACAATTATATTGTTCTATTTTCATAAATGTTAATTTAAAAAGTTATCATACAGAGAAGTTATTAGTATTTTGTACCTCCTTAAAAATTGAGTTAGTCTTATATACATGACACTTTCTAGTATTTTTGAAAAACTGTAAGAAATGAGATTGACATTGGATTCCAATACTGTATCAAGTGCAAACCATTATCATTGAAAATTTTGAAACTGATTATAAATTATATGCTTTTCATACACTCATGGAAAATTAGTATTTATAGAATTTCTTTTGTTGTTTTCTATTGGATAGTGAAATACATATATTCCCTTTTTTGGCAATTGGACAAAAGCTGCTTACTTTAGCCTTTTTCTTATACCATCTGTAGACAGCTCTAGAAAAAATGTGCATAAACATTTATTGAGGTTCCACTAAAATGTTTTAATATAAGTATTGCTTCCAGATTTTTTTATGTAGTAGTAAACTGGATGGAAGTCTTTAAAGCATTATAGTGTTGTAATAGTTTAGTTAACAATTTTACTAAGAAAATTCCCAGTTACTACCTGAATGACATGTGGCGAATGAATCTTGGTTGTAGCAACAAAAATGCCTATCACAGATATATTTGAATGATCTTATAATTTTTAAATTGAGATTTTGATAAATAAATATTGTTCACCTAATGAGGTTCAATATTTGAACAGAAATATTAAATTTATTAATTCTGTTTCGTTATTGTGTTTTGGCCGGGTTAATAACTCTGAAATAAGTTTTTTGTTGTGTTTCAGTGTTTAGAATTAAATTAGAGTAGTATTTATTTTATTTGCCATTTGAACAACTTTCAGTTGCCCTAACATATTTGAATGAATTGTATTATCATTAATAATGTTTGCTATGGCTTACTTTTATAATAACATAGACTAGTTTTAAATAATGTTTCAGGTTGGAAAGTCATAAAATGCTACATAATATTTGTAGTAAAATACATCTTGAAGCTATGGAAATTTATTCATGGCATAACTTCATGAAACCCACCATTCAAGTGCACTTAGTCATATTGTAATGCTTCCTAATGTCTGACACAGTGGCAAAATTGGTGCCACAGCAGCACGACACTGGAGGTTCTGCTTCTCAAGGCATGAGTACAACTTTTTATTATTAAAATATATAAAAAGTTAAAAGAAATTATGGTACTGGACAAGTTTGGATACACCACTGATGTAACCTCTTTACATTTCTTGTATTGACATTGTTTCATATACCGAAGGGAAAATCCTGTGGTGAATAAATAAATTTGAATAATGAGGGAATATATTCAATGTAGATGAAAATACTAATTTGTAGATTGTATGTAACATGAAGGATCATTTGCTCGGCTTTGTCACTATGATGTTCATGGTGTATCTCAACTCGTTTATAGCAGAAATAATTTATTGAATTCATTTCTCAAATTTTGATACAGAGTATTTCTTTACTGAATTGGCTACCAAACTTTAAGAAATTGGTTGCATTTAGTTTAAGTTTTTATATTGTTCTGGCCAATCACCTTTTTTAATATTAAATTTTCAGTTCTGACTGCAAAATATGTTGGATGGAGAGTTCCCATAGATGAAATTCATCATCTGAAGATTTGGGGATGAGGGGTAGGATTTTGAGGAGGGTCAGTGTGAAGCACTGAGCATGGGCATCTATAGGGAATTGGTTCTTAAAATTCTGACTGTGCTGTTGGCAGTACGTTTGAGGAAGGGTCTTACATAAATAATAGGCAATGTATGCAATGTGCCCCAGTCCTTATATATCAGACCTGTTCAAACATACAGTGAGCTAAAAAGTTTGCCTTCAGGTGTTCCTATACCCTTCATTCTGATTGAATATATTGACTTGGGTAACGTGCACACAATTTTATTTTCATAGTTTTTTATGTCTATACACATTATTTCACAGACTGAAGAGATGGTTCAAGTATCTTCTTATGAATATAATTAACTGTTGTATTTGTGTGTGTGTGTGCCACATACAAATCTAAATGCTTGGAACAGTTTTGATCAAATTTTGTACACATGCTCCTTTTGACCCAGAATCAAGGCAGGATTGTAGAGGTAAAACACTACTACCTGATAAATTAGGAAAGAGGGAGAGAAACCATCAACTTGCCTTAAATTGCTAGTAGACATTGACTGGCAGGGATGAAGGAAAGTATGGAGAGTAAAAAGTTCTCTTCGCCATTATGAACAGTATGAAGTTCTTAAAATTTCTGAGATATACAATAGACACAGGAGTTGTGATTCTTTTTTGGATGGAGGCTTACACACCTGAAAATTTTAACTATTTTCTTCTGTCCTGAATGACAATGTGAAACATCAATTTCACACAAGATAACACATTTATTGACTGTAGATTTGTAAGCAAACAAGTATCAGAAATAGTCAAATAGTTATAAAGAAAGATACATACACATACCTTTTCAGGACTTGTTACAAAATTAGTACGTAGATTAACAAACATAATGTGAAATTAATGAAAAATGTTTTAAAAAGTTATGTCAGGCCAAATATTAATGAAAATAGTATATAGGAGGTTGGTACAACTAGTAGAATGTAAGTTAGGAGATCAGTTTGGCTTTAGGAAGAATGTAGGGAGGGACAAGAGAAGTAATATTGGTTCTGTGTCTAATTTTAGAAGACAGGATCAGAAAAAAACATCTATGTTCATGGCATTTGTAGATTTAATTGGAACAAACAATTAAGGATTTTGAAGATGACAGGATTAAAATATCAAGAAAGAAGAGTTATCCATAACCTCTAGAAATGGCAGTGAGCAGTAATGTTGTGAGAAAGTGTAATTTTAATGTTTGAATAAGTGTCTGAATATGCCAATGTAAGTGTGTGTTTTCTGTTGAAGTTTACCAGAGCACTTCAATTTGCTCTCTCTCTTAAGTTGAAGCACCCCAGAATCTAAATGATTGGTTCCACTTTGGAGTGGGTGGAGCATCTGCCTGGGATTATTTTGTCTTGTATGAGCCATGATTGCTTGAAATCAATCTTCTAACCTTTATTAATTGTTTAGAACCAAGGATTGTGACTTCCTGGAGCTGGAGTTTACAGCTACACCTCCTGGTGAACTGACACCAGCAATACTGCCGCTTGCTCCAAGTCACACAGAGCATGGGTTTTGGTTTTCATTAAGATCCACGGATGGTATTTTATTTCCTACCTACCCTGCATATCTACCACCTGGGTACATTTCAGATGGTTGATAAACCCCATACTGACCTATTTATTACTATTATTTCCACGAGGTCACCAAAAGCCAAAGTATTTCTTCCTAGAGGAGCACTTTTCCTTTACAGTGATGTAACATTCAATGACCTGCTATGAATTTCATAACACAATGAGTAATAATCTAATATAAAACACACAAAATTCATTGTATTGGTCCATGGTGATTAGCTATACAACGTTATAGCTGAGAGCCAGGCAAGTTTTCTTTGCCTGCAGGTTCTCATACCTGATAAGTTTATATAAATATATATTTTATATCATTTTTTTTTTAATTGAGTGCTTTGATCAAGGATTCCTAACTGTTAGTTAGTGTCTTTACATACCATACTGAAGCAAGTTCAGAATATTCATAAGAATTTACTTGCCTCAAATTTCTTGTTAATATAGACAATCATACAATGTGTTGGTCCATAGATGTTACTGGTGGACCTCGAATAAGAGCAAGAATAATGCTGTTCTGGAACCCAACATATGTCCCCCCCCCCCGAGTAAAATGATTTTACCACTCCATGTGGATGCATAAAGTTAATCAAAATATCACACTTTTCATTCAAAACTTTTCTATTGGTACGAATCTACCACTTCTTTGAAACTCCATTTACGTGAATTTTCGCTTGTCAATTGGCATGAATTAGTGATTGTCCCTTTTTCCAGGAAGTATGCTTTTAGATTTAAGACGCATTTCTTACTGATTTCTTTCTGTTTCAATTTTATTATTCGAAACAAAGAGGATCTTTTTCTGGGAATTTTCATACTGCCAACTGGATTAAATAAAATGGCATTAGAATTTGATAATTGTTTGGTGGCTGGAGGTTTGTTCTTGCTATTAAATGTTTGACAGTGCCACCTTCATATTTATTCGGTGATTTACTATGTCTCGTGGAGAAAAAAAATCCACTCAGTAATAATACCAAAATTATTCTTATGGTGACAAAGGTTTAGGAAGAGACATTTTTGTAATTTTTGTACATGCCGCTGTGCCGTCACTGAAATAATAGATAGATTTTTAATAGTTTAATCATGTCCATAATTAAAATTTTGATGAACATGTGTACTGCAACACTGATGACAGTATCTTAATCTTTAAAAAACAGTTTCATCGTAATAAACTATGAAAGGGTGCAATGTTGCTTGACTGCTATCCTAATGGAAGCCATGCACCAAATCTTTGATAACAATAGAATAATTCTCCAAAAAGTCCATTAAAATGATTGCCTCATTGGACACACTGCTTTCCTCAAGTAATTGCTCAGATGTTTAAATTCATGATGATGACTAGATACTGCAATAATTCTGGTCAACATTTATCACATTGTGTGGCTGTAGACATTAACAACAATCCAAGACGATGAAATAGTAATTTTTTTTTTTTTCAGAACTTGCTTCAGTACAGTTTGGGAATCATAAACACACCAACTATGAGCTTAGGATCCTTGGTTTAAACACTTTATTGTAATTAATTTATATGTATTTATTTATTCAATCTACAAATGGGCAAATCACTGATGGCAGATTATTATTATTATATTATTTATCAGCATTACAACCCAGGATAGGTTTTAGCCTTCTCAACGATTTTCTTCCATTCTCCCCTATCCTCCGCCAGGCGTCTGCATCTTTGTACTCCCATGGTCTTCATATCCTCTTCAACTCTTTCCTCCCAACCTTTCCAGGGCCTTCTTAGTCTTTGCCCCTCTGGTTTCCACACCATAATTCTCTTAGGCATCCTATTTTCCACCATCCTTGTCACAATGCCCAAACCATGCTATTCTTCTGCTCGTAATAAACCTTATAATTTTTGCTTGTTTTATTAAATTGTCCAGTTCATGGTTCATTAGAATCCTGTAACTACCATCGTTATTTCTCACAGGGCTGAAGATCTTTCATTCAAAGGTGCCAAGGATCTTTTCTCCCATATTGTCTCACAATCATAAGTCACAACAGGCCTTAATATATATTTTACGCTTCAGGTTGTTATTTAGTATTTCCATTTTCATTAAGTTTTTATATGTGAAATAACATCTACTTCTGCTTACTATCCTCATTTTAATTTCATTGAAAATTATATTAGATTTATTTAATTGTGAACCTAAATAAGTGAATTCATCCACATGTTCAAAAGAAAAATATTCTACTTTCAAGTTTTTACGTCCTTTGTTTAGTCTTCTTTCCATTTATTTCTAGGCCTCTTTTATCAGTTTCATTATTTAATTCAATGGTGACTTCCTTTAGTAATGTGATGCTTCTGCTTATTATGGCTACATCATCAGCGTATGCACAAATTTGAACTGTTTTTATGCCTATGTGGTCAGACTTGTCTATCTTTTTCATTGACACCTGCAAAGATAGGTCAAATATTATGGCCAAAAGAGCGTAACCTTGTCTTACACCATTATTAATGGCAAAAGGTTCTGTATGTTCATTACTTACTCTTACTGTCACTTTAGAACTGTTCAATATGGCTTTAACAAGTCTTATTAGCTTGGTTGGTATACCCAGTATTGTAAGATGGTTTATCATGCTGTTCTGTTAACACTGTCAAATGCTTGTTTATCAACGTATAAGTCATCAAAGACTGATTTTAATGATAGGCACACTGATGCTATTATTAAAGAAATTTTGGAAAATGTAGACGATAAGGATATAGGCCTGTAATTTTCAACAGGGTTAGAGTTCCCCTTCTTAAATACTGGCCTCACAATTATTTTCTTCATAACATCTGGGAATTTACCATCCTCTGTACAAGAGTTAATTAAGTGCTGTAATGGTTTGAGAATATGTACTGTACACAGCTTAAGCATGAGCATGAATATTTCATCCCACCCATAATGTTTTATTGTTCATTAGTAAACTACTTGAAGTATCTCATTCTCTGGAACTTCCCTATTATTGTATTGTTTTTATGGTTACTATAGGTGGGCAATTGCCCAGTGGCTGTTTGTAATAAAATATAAATTTAGAAAAATAATTTTTTTAATATTTTATTTCAAAAATCAATTTTTAAACATATTTTTTATGTTAATAATTGGTTTTGCTTTTCAGGAAACACAGGAGAAAGTCGATTGAGACAGTTGGAGGCCCTGTTCCTGGGTGGACCCATCCAGGGACAGGGGCAATGCTTTAGTATTGAGACTCTCTTGGATATTCTTCTTGTTCTTTATGATGAATGCTGCAATTCTTCTTTGAGAAGGGAGAAAACTGTGTCTGATTTCATCGAATTAGGTAAGCAATGGTAATAAATTACAATCAAGTTTAACGATGTCTTTCTTTTGATTGTGAAAATGTAATGGAATATTAGGATAGTAGTAATATAATTTTTTTTACATAAATACTCTACTTTTTATTTTCAAACCATGAGCATTGAAAAACATTATTTTCTCTAGAATCGGGGAAAATTCAGACCATGTAGCAGAGACAGTCTATTTAATTATTTCAATGAATTGGAGAATTCTGAAACACATGTATATTCTTGTGTATACTGACTTGTTTCGTGTTCAAGCCTATTTTTTCATATACTTTATGAAGATAAAATATATTTCAAACACAAAGTATAATTTTTTAACAGTAACTAATATCTCAAACAACATATACAAAAAATGTGTAAAACATAAAATATTACCCTTTATTGTCTCTCTAAAAGGCATAAAATCTACCCTACTGATAATAAACAAGTGTAAAGCAAGAAATTTTAGGTATCTTCATATTCAGTACTTCCCAATTTTATTTTGAGCACCCCATTTTTTCATTTGAGCATGGAGTAAAAAAGGAACATGACTTTTAAAAGTAAATTGTCTATTAGGTGCATACACAAGAATATCAAGTACTAAAGATTCTTCCTGCATTAACCATGTCATTGAGCTTGCAGTAGGGAGTTGTTTTTCTCTTGGATCTCCTGCTAATATTGTTAATGGAGAGCATTCTTCCAACAAACTGAGTATTGACACAGCAGAGTTGCTCCTAGAGTTTCTACCAGCTCAACTAGCACTTGTCTATGAAAATAATTCACCGTTTGGATTACCCAAGTCAAAGCTATGAATCATGATTTGCATACAACTGATGAAAACGTTGTACCAAGCCAGTCACTGGTTACTGTATTTCATGTCCAAACAACTGTATTATCTTCAGATAAAAGTTATCTTCAATAAATTTAAAAAAAAAACTGGCTCCAAGTCTAGAAAGTTAATTGTGCTAACTTATTGAAGTGTTGCAAGTTAAAGAATTTCACTGTTCTAGCATGCTAATCAACATTCTTCATGCCTCAAAGTCTAGCATACAAATAATAATTCTTAGCACCAGGTGCACAACCCCTTCAGTCTTTCAGGGTCTATATGCTTGCTAACTTTTACATCAAACCAGGGCCAAGGTTCAAAATTGTTATTTTCCCAGACAACTCTTATTGCTAAAGGGACCTTTCACAAATGGCAACCTGCTTCCAGCTTTCAAATATTCTGGAAACTACCAGAATCTCGTCGAAGCCAGACACCTAGTGGTTCTCTCCAAGTGGTGTGCTGTTCGCAGAGTTATGCCCTTTTACGGCCTTGAATTGTGGCCTCGCCTGACCACAGACAGTCAAACCCTCCACAATATGGTTTATAGGGTACAAAAAATAGTAAATTTTTGGAGGCACTGCCCCTTCATCAGAAAGTTAGGAAGACATTTCCGGTGATCGGCTAGCCGATCAATATATATCATTAATCTGGAAAGGAAAGAGGAATAGAAAGATTTAGCTTACCTGAAGTACATGTTGAGGAGGCATGTGCATAAAAACAAACAGGGCAGAAAGTTAAAGTTTCAAATTTCTTAAAAGTAGATTTAAGACCAGTTTCTCTATGCATATAATTTTACTGTTAATTGTGATACTGTTACTTGGAACAATCTTCATCGATTTAATAAATTATAAATTGAAGATTGCAAAGAATTTTTTAATTATTGTTATATAATTAAGATAGCTGAGGAAACACACAAAATTCTAATGCTAAATTGAGATTGTTGTGATAAGAAAAGGCAGTGGAATGGAGATTGCTGCAGTAATAAATGTGGCTTAATGACGTAAAAGAAATGTTTTAAAAGTGCAGAACTTCATGTTGAAGTGGTAGTGTTTTGGAAAATACTTTTATCTAATTGAGAATTATATTTTTAATGCAGACAAGATAAATCTTCTCTCATCAAAATGTAGCAAAGACAGACTACCAGAAGTTTGAATAATCGATTTGTTAACAAAATTATAGAACATTATGAACCCCCCCACACCTTTACACGCTAGAAAGGGAAAAGTGGAATATTTTACAATTTAATTTAACATGTTATAGTAATATGAAGTCTTTACATTGCAAATGGTTGTTATACTGCTCTCATGATCACACCCCATACAGCACACATTTTTGACAACATTGCTCAATACATCCATTATTTCAAATATTTAGATTGGTTTATTCAAGTTCATGCCCCTCGTGGCCTCAGATCAGACTTTTTATTTAAAACAGACTATAATATACTAGTGTAACCTTAAAAAACTTTTCAGATTTATTTTATGCAAACACTCATCTATAGAAAAAAATGTCAGGATCTTGCAGATTAGTATAATTTGGTTCTTCTGTAGTAATTTATTTCTACATTATTGAATGGCTATCAGGATTAATACCCATTTTCTAAGCATAAGTTTAAGAAAATTTGTTTATTTATACCCATATAATTTAAGATGCTAAGAAAAATATTTTTTGCTATACATCTGTTCGCTTTGTTATATAATGAACCAGTGGCACAAGTTTTATTGTGAAATGTTTTATTTCGCATCTCACTTTAATCTAGTAATTCCATCTTATGTTTAACTTTTTTTTTGCTGTTTAAAATTATCTTGATTTGTCAGCTATACAATGTGTAATATTTGGATTCTGAAATATGTCTGTAATTTGGGTGTGTAATTATAAATGAATTATTTTCTGCTGTTTTTGTATATGGTCATTATATTTTTTTTAGTGAAACCTGTTGCTTCTGCATTGAAGGCATTACGACTTTCACGTGATGATTTTGAGATTGTTAAAGTTATTGGAAGAGGTGCTTTTGGAGAAGTTTGTGTTGTTAAAATGAAAGGTTCTGACAAAGTATTTGCTATGAAGATTTTAAACAAATGGGAAATGTTAAAAAGAGCTGAAACTGCTTGCTTTAAAGAAGAGAGAGATGTTTTGGTCTTTGGCGATAGACGTTGGATTACAAACCTCCATTATGCATTTCAAGATGATTCAAATTTAGTAAGTAAAATCTGGCATTTTGTAGTTGTATAAAATTTATAAACTTAATAATGCGCCATTAATAGTTCAAAATAATTTTTTACAGTTCCTGTCCACACAATTAACTTCCACAAAACTTCAACCAATGCACTTCACCTTCCTCACAATGTCTTCCTTTCACCACCACCTACCATATTTCACCCAACAAAAATATTTTTAAGCATTAAGCTATTTTGATCTCATTAAATTCAAATGATGAAGTATTGAAAATTAATTTACTGAGAAAAAATTACTCTATAGTAATGACAATGAAGTTGGATTAAAGCAACTGTTAAAGAAGTTTTAGTTTAAAGGAAATTGATTTAAAAGTATTAAGAATTTCATAATTATCTAAAAAATTGTGTTGATAGATACAGCTGGAATAATTGTATAAGAACATTTTAACATTTTCTTTCAATATTTTCTTCCATTTTCCTAATGAGGTAAATGTTTATACTGTAATAAAAATGACTTGAAATTGCTTCAATTTGTTTTTCTAGTACTTGGTGATGGACTATTATTGTGGTGGTGACTTGCTTACTTTGTTGAGCAAATTTGAAGACCGATTACCAGAAGATATGGCCAAATTTTATATTGCTGAAATGGTTCTTGCTATTGGCTCAATTCATGATCTACGTTATGTTCATAGAGACATAAAACCTGACAATGTTCTTTTGGATGCAAATGGCCACATAAGACTAGCTGACTTTGGTTCTTGCCTTAAATTATTTGAAGACGGAACTGTACAAAGCAATGTAGCAGTTGGCACTCCAGACTATATATCACCTGAAATTTTAAGAGTGAGACATTTTGATTATTCTGAAACTAATAGTACTATTTTTATAAAGTTTAAATTGATCTTTATTGTTACGTATTATGTTTATACAGTAATACCCTGACTTATGAGTTACAGAAAATCAATGACAATTGCAAGGTTAACTAAAGGTCTTGGATCAGTTGAAGAAAACATAGACTTCAAAGAAGAACATGTTATAACTTCAAAGCAAGGAATTAAAAAAATAGTATCTTGCTATCAAGTAATCCTGTGTGCATACAACATGAAGCCATTGACTTCTAAATAACTTTTGTACTCCACAAATTTTTGTGTTTAATGATAAATGTTTTATTTTAATATGTACACACACAATTAAACATTTGAAAGTTGAACCCCTGACTTGCACATTTTCAGTCAGTCGTCCTATTACATAACATTGGGGTATTTATGTATTGTAATTGCAGTTATAGCT
This sequence comes from Eucriotettix oculatus, assembly GCA_034510155.1. Taxonomy (NCBI): domain Eukaryota; kingdom Metazoa; phylum Arthropoda; class Insecta; order Orthoptera; family Tetrigidae; genus Eucriotettix; species Eucriotettix oculatus. The sequence goes on along the minus strand of CM067376.1, from coordinate 108,138,518 downwards.
TTGTATTTCCTATATCCAAATAGGTTAACTTTTTAAGAAGGGTTTCTCGGGTTTCCAACCATGTAGTCTCTGTAAACAGCGGTGTTTCAATGGATAGCACTTCCAGACTGGAAGATGACGGAAGTGCTATCCATCAAAACATCGCTGTTTACAGAGACTACACAGTTGGAAACCCAAGAAACCTTTATTAATTCTCTTCACCAGGATCTCTTGATTAACTTCTTATTTTAAATTATAGGTTTCATTCTTTGAATAACATTGTTTTATTTTTCATATGTTTGTATACAATTTGTTTATTGTTCAGCACTTGCCTCTGTGTCATTCAGCTACACAATCTTATTAAATAAAAGTAGTTCGTAATTTTATTTGTGTAATAATATCATTTGCAATTATATTCATAAGATTGTGTGTGTCTTGCCTTATTATAAAATGAATATATTCACATTTAAATTTGATGTTCAAAATATTGTAAAGGTTACTGGAGAAAGAAATCAGTTAATAACTCGATGCTTTCTAAAAATAAAATTTATTTATCAAAATAATTTCCATTGAACTCTATAAATTTGTCCTAATAATATTATATTTTTAAGTTCCCTCAGGAATAATATTCATTTACAAAAGACTAAACATCTTTATTCAACAAAAGTTTCTTTCACTCAGTCAATTCTTGATGTCAAATCATGCCAAATCTGAGAAAGAGAATGGTTTAGTAATGGTTCCATTACTCGGCTGCTATTTTTTTTTTTTTTTGCTATTGTTAAGGTCTTAATGTATGAGGAATTTTCATACACCCACTTGGCCACATCTTCAATTCAACACAATTATCACAACGTAATGAGATGTCCTTTGAGGTACAGAAACCATTAGTCATCATTTTCCACATAGAATAAAATATTTCTCATTCTAACTCCACTGCACAGCCATTTTGCCTTTAGAATATAATGGTGTGTATATATATTTACAGAAACAGCTGTAACTTCTCCAAATACAATTTGGAAAGGTACTTTGTGGGAGTCTTTTTGGCTTTGATTCAACAATTCTGAAGTGCTATACTAATTCAAATGTTTCATATGGACAACTTCACAAAGGAAATTGTGTACCCATTTGTATGAAATGTCTCCAGTCTGAAAATTTTATGAATCTTGTTGGGTTTCTATCATAACACAATCAATTTGATCAACTATTTGTTCTGAAGGAATCTTAATCATGCCCCGCAAATGCATCAGTTGTATTTTTATGTGCCTTTCATTTAACGAGTTATAAAAGGTCTTGATAACTAGTGTTGTTTACTCTTGGATTTTCTTCAACTTTTTCTGTTGCACATTAATTATATTGTACTCCTGTGTGTATCCTTCCCAAAAACCAACTTTTCTTGGAGATCTGTAATAAAGCATTACAAGAATCATTTTTATAAATACAGTATATAATTCAGTTAACAAAAAAATAACTTATTTTATGAAGTATCAAATTACATAGATTTATTGCTCTTTTTTTAAAATCATATGTAATGTCTGTTCTCCTTGTGTTTTATTGTTCATGTACTTATTTCTTTACTTTAGAGAATGGTTCTTACTAAAGAAAGATTCTTTCACTTAATAAGTACTTGGAAGTGCAAAATTTAGTGTTATGGCTGTTTCCTTTTAAGTATATATTGCAGATGTATCCCAGAACTTTAATTCTTTTGTAATGAATCGAAGAGCATAAAATTCTAATGAACTACATGGTTTATCTTTTTAAAATGTAAGATTTTCCATCTTGGTCCTTTATTTAGAAATATTTTAAATTACAGGCTATGGAAGATGGGCAGGGGAGGTATGGTCCAGAATGTGATTGGTGGTCATTAGGCGTTTGTATGTATGAAATGTTGTATGGAGAGACTCCATTTTATGCAGAGTCACTTGTAGAAACATACGGAAAAATAATGAATCACAAAGTAAGTAATCCTAATATGTTATTTTTAATATAAAATTAAATGTAGAAATGGGTTTTTGTTTTTTTGCAGAAGTTGTTTCTTTTGGTTGTGTAGTGTTGTAAGATTTATATTTCTTCCAACTATTTAACTTAAATTGATATTTAAACAGAAATGCTTTTACTGCAACCGAGTTTGAAAGCATATTATCATGTAAGATAGAAAATATTCAACAAAATCCAAGAATCATATACTGCTTAACATGTACCTGTTTTGCTACTGAGCTACCCTGTCCAAGTCACAGTTCTGTACAAGTTTCTTTCGTCTCTTTCTGCATACAAAACCAATCTAAGTTAGATTTATAGGTGTGGTCTAACAGGTTTGTTTTAGGTTCTGCTTATTCTTTTCCAGAATTGCTTTGATTTCCCTACAGATGTTGGTTATGAAGTGTCGCAGGAAGCTAAGGACCTTATGAAAAAGCTTATCTGTAGCTCTGAGTTTAGATTGGGTCAACATGGTATAGAAGATTTCAGGGTGAGTGGAGGTTCAAATTGTTTAATAATAACAATTTAATACACATTGTTCATAGAATTATTTAGTTATGTTTTAGATAGTTATATCTTATCCAACATATATATGAATCAGGAAATGACATTGTCATGTTAATTAAAACAATTAATAGGGAAAGGACATTGTCATGTTAATTAAAACAATTAATAGGGAAAGGACAGAGAGATAGAAAGAAGGTGACTTACCTGAGGTTCATAGATGGTAGACACCTTGTGAGGTTTAGAGTACTTGAATTTTCGGAGGCACCGCCCCCTTCATCAGACACTGTAAATGTCTTCCTAACTTTCTGATGAAGTGGGCGGTGCCTCCGAAAATTCAAGTACTCTAAACCTCACAAAGTGTCTACCATCTATGAACCTCAGGTAAGTCCCCTTCTTTCTATCTCTCTGTCCTTTCCCTATTATATATATATATATAATTATAATGTTTGTAAAATATCCTTGATCTTAATTTGTTGAATTGTTAGGTACATAACACAATTTAGAACAAAAATAAATGTGTGAAAAATGTGGTACATATGTAATAGCCAAAGCTCGACGTATGGCCATTTCGTAAATTGGCCAGTCATTTCACACTTGGCTACAAGTGTGGGCAATGTCCAATGTACTTCAAATAACTGGTGTATATTCTACTTTGGCTGGGAATTTCACGAAGTGGCCAGAAATCCTTAGCCAAAATTGTTAATGCAAGGCTGTCTGGTACAAGCACTATATTTTCCCTTTGCAGTCCATTACTGTCAATGTTAAAAATTGCTCTTTCTATCATAAAATTTATATTACACATACATAACATAATAATCATATTCCGTTGATCCTTCAGTAAAGCAATGTTTTCAGAATATAGAATGATTAAAATCGTTTTACATGAATTTATTACACTATTATTAGGATAATCTTAAATCTAGTTTTACATCAATAATTACAAAGTTTAACAAATTCATTCACAGAATGGAAGGAGTGGCTAAGTAAGAAAGTGGCTAATTCAATTTTAAATTTGTTAGGTTGATTTCAGAACTGTTTAATGTGTGGGGTAATCTTGTTGAGCAGTGTGGTTCCCTTATAGTGTACAGATTTTTGTGTTATTGTTAGTCTCTTACATTCTATATGAAGGTTGTTTTTATTTCTGGTGTTAATTCTGTGCACATCTGTGTTTATAGTGTGTAAATTTTTATTGTTAATCGCAAAGAGTATTAATGAAAAAATGTACTGATTTGCAAGGGTAAGTATGTTTAACAAGATGTTCTTGAATTTATTTGACATATTATTCTAATAATGACTCTATTTTGGATTATAAATACTTTTCCTGAGGAGTCGCCCGAAAATATGTCATAAAACAATACATGATGAAAATATACTAATTTTTGTCTTTCTGTGTCCATATAATTAGATACAACCCTTACAGAATAAGAAAGTGGAAAGTTTCTTTAATAGTTGATTAATGTGCTCTTTCCAATTCAGTTTATTATCTACAGAAAGTACTATCAATTTAGTATGCATAGTTTCACGGATTTCCTTATTATTTACCAGGTTTACAGATTGTAAGGATGCATTGGTTGTTTGGAATTACCAGAAGTATACAGTTTGCAAGCACCATATTGAGTGTGGGGTTTTTTAAATTTTCATGAGAAGATTAGGAAAAACATTGGAGTGACTGGCTGTTATAGACTTCAGCTTTATTTTATGTAATCATACACTATTGATCAACATGATTAATTAATTTTTTCCATTGTCGTTTGAATTTAAAAGTAAGATTATGGCATGTTAATAGCCAAAATATACCATTAAAAATTATCTGTAAAACTAGTGACTGTCTGAAAGGTTTATTATTTCAATTATCAATTTATAAGTTAATTTAAAAGCGTGATCAACAAGTTTTTTCTTAACTATCTCCCAATAGCAAGTTCTTGTGAAAAGTAGATTTAGTGTCAATAACTGTAAATTATTACTTTCGTTATTCATTGGGAGTGACAGTAAAGTGCAACAATGTTGTAAGAACTTTGAAGCAGAATGCACAGATGTTCATAGTTCGTGTGGTCAGGGAAAGAAGCATGCGTCGAATGATTATTTTGTTCAGTGAGTGGATCAGATGATTTGAGAATATTGTTGATTCACAATTTCTGTGTTGAGTGGTTCATTTTGCCGACATTTCAAGGTCATAGCCCTATACCATTGTTTGTGAAAGACTTCAGTACAGCAAACTGTGATTGAGATATGTTTCAAAGATGCTGTCCAACCATCACAGAATACAATAAATGGGCACCACCGTAATGTTTGTCCAGTGTTAGTTACAACAATGAAGGAGAAGATTTTTTGAACAAAATTGTCATGTGGGCTGAGACATCTCTCCATTTTGAAAATGAAGTAATAAAAGAGCAAGATAGCATCTGGATTAATTCTAATTTGCTGCATAAACCAAAGAAGTGCAAGTCTAGGACTGAAGAGGAGTTCTCTTGTTGGAATTCATGCAATGTGGCATGACTGTCACTGTAGCTTCATACATTGTGACTCTTCAATTTTACAAAAGGCAATTCAGAACAAGTGACGAGAAATGGTATCACTCATTTTGACATGACGATGCTCATCCACACACTGCACAAAGATGCTCCTACAGTATTTTCATCTCCTTGCTCACATGAAACTGGCCAGGAGAATGACATTATGACACAGACATTGAGCTGCAGACCAACACTGAACATTGGTTGAAGGCTCAGGCACGTGTTATGAATGACATGGGTATTTGAAAGTTGGCACCATACTACAAAAAATGTCTTAAAAACAACCAAATCAGCACTTTTAATAATTACCACCGTAAAGAGATAGAAAGCTGATGGCTTACCTTAAGTTCACAGGCACTAAGTAGGGCTTCGCACAATTGAATTTTCAGAGGCAATCCCCCTCCCCACAACAGGTGTTACTAACCTTCTAATGAAGGGGGCAGTGCCGAAAAAAAAATAACTGGAAAGTGATAGAATACATCCATAATGAGGTGAATATTTTCAACAAAACTGCTAGTTCATCTGCACATGACATCATATTTCTGCACAGTGCAAACTCAAGATATGTCTACTATACTAAATTTCATCTTAATTTTTAAATTTTATAGTATATATTGTTTTTATAGTATTTATTGTATTAAAATTATTTCATCATATAATTTTTTATTTTATATGTAGAGTCACCCGTGGTTTGAAGGTCTCGATTGGGATAGTATTCGAGACAATCGAGCACCTTATGTACCTGAAGTAAGCAGTCCTACTGACACATCAAATTTTGATGTTGATGACACTGACATTCGAACATCAGATGCGGTTCCTCCAACATCAAATGCTATATTTACTGGATTACATCTACCTTTTGTAGGATTTACTTTTACTCAAGACTGGTGAGTAGCATAGAAAAAGTAAATTAGTGCAGTTGTATCTTCCAACAACTCAAGGGATGTGTGTGTCAAAGGAATGATTTCTTTTTGGCACAGATAAATTACTATACCTTGTGCTCTTGGACAGTACTCAAAATGCATTGAAATATATTGAACAGCAAATACTGAGAATTATATATAAGAGGATAAGAATAGTATTTGGCGACAACACAGAGGCAAGACAGCCCAATTAATGATTGTACAATGTGCTGTTTACATAATCGCATTAGATAAATCAACAATTTACTTTATTATATGGAGAGGCACACCAAATACCAACTAGCAGTTTACAAAACTGAGCTGATATGAGCAAAGGATATAAGGGTGTTTTAAAATTTTTTGAGAGATGGTAGTATTCATCAATGTCCGATAAGCATGGTTAAGGAATCACGTACTTTCTGAGATCTGCACACTTGTCCATAGTGGCTTAAGACATTTGGTTATGAATGTGTCTGCTCAAGGTGAACAGTGGAAGGCCTCGGTCAGTCCACACACCTCAGTTAGAGAAGCATCTACTGTATTTATTGCACAGAAGACCTAGAGCCAGTATGCAGTGGTTAGCAGCAGCAGAAGATGTGAGTCATTCCCTTGTCTGAGTGGTGCTACATGAACAATTGCTGTATCCATATCATCTTCAGCACATCCAGGCACTAAGGCTGAAAAACTACTGTAGCAGATTTCAGTTCTGTCAATGGATCATGCAGAAGTGTGCTACAGATAGACTGTTTTCATCAAAGGCAAGGTTCACAAGAGATGTCATAAACTTTCATAACCACATGTGTAGGCAGATGAAAATCCCTATGCATTTGCATCAACGCCATTTCTCCATCACTGTGTGGGCATGTGTTCTTGATGCTAATTACTAAGCAGTACATCCTATCACAAAGATGAATTGGGGTTCATTTCTTGTTATTTTTTGGCTATTTTGTTGTAGGATGTGCCATGACATCAAAGACAAATATGTGGTTTATATATGATGGTGCACCAGCAATTTTCCTCTGCAATGTGTGTGAACATATGGTGCTGACATATCCGGACCACTGGATTGGTTGGGCAGGCTTCACACGTTGGCCTGCCCATTCCCCAGACATAAATTACATAGATTTTTTGCTTTGGAGACTTGAAGGCATTAGTCTACGCCACCAGAGTCAATGATGTCCAGACACTGCAATCCAACACTTACAACAACCACCTGGTATATTTCAATGTGTTATTCCTTACACTGAATGGCAGAGGGATGGATGCATGGACAGACATAACGTTGAGCACCTCCTATAATAAGTGTCACAAATGGACATCAGTTGAATCTCTCCTATGTACATGTGTACAGATCTCAAAAAGTATGCATTTCTGGACACCTGTTTATTCGACTTTTTTTATGGTACTCCCACCTCTCAGAATATTCAACTTTTTTTAACTCTGTATAAATACATTTGGGTTAGTTGATAACATTAAACAGTTGAAGATAATTTGGCATGAGATCCTATAGTGACCCAAACCAAACTATAAATGATGTAGGGATTTTTGTATATCTTCGTGTCATAAACTGATGGTTAGTGGAAGAGGATCTGCATTTTCATTTCTTGATTCATGTGATGCTATGTATTTACCTCCAAAAAACTTTTTTTAGATTTTTATATATATATTAAGTATACAAAGAAGTAGCCAAATTTCCAACAAAGTAAAGTGATACAAAAAATACCATTTATTTCTGCCATTTTTTGATTTTGTCAGGTGATCAAAAAGCATAAGGTGATTTTGAGTCTGCCACCTGGTTTGTTTGATGTCCTGCTTTGTGGCTTTTGCATTTTTTAATCACCTGACGAAACCAACAAAGATTGCAGTAATGTTATGTGGTATTTATCACTTCTTTTTGTATGTAATTTTGCTACTTTTTTGACTAATTAGTATAGTATACTTGTAACTCAGACACTAAATATTTGTTGTTTTAAGGTTGTAAGTTATATGGGCTTTATTTTACAGTATTGTTTCTGACTTGGGATCTGTTCAAAGTCGTAATACAACTTCTAATAGAATGATAGTTGAAAAACAGATAGTACACTTGGAAGAAGAGAACTTAAGGTTAACAAAACTTGTGGCAGGTAATAATAGTAATATGTACTTATAATGTGTGTACCTATAAGTTATACAATTATATATTCTCATTAACAAGTTTTTTAAGCCAATGTCCCACACCTAGTTTTGCAATTTATTGTACAACTTTCTCTTCCTTATATCAAGAGTCAAGTGTTACATTGAACAAAATTCTACAGATTTCGATGTAATCCATTCATATCTATCCTCTACAATTCATTTATTATATTTTCATGATTATGTAATAATCTATTACGATCTTGTGTTGGTCTGTACAGCTATGTAATATTCAAGCCAATTTTTTTTCCTTATGGGAGCAATTTATTCAAGCAAAATAATTTTAACAGTATTACAATTATTTGAGTATATTGCTAAACAAAGGGATTAATATAGTAAAAACAAAATCAAGCAGGGATAACAACAAAGTTGTAAAGTTGATGATCCCTTCAGTTTTTATTTTTGCTTGGTAGTGTGCTCACAATGTATTGGCTCATGTGTTTTGTTTTTAGTTTAGTTTCTATGTAAACATTAAATAACTGCTATATTAGTGGTGAGGATAATTTCTCACATACAGCATCTTCAACAGTAGGTCATGTACCAAGTATTGATGGCGAAGAAAATTAGGAATTTTACCTGAAACCACTTGATTTATTTTTTGCTACTAATCACATTACTGATTATGCTCCGAAGATAGTTGTTCTTCTTAGCTCTTGTAGCATGGATGTACGCAAATATATTTGACTACTGCACACACCCACAAAGGTTATGGCTGCTTTGTTTACTGACATCCTTAAGAAACCTAGCTAAGCACTTTCATTAGTTTGAAGGTGCGCATTTAGGAAAAGAAATCAGAAGCCCCATTAAATATGTCAAAACTATATCTCTGAGCTGAAAAGTGCAGCTGAACAATGCAAATTTTTAGATATGCAGGGTTTGCCTAAATGATTCAACAGTTTTCAAAGCTTACAAGTATATGAAGACAGGTGATACTTGAAAAGATACACTTACCAAGTTTCTACATTCTAAATATGTTCAATATGTAAGCCCTTAGTTACGTGGCACACGTCCTAACGATAATACAGTTCCATCCATATATATGTTAGCATGTTCTGTCAATGTCTGTCACAGCAGCAATGATGTGTTCCTTTAGAACAGAAGAAATCACATAGTGTGTGATCTGGCGACCTCGGAGACCATAGTAACAGAGTAACATCACTCAAATCAGCTCTCTGTTGAGAATGGCACAAACAATTGCGATCCAAGAGTTGAGAAGACATTAGTAAGTTGTGGCAATAACCACAACTGCAACAGGACCTGTCAACATCTGCTCAATGAAGAAAAAGGGGCCATACACCTATGTTTTGGATATGGCACCGAAGAAGTTATCTTTTGATGAATCGTTTTCCAACTCTGCAGTTTATAAACTTAGTGAGTGTATGTATGTTTTCATGTATCACCTGTATTTGTATGTCATGTACTTATAAATGTACGGTGAAACCCAATGCATCATTTAGGTTAACTCTGTACAACACCAACTGAGAGACCAGTTCGCCATCAGAATCAGTGACAAACTTATACTACAGAAATTATTGTGGAAGGTAACCTGACTTTATAGATGGTTTTAAAAACGGAAACACTATCAAGGCAGCCCATTCCAAAACAAAACAAAAAAATCAAGGAAAATGTGGAAAAACAAAGGCCTGTTGAAGAGGCAAATAGTTGGTTCATTAAGGACAACAAAGGATAGCTGTGTTATCATTATGATGGTCTGTTTAAGAATGCTTCATAGTATTGCAATTAAGTAGGTCACATATAAAAGTATGCAAATTGTCTCAATTATGTAAAAGGACTGAGAGCATACCGAAGTCACTGTCACTATATGTATCCCGTAAAATGCTCCAGTCAAATTACACTCTGCACAATTCGTGGCAAATTCATGCAAATCAATTCTTTACCTCTTTCCTGACCTTCATTGAGAGAGAAAGTTGGTGGCCTGGTGGGATCCATTATTAAACAGCAAAAGCTACTGTGCTGCAGTTTTGACTGCTCAGTCAACGGTTGGCTGTCATTCAAAAAGGCTTTTCCTAAGTATCTGATAAAGGGGTGGGCACCTCCGAAAATTCAAAATCCGCACCTCCTGCCAACTTTACTCTTTAGGTAAGCCACAAAATTTCTATCTCTGTTTCCTGTCCTTAGTGTTTTCATTATTTTGACTGTCATTTCTTACTTGATGACATTATCAGGTTAATTAAAACAATTAATAAGGACAGGAAAGAGTGATAGAAAGTAGATGACTTACCTGAGGTTGCCTGCCATATGTGAACCTCAGGTAAGTCACCTAATTTCTATCTTTCTTTCCTGTCCTTATTTATTATATATGTATGTATGTATATGTATTAATATTCTGACCTTTAATTTTCAATAGAATTGAAAAACTCAGGACATAATACAAATGAAGCAACTGATGAAATGCGCCGAATTTCGCCAACTGAAGGTATAAATGGAACTAGAAAACTTCAAGATGAAATAAATGTTCTCACTAAAAGAAACTGTGGTAAGTTTTATGGAGTGTATCAGAAATATTCAGTATCTAAGTTTAATATATTCGGTTACCTCATGATATTACCTTTCACACAACCTTTTTGTGTTTTACATACCCTTCATAATATTGCTGGCTTTTTAGTAACCGATTTTTTATAGTTTCTTGTGGTCATGGGTTGCAGCACATGAATTAGTTTAGGAAGATTTTTTTTTTCATAATTTTAAGAACAACTTTATAATAATAGTATTTTATGATTGTGAATTTCTGATTTAATTTTGAAGACTTTAAACAAGTGCCCACTTTATGGCATGCTCCCGCCATATAAAGCTAGGTTTTATTTTGTATAAAGTCAGATCAATGAAACTAAAAATAAAATAAGAGGTCTTTCCCGGTGACTGGCATGTATAAATTCCTCTCGGGTTTCCAACCAGGCCAAAGCAATTATCAGAGACGTTTCAATGGCTTGTCTGCCATCATCTTCAGACTGAAGTATCAAATTCGGTAAGTGTAAGCATTTATATAGTCCGAGGCAAGTCTGTGCAAGCACAGACCGTCTGTGATTGCTAGATGTTGACGCGGGAGCGAGGGTGTTTCCCATTGGTCCACTCGCTTATTCATGCTCTGGTCTCCAGTGGCTGCAGTCACATTGCATATGGGGTCCCGTGACTCAGCCCTGCGTTCCTCCAGTTAAACAATGGGTTCCAAGCTAGGCTCGATTGGAATCCAGAATCTCTATTCAGTAAATTCTCACTGGACCTGATGTTTATTGCCTCCAAAATAATGCTATCCCAGTAGCAATTAGCTCTGTCCAAAATACGAGTCTTATCGAAAGCTATTTTATGACCAGTGAACAAGGCATGTTCGGCAATAGCTGACTTATTAGGTTGTTTTAATCGTAGATGTCTATTGTGCTCTTTTATTCTTTCCTCTGCGGTTCTTATTGTTTGTCCTATGTATTTACTGCCACAGTTGCATGGTATTCAATGAATACCAGGGGTCTTTAGGCCTGCATCGCCCTCTACATTCCTGAGCATATCTTTGATTTTTCGTTGTGCTAGAAACACCGTTCTTATGTCATGCTTGGCCAGTATGCGACTAACTATGGCTGTGCATTTTCCGGCATATGGAATATAGGCTCTTTTTGCGGTCAACTCCTTGTTTTTCTTCTTCCTGGTTCCGTGTATTGCCTGTGAAATTTCCACCAACCGGCTCACAAAAGGGCTGTGCTTTCCACTCTGGCACTTAGAGCGAGAATGATATCAGATAAGGACCACTTGGCAGCCAAAATTGGTCACCTTCGAAGTACCTTATTAAGAAACAGTTACACCGGTGGTTTCCCCTGGTCCTTTTCTCCTGTTTGCCCCAGTTTGTATCAATTATATTTCATTTTTGTATCTGGTACTCTTCTTCTCTTCTTCACCCCTAGTAATTCCCAAAGCATGTCTTCAGTAATGAAGTTATACAAGTTATACAAATTATATGGCTTTCTGACCTTTTCACCCCAGTTCATGAATTACTTCATCCACAATCCATAGATTTAACAATTGTTGTTAGTAGTCATAATGAAATGTAAGACTACATATTGGGCCATAATACAGAACAGAAATGTCTAGAAGTGAACTAGCCTCCTGACGTACATTGTTCATGAATTAATGCCTAAGCAAATTACCAATTGAAAATCTCATCTGGATTGCTGCACCACAGTAAGAAAGAAGAATATGATGGCTAAATTTCACAAAAATCATTTAGTATACAATTCCTGAAATTTTCTTGGCTTCCTATTTTATTTGGTTTCTTATGACTCCATAACTGTTTACTATTGGGCCCAATTACACTTCTGTTCCAGAGTTAGAATCTCAGCTTAGAGCCTTAGAACTTCAGCAGTCTCCAAATTTCAAGAGGGAGATGCTATCCACAGATGCTGAATCGTCACAGAAACTGAAAGAAATGGAAAAGGCTGTAAGGGTTCTGAAACAAGAAAGAGATGAAGCTCATAAGGTATGTGAGCATGCCTATCAATAGTGACTTTTAACTTAAAATTTTCTAAATGCTGTACTGAGATTCTTTCAACTAGATTCTTGCTTAAACAGCATTTTTCTGTAATCGTATAATAAATTTCTGACTCATCTAAGATATTTAGTTATGAATAAAATTCATCGATGGAGTGTAATATGGGAAATAGTTGATAACAATGGGTGTTAGATTAGAAAGTGATATTTTGAAGGAAGTTAAGGATTTCTGCTACTTGTAAAGTCTAAAACAAGTGATGGTAGAAGTATAGAGACATAAAGAGTAGGATAGCACAGGCAAAGAAGGCTTTTGCAAAAAAGAGGAATTTACTTACATGTTATATAAGTGTGAATATTAGGAAATCATTGTTAAAAATGTTTGTATGGAGTGTGGTATTATATTGATATGAAACGTGGACAGTAGGAGTTGCAGAAAGGAAAAGATAGAAGCCTTTTCTACTTGTGAAGCGTAATATCTAGGGATGATAGAAGTATAGTAGACATAAAGAGTAAGATAGCATAGGCAAGGAAGACTTTCGCGAAAAAGAGGAATTTACTGCGGGTATTATAAATGTGGATATTAGGAAATTGTTGCCAAAAATGTACATATGGAGCGTGGTGTTACATGGGTGCAAAACATGGACAATAGGAATTGGGGAAAGGAAAATAATAGAAGCATCTGAAATGTGGTGCTATAGAAGAATGCTGAAAATTAGATGGGTGGATAGAATCACTAACAAGGAAGTTCTAAGCAGAATAGGGGAAGGGCAAGCAATATGGAGGATGTTGACCAAGAGAAGGGATAGATTTTAAGACATGAGGGTCTTGTAAAATTAGCATTACAGGGAAGTGTGTGGGGTAAGAACAGAAGAGGGAGGCTAATGATGGAATACACTAAAGATTAGGAAGGATATGGGATGTGCTAGTTATGCAGTAATGAAAAGGATTGCACAAGATAGGTTAGCATGGGGGTTGCTTCAGACAAGTCTTAGGACTGAATACCACAACAACATGTTATCTGATCAATCTACCATTAGTGTTTTACCTTTCTAGCTTTCTTCTTGTACCCTCACAATGTAAATATATTGCAAGCAATTTTTTCTTGGGATTACTTTATGCTTGTATAAAATGTGAAGATTTGATATATTTTTTTCCACACTTTGTCCAGTATATAATGAATGGCTGTTTGACAGACCTAGTCAAATTTTCCTATTGAGGCTTTTCTTGTAGGATGGTGTAACACCTTATTTTCATAAGCATTGTGGGAAATGTTGAGGTCTTATATTGGTTGCCCTCTGATTGGCTGTCAGCCCACTGTCTTATTTCATAGAGCTTGGCTTGGTGTAGTCAGCCTTCTAACATGAAACTTCTGTCTGAGGTCACACAGGTCTGTAGCCATGGTCTATTTAGAGCCGGTCCACAAGGCCTTACTCAGTTGGAAATCTGAGTTGTTTGAATGACTTTGCTTCCTCATGTCTTGGAACTGAATTTTGTATCAAGTCTTGAGGCTTCAGAAGTTGTTTATCCCCTCCCCTGACTTGGATGAGTTATCTCGTCCTGAGAAGTCGAGCAGAAACTGACGTGGCTGAGTTAACTCGCCCAATGTCAATTTTACTTAACTACTTCTGGACGAGATGTCTCGTCCCCTTCATAGAAGTTCATAGTCTTGTCATGAGAGAACATAATTGTCTTCACAATGCATGATTCACTCCCAACTTTTTCGTTTTTTCGATGTCTGAATTCAGGAAAAAACGTGCAATTTTCATAATTTTTATGCTTCAAAACGTATGTTATTTTCAAGATATTATTTTCAATGAACAAAGAAATATATTTGAAGCATTTTATAAATAACTACGATGACTTTTTACACTGTTTTTATCAATGTTTGGTGTCCAAAGTCATAGAAGAAGATATGTACTACAGTAAAGCGCATACCAACAACACAATTAAACTAAATGCACTTACTGCTGATACCTATAGGAAACGTACATTCATCTTAATGAAGAATAAATAATATGCCACACACCAAATGAAGCAATAAAGAGCATACAGAGTAGTTATTAGAAATCTTCACCATTTGATCCCTACAGAAATAATTAAACAAGAAATAGAAGCAAAAGGACATACTGCTCGTAACATAATTAATATTCAGCATAGAACTATCAAACAACCTATCTATACCCCACCCAGACATGCAATAAGTATTGATGTATATGAAATACTGTTCAATTCATTTGGAAATAGGTTTATAGCTGGTGGCGATTGGAACGCAAAACATGTTAATTGGGGCTCGCGATGTACAACACCAAAAGGCAGAAAATTACTATGAGTAATCGTTAACAACTACTTCGGCCATTGTGAACAGGAGAACAGACCTACTGGTCCAGTGTTCCAGATTACAAAGGTGTCAACATAATGACAGATTTTTAAGGAAGCTATACTCAGTTCTTTGTCTTCAAAATGTTCCATGAAGAAGTTGGGATTCGCCGGTGAGATTGGGAATCCCATTGTTACATCATCTGCTTGTTCATATTACTGAACATTGTATTGGAAATATGTACTGGTCCTTATATGTTTGAGCAAATTAACAATTTCAGGTTGAAAGTGTCCTATAGTAGATCAAATCTGTTGACTTCGTGTTCTTTGGAATGATATCACAACAAAGCTTACCATTTATCAGTTGATTGAAGTTTCAGGTTGCCCCCCCCCCCCCTCACATTTTCCAACTATGGGACCCGCGAACATTGTGAGGTATTTTGCCAGGTTGTTTGTCGCAGAACCAATGTCACTTACAATAGGACCAGAGGAACTGTGGTTTTATTGATTTTGTACAAAGAGGTTGAAGCACTCGGTCATTCTAAAAATTTATTATTAAGTTGATTATCAGTGGAGGCAGGAAGATAGAACAATTAAACACACAATTGACAAGTTTTGGGCTCATGAAATTCACTAAGGAATTTTAGGAAGTCCTTGTTTTGTTGGCTCTCATGTTGGAATAGTTTGTTACATCTATGCAGAAATATGCTACATAATGTGCACATTAAGTGGGGATTAGCAATACAAGTGTACAACAAATTATGATCATAGCCAAGTGGAAAGTTTACGTCCCACAATTTGATGCATGCAAATAATGATTGTCAAATGCAATTTTGCTAATGATGTCAGCAGATGTTTACTGAAGACAAACAATTTTTTATGTACGTTAATGTGGCTCAGTTTAAATTCTGTGGAATCAGCTTAGCTGTTTATACTGGGCTTTGGCAAATCTGCATGTTCATGTGGATAATATGATCAATTTACCTAGAGTTCATGAGTGATGTGGACTGCCATTTTTAAGTGGTTAGTAGGAAAATAGATTGAAGAAATAGAAAATTTGATGACATGAGAAATGCTGTAAAAGATGGACAAACGAAAGAAACTTAAAAACATCAATCTAGCAAGGAATTAAAACATTTGAAGTAGAATGCTGCTAGGGGCAGGTAATTACAAAGCAAAATAAAGTTCTAAAAGTGTGGGAAGTATACATGCAAGACCTCTATTATGAGAATTATTTCCCTCAAGTATTTGAGATTGAGAATAAAGAGCTAGCAAATGAATTTTAGAAGGAACATCGCACATAGAAGAGTTGTTTAGAAAGAGTTATAATGGACCCGAAGAGAAAAAAGCCACTGTTGAAATAATTAGGTGCAGAAGGATTAAAGAAGCTGCCCAACTGAGAACTGGATGCAAAGATTTTGAATAAGATGGAGAAAGACTACTGCCACTTGCCTGGAATCTGCATCCGACATCGCACACCGCTGTGCCTCTCTGTAAATGTAGTGTCAAACCGCTCATCGTTTCTGTTGTGTCCCTGGTCTTATCCTACTCAGAAATTTGAACAACTATTTTTGTACAATTTTGCCAGCATACATAATTCATTAACCATTTTAACACAATAAAAAAAATCTAAAATATTTTTTATTTAAAA
Organism: Eucriotettix oculatus; assembly: GCA_034510155.1. Taxonomy (NCBI): domain Eukaryota; kingdom Metazoa; phylum Arthropoda; class Insecta; order Orthoptera; family Tetrigidae; genus Eucriotettix; species Eucriotettix oculatus. The sequence goes on along the minus strand of CM067376.1, from coordinate 108,122,010 downwards.
AGTAAAGTAATTTTGTTCCTTCCCATTTTTTACTATTTAATAATTAAATGAATAATTATTGATGGATTTAATATTGTTGTTGTCCTCTGTTTATTAATTCTATAGTCCTACTGCAGAACGGCGAGTAAAAGTTAATGTTTGGGGTCTTCAATGAGCTTCTGTCTCTGCAAGGCGAGCGCTTGTGCTTGACATGGCTAGTGCAATTCCATACCCATTTAATTATGTTGAACATTAAAGTGACCAGAGTCTCCCATATGACCTGCTGCCCGTTGCTTGCCGCTCAGCACTTATATCGTACCAGAGGCCTAAGAATGGATATAATTTCGTAAATGAAATATACATTTTCCTGCAAATGATGTTTAATATTACTAGTTTCAATTGTAAAGATAGAGCAGTGATGAGATACAATTTTTTCATCTTATCAAAATTGTTGTTTTCTAATTAACAACTATTTAAAAAAAATTATGTTACTGATTTAAATTTAATGATTTATTGTAGGATAAATTGGACACATTGGAGAAATTAAAATTACAAGAGAAAGAACTAAGGGATGCCCTAAGCCAAAGAAAATTAGCAATGACCGAATATACAGAAGTTACAGACAGGTAATTAATTTTATTAAGTAAATATTTTTGTATCAAGTTATAGTCAGCAGTAACTCGCCAAAGATTTATTCTTTGAATTAAAAATATTATTTTACTTGTTCTTGTAAAACTGATAAATTGTTTATATTTGTATTTTAACAAATAAGAGCTGCTGATAGATTTCATGGACATTGAAATACCAATTTTATTTTTATTTCTTTGTATTTTATTATTTTAATTTTTGTCTTTTCCTTGGCTCTTTCCTCCAACCATGTTTGCAAATATATCTCTTTCTTATTGCATGTTCTTTTCTTGTTTTGATGGTTACTACCACCTCTTGAAATATTTGACACTTTTTTAACACCCTGTGTGTGTCCCCTACTTCATGAAAGCCAAATTTCTTCATAACCACGATGACTCAGTATCTCAACTACTTTCAATACCTGGCCTACACTAGACTGCAATCCAACCCAGAAATAAAGACCATCCTCCCCACCTACCCAAAAATTACCTTCTGATACCCACCTAACGTCTGTAACATACTTTTCCAACACTACAAACCATACTGCACTCCCCAATCCAAGTCAAGGTTGCAAACCTAGCAATAGAAACAGGTGCCATATCTGTGCTATCTTTCTACCACAATCCTCCATAATCCCTCCAAGAACACAACCTACAAAATTAAGAAAATTATTAATTATAATATATTAGGTGCCCTTTGATGAAAATGTGTTAAAAATTATGCTAAGAATTTCATTTTTTTGTTCTGCCCAAAAGAGTTGTTCTTAAAGAACTCTTTGTATAACACTATGTTTAGTTATTTTATTGGCTATAGGTAAACTTTTAAAAACAAAGTTTTTTCATTATTTTAATAATCGTAATGTATTCTACTATTTTGTTGGACCCAGTTTCTTACATTTTATTCCTCATTTCAAGAGAAATGACTTTCCATTGAACTTTCAGGTTATCAGAACTTCGTCAACACAAACAGAAACTTTCTCGCCAGGTTAGAGATAAAGAAGAAGAACTTGAAGTTGCCATGCAGAAAATAGACAGTCTACGTCATGACATCCGGAAAGCTGAAAAATTACGCCGGGAACTAGAAGCTCGTGTGGAAGAAGCAATGGCAGAAACTACTAAAGAGAGGAAATTGAGAGAACGAAGTGAAGAATATTGCAAACAAATGCAAGAAGAAACTGAGAAATTAAGACAGCGAAATTTGGTTGTTGGTACAGATGTTAGTTCAAGTGGTCAGTCACATACTTCACAAGAGATATCTAGACTGAAAGCAGAAGTTGAGAAACTAGAAGTACAATATAATGAAAGCATACAACAGCAGCAAAGTAGATTTAATTTAGAATGTTCAAGCCTGAGAGATCAGCTTCAAGAGTCTGAAAGTAGAAGAGAAGCTCTGGAAAGAGAGGTACTAATTTTTACACAACTTTTTTTTCTTCTTATTTAATTTTGTTATATAAGCAATAAAAGTTGCAGAGATTCAGACTTTAAGATTATATAATAATAATTAGTTACATGTTTATTATATACATACTGTTTATATAATAAGAAATAATAAGAAAAATTCACACATTAAGTTGGTAAATAATGAAATTAGTCAAATAGTCTAAATAGTTGGTTATTTAATATAATTAAATTTAAGAATCATGTGCCATGAAATAACGAGGTTAGAAATACCATTCATTCCAACTTTGGTTCCTCATCAAATAATGCATTAATTCGAATTCATGCTGCTGTTTTTAATTATAAACAAAATTAATGTAATTACTTAAAATTATATTTTGAAAGTAATTTCAACCTGGGTACACGAAACAACCGTGCATCGCCACTAGAGCCGGGGCGTGCGTCTATCCACTCCGCCACCACATCGAGTACGACCAACCGAACATTTTCAGTCTATATATTAGGTTTTCAAGTTAGGATGGATAGAGAAGAGGGATGGAAGATAAATTACAAATAAATTATATATGGGATAAGTGACGGAGTCACGCATTTGATAATTGGATAGAAAGAAAGATAGAAATATATGGGATATATAAAATTTTCAATGCCGCAACTGACTTATACAAATTAAGTACTTTTGTACTTAAAACATAATATGTCCAATTGGAACCTCCAAGCATTTATAAATGCATCAGAAGGGATGGTTTTTGATATGGGCCCAATGGACCTAACCGACGGAAAGGGTTAAAAGAACAAAGTATGAATTGAACAGGGAGAGACAGGAAAGTTGTATTATAGAAAGAGTCTAATGGATAAATTTAAAGCTGCATGGTTGTAAAGTGAGAGTTTGTTAACAAATTGGCTGTATTGTTTATTTATTTTTTTCTTTATGTTCTTAGTATAAATGCAGTGGATTATAGTGGTATAGAAACATGCTTTCTTTTACCTTTTTTTCATAGGTTCAAGTTGCTAAAGAAAAGTTAGATGCAGCAAGGCGTGAAGATCAAACTGATAGTGAGGAAACTATTGCAGAATTGAAAAGACGCCATGAAAGAGAAAAAATATTGTTGCTAGAAGACAATAAAAAGTTAATGCTTGATTTAGATTCTGTGAGTATTTGAAATGTTTTGAATTTATTTAAAATATAACCTTGTAATTTATTTAGGTTTCTGTTTCTGAAATTGTATCATTAGCTGACTTGGGTGAAATGTCTGCAGATTTGAGAAGTCATATTTTTACATGTGATATTCTGCCAAATTTTCAATATTTCCAATTTATAAGAGGCTATAGAAATGTGAATTTGCTTGGTTTTATGTATTTTTCATGGGTGTGCTTGGTATGAACAAGAAGTAGAGTTAGAGTAAGATTTACCAAATCATGACAATTCTTAATTTTTTTAATAGATGTTTCACATCTGATTTATATTAAGAGAAATTAATGAAACGACCTTTAACAGACGAGTTTATATTTTTATAAACCAATGTTTTTTTACCTATTTGTACCCTCTTCAAGGTTAACAATTCTGAGAAATAAAATAATCTGCACGAGACGATAGAAGCCAAACAAACATATACTTTAAAAAACAGAATAAAAAGCAGTAAGTCACTCGCCTATTTTTAAATCAATAGTGTCCTTGGCTGTGGTAGATAGTCTTGGAAGAAAATAAATTCCTTGTGAGGGCAAATTGAGTGATGCAATCAGAAAAATAAGAATAGGGAAGTAATTGTGTGGCTAGCTAGAAAAAAAATTCAAGTGCATTCATCCAAGTCATATGTGTAGAAGATGTTAGTGTAATGGGAAACATCACACATCCCATATGGTTAGCAGGATGGTATTGTTAAAGTGCTTTTGGGAGTTCCTGAAGGCATTCTAAATGAAGGAATGTAGTTTTTCATCTATGGGTTAGAACCATGTATGAGAGTTGTAGGCAGCATCAATTGGTGTGGCCTGGGACACCAGGTTTGTGGATTTTTTTGAAGTAAGTAGAAGGTGAGTTTTCTTGTTGTTTTTGGTGTGAAGGTAGAGGCTACATTTTAATGTGGTCCTTGTGCCATACAAACGAGTATATTTCACATGTAATAAAAGGATTGGGATTAGTTAGAGCTAGCTTAAATGTTTTGTCAACCCTTAAATTTCATTAGCACCTCTAGGTCCATGAGAACGCTGGTGGAGATTCTGTCAGGCAAGAAAATGGCAATTCCATATTTATGTTTAAGATTACAGAATCTTCGTTTCGACCTTGAGTAAGGGTCAGTTGATTGGGAAGGCTGTTAAGAAAGTATAATGTAGCTATATGAAAGACTGTACTGTGGGTAAAGGTTTGAATATAATAGGTGTTGTGAAGCTAGTAGTTTAGGAGTACCTTAAATCTTACATCTGGAGTGGCATCTGGGTTGGCTAGGGAATTCTTTGCAAAACATAGTTTTTGTTGAACAATTTCTCAGAGATTAAGGTGTCAGTCTAGTGAAATGAGGTTCAATATTGGAGAGGGCTGAAAACTGGTACCCTAGTGTGGTATGTTTTGGTAGATAGAAGACATCATCCAGGTAGGTTTTAAATTTACTGTATTTGTACACACTTGTGTGGTTTGCATTTCTGAGCGGGTTGAGAGAGTGGGGAGAGGTGGATATGCATATAAAGAGGGGAGAAAGAATAAATACATAACTCCCATTTTTTGAGGTATTCACTGATAGTACAACATTGAAAAAAATTATAACCAGAGTATTGAAACCATATTTCATACAGAATTTGACTGTAATCTCCTCCCTTTTATTTAGTTAGTAATCTATGCATGAGAACTTGCTCTCTGTGGCTACATTGCATGATAGGCATTTCTGAAAAGTAACCAGTGCACAAACATATATGTAAACTTGTAAAGAATTTTAGGTCTTTATAATGGGTTATATGTGTTACATTGCTTGATTATTTGAATTAAAATAAATAGTTGTGTAACCTACGTATAATAAGTTAAACTTGCAACAATTCCATTAAAACACAGAACCTCGTAATTAACCCATTGAAGTTTAAACACAAGACCAAGATAATTTGTTATTTACACACTAATTTAATGAATAATGAAATATTTTAGCTGACTGAAAGTGTCTCAAGAATCCAGAGTGAAAGACGTCAATTGGAAAGTGAATATGAAGAGCTGAGAAGCAAAAAGGATGCAATAGCTCAGTGGGAAGCACAAATCAGTGAAATTATTCAATGGTATGTTCTTATAGTTTTTCACTTTTTTCCGATTTGGTCTATATTATTTGTCCTTAAATGTTAAATAAAATTAGGGTGCTTACAATGTTTCCTATGCTTCCAAATTCACAGATTCCTTCTTCAGCGTAATCAGTACTTCTGCTACCCCTCGATTCAAAACCTTGTTTGTAGGAAAACCAAGCATTTTTATACAGGAGATGCCCCACTCTTCTTCACCCCATTAATTTTTTTATACTCCAGATAAAAAGTGGCTTTTAAATAGTGTATTTTCTTTTCTACGTCACCCATGGCCACTTTATATTTTGTGGCCAGCTCTTCAATTACTATCTTCTTATTTGTATGATCAAGATAAGTACCTCCTGCAGAGTGAAAATCTATTAGTAGTAAAACTTTCTCCAGTAACCACATCTTGATATTAAAGAAGCAAAACTAAACGAAAACCAATGAAGCATTCTCTACAGCTCCGTTAATAGCTGCGGACAATGCCTATACTAAGGAATGTTGTGCGACATTGTCTCCTATTCGAGGCGGGAGATGAAAGTTCTACAATTATATTCTAAAAGCGTGTCTATACAAGAATTTGTCTTTCAATTGTCTATATACAAAAAATCGCTCAACTTTGTATACAAGTGTGTTCTAGGCCTAATACCCCTCCACGCTCACAATACAGTTGAAATTTTACACAAATGACATTGGGAGCAACTCATTGACCTAGAAAAATATTTGTACAATTCAAATATCCAAAGAGCTAGTATGTCCCAACAGTAAACAACAAAACCAAGTTACATTTCCACATCAGTAATATGCTCCTACTATTTATAACTAGACCAATTTACCTTGCATACTCATTAATTTACAATTAAAGTTTGTCACCATTCCGCCCCAATCACCCCATGAATAAAGTCGGAATCTCCAGGCCTTAAATTACGGTATTTGTGCCCTCTTGGTGGCTGTTTACTTCTCCGACATATGACCCATCTGAAGTATTTGCTTGTTTAAGAAGTTCAACCTGCTCCATCCCCAGTTCTAGGGGAGGTAGTTGTGCACAGAACTTTTTTTATCATATCCATTCCCCATTTAGGGGCCTAACTGTAACATAACTGGCATGTTGGTTGTCAGAAATAATCTCAATGACACCCACAAATTTCAAGACTGGTCTCGATTATTTATTGGAATGTACACTAACAACATGGGAATAAACACTAATTGTTTTATAAGTCACAGTGCAGATGAATGATACTCACTGTATAAAGAAACACATTTTCAATTTTATTATTTAGATTTACCTGAATAAAAATTATGTAAACCTTTTGCTAAAGTATAAGTTCATACATTTGTTCTGATAGTACTTTGTATGCCAATTGTATCTTCAGAATCCTTGATTATTTTCAAATTTATAAAACCAAGATAAATTTGGTTTTTTATGTTACTGATTAGCTCAAGTCTTTAATAGTACCCTCATTTCATAGGGTGAGTGATGAAAAAGATGCTAGAGGATATTTACAAGCATTAGCTACCAAAATGACTGAGGAATTGGAATTTCTTAAGCATGCTGGTGTGGGTACTGCTGCTCCAGTAAGTACAAATTTATTTCTATAATTAGTTGTATTTTACTATCAACATTAATAATAAATATCAGTTATTTTGACAAATTAATAAATACGTAATAACACAATTATTTTAAAATGGTCAGTTATACTACAAGAAAATTATTTTAAATAAAAATCATCTATAGGATTGGAGAAATCGGCGAAGTCAAAAACTGGACAAAATGGAGCTGCTGAATCTGCAAAGTAGTTTGCAGTCAGAAATTCAAGCCAAACAGTCCATCAGTGAAGAACTTACTAAAACAAGATCAGAGCTGATAGCCGCTCAGAAGTAAGTACTCTTAACAATTTCCCAATGTAATTATTTTTAAAAAATATTTCAGTATTATGTAAATGAGTTGAAGATACTGGAATATGTTTATGTAGTGTGTATGCTCTATGTATATTACTAAATTTCACATAATTTATTTTTATAGAGAACTTAGAGAGCTTCGACAAAGGTTTGATACTTTGGCCCACGATGTGAAACGAAAAGAATTGCAGATGAAAGAACTTCAATCAAGATTAGAATCTGGAGAACCTTGTAAGTTATTTTTATTGTTATCCATAGCTCTGTTGCTGTGTACAGAAATATTTTAAATTGATATGAGTTCAAAGCTTAAATATTAAATTTGAGGACAATTATTATCTAATGGTATGAAAATGAAAGAAACAAGTTTAGCCCATAGTCATTTTGCAGTAATGTAATTTAATATTAACATGTTTGCTGCTGGTTAGGTGGGTGGGTGAAAATGGGTTGTTGTCATATGCCCCTCTTTGTTTCAAATGCTCCTATCCAACTCCTGCACTAAGAAACTGTAGTTGCCTGTGTTCACCACATCAAGTAAATCCTCAAGAGAGTGTAACTTTTTTGTCGGCCAATTATACAGTTTATTCATCTTTCTTTTTTCCATTGATTTTCAAGTAAAGTAAGTTTCATATAAATTTGTATTGCTAATAATATACGAGGTACAGAAATAGTTCTCAGGTTTCCACTCGGGTGCACCTGCGCTAAGTCTGGGGAATTAAGTGGCTGCGGCATCACTAGTGTTGTTTTTGGTTAAAAATTCACGTACAAGCAATGATGTGTGAGCGGGAGCGTTATCATGGTGCAGAAACCAATTTTTTTTCTTTCATAAATGCAGGCGTTACTGGCAGATTGCTTTGCGCAAATTGCGCATAACTTGCAGGTAATATTCTTTATTGACAGTATGACCCAGTGACAAGAATTCGTGATGCACCACACCTTTGTAATTGAAAAAAAAACTGTGAGCAAAACCTTCACATTCGACTGAACTTGGCGTGCTTTTTTCGATCTTCGCTCATGCGGCAGCTTCCATTGTGGTGATTAAGCTTTGGTTTCCATGTCATAACCATAAACCCATGATTCATCCTCGGGAGTAAAGTTGGGTCGTCGTGGACCGAGTCCAACAGCTCCTTATCATTGTGAACGCAACGCTGTTTTTGGTTGAAATTGAGCAATTTTGGCATGAATTTTGCAGCGACGTGTCACATGCTCAAATCATTTGTCAAAATCGAATGGCACGAACCAATCGATATGTTTAGGTCTTCAGCAACTTCTCTAACGGTGATTCAATGATTGACTAACACAATTTTCTTCACTTCATCAATTTTTTCCTCTGTTGTTGACATGCTCGGGCATCCGGCACGCTCTTCGTCATTCAGGAAAACAACCAGGAAAGGTCGGGACCCGGCCATCGGACAGCGCTGCCACCCTACTTTCACCCTCCTGCTCTAATGAACCTTTCTTTTCTCCCTACACTTTTTAAAAAATCATATAAACTTTTGTAGCATTGCTACATCAATGAAGATTATGTTTTATATTTATGACTTTCAATTGCTACAAGAAAAATTTAGTCTTACTCTTCTGCAATGTGCAGTCAGAGTTAGCAGAGGTTCACTAATTAATTAATTTAGAAAAACTTGAGACACACAGATGATTGAAACTTTGCAGATAGGTTTGAAATCTATGAGTTGTCAAAGTCAAGCTATATGAAAGAAAGACAAAAAACTCCGACTTGTTTCAGTTTTTTCGCCAAACCTCATGTATAAAATGTCTTTAAAAAAAATTTTATTTACATACCACAAAATGGCATTAAGTTATATGTAAAATGAGAACTTTCACAATAGCGTACGTCATTCCAAATGGACACAGTGAGGCTTCAAACTCAGGGCTCTACTATTTGATGATGACAGTAGTTCATTTATTCTGTTCACTATTGTTTGTTTTTCAACAAATTTTCTAGTTCTTGAACTACCAAGTTTAGGGACTAGTCAATTTGTTTGGGTCCCACAATCTTTGTGAGCTGTGATCTAGTAGTTGTTGTTTTTTGTTACAAGTTTGGAGTTGTTTGAAATTGTTGGCCGCTTTATTTAGTGTTTCATCTCTCAGTTATCTCGTAGTGAAAGTTACTAAGTGACAGAAATTTCTAGATAAATTACTGATATTTCAGATAAAGGCCACTCATATCTTGTACCTTTTAATGGAAGGCCCAAAATAACTTGAATTTCAAGCTCACTGTAATATTCAGTTTAATAGAGAGTATTTGCACAAATAAATTATTTCCTGGATACATTCGTTGTTAGTTTCAACATATAATGTCTTTCTAGTTTCTTCACCTTTGGTTTTTGTGAGTATTGCAATCAAAGTTGTGCATGAATTTGAAAAAGGAATATTTTCTTAGCTGCCTGGGGCCAGAGTGACACTTGAACTCATAGTCTGCATATGTTAGCCAATGAGATTTGTGACATACACATTAAAAACCCAAAGGAAATAATCAGTTATGTTGAGTTCCTGCAAAGAACTAGTTCACTACAATAAGCAAACTATAAAAGAACTATTCCCTTCGAAAATCTCATATGGTCTAGGGCTAACGTGGCTGCCTCACACCACAGAGAACCTGGCTTAGATTCCTGGCATGGGCTTGGATGATTGTGTTGTCTGAGAAACCATACGATTATACCCCTACATGCATAAAAGTCTCTCTAATTGTGCATAGTTACTAATGACCTTGCAGGTGAGGTGACTATATATATATGGGATAAGTGACGAAGTCACGCATTTGATAATTGGATAGAAAGAAAGATAGAAATATTTGGGAGAAAGGCAGGAAATTCGCTCTTTAAATCATATGTACGGCATGCAATCATGCACAAGGAAATACATATGTCAAGCGTAGAAGGGAATGGAAGAAGGAAGAAAGACAAGTATTCGGCACCGCTGGGACTCGAACCCAGATTGTCACAGAACTCTTTGCTATAACCACGAGATGGCTTTAACCTTTCAACCACAGTGCCAGATTGCAGAACATCGTCAGTCTTGTGGTTAAGTTGTATTAGTTGGGATTGATAGAGAGAAGAGGGATGGAAGAGTTTGGAGCATCCACTTAAGAATAGATTACAAATTAATGAAACGTGACGCAGTCACACACATTTTGGATAATTGAATAGTAAATATATATATGCGTTATGAAATGACATTGTCATGTAATTCAAACAATTAATAAGGAAAGGAAAGAGAGATAGAAAGTAGGTGACTTACCTGAGGTTCATAGATGCTAGACACCTTGTGAGGTTTAGAGTTCTTAAATTTTCAGAGGCACCGCCTTCTTCATCAGAAAGTTAGGCCAATATATATGATTGAAACCTGATGATGTCACACACATTGTATATTGGGATAGGAAGTAAGGATAGAAAATATGGGAGAAATTTGGGAAATTCTCTTTAAGTAAAATGCTTGGCACAAAATATGCTCAGAGAAAGGCATGTGTTCAGCGTAGAGAAGAATATAAGAAGAAAGAAAGACTGAAAATTTTTGGCATCGCCGGGACTGGAACCCAGAATGTTACAAGGCTCTCGCTTTAGCCCCGAGTCACCTTTACCATCTTGGCCACAAAATTCGCCTGCCGAATATATCTTCAGTCTATTTATAACCTAACTACCTAGACATGATGTGTGGGTGTTGTACCACATGTACTAATCCAAGGTGATACCCAAAGCAATGCAAGAACTATCCATCCATTGTATACCTGAAGCTCAAATTCTCCTTGAATTTTTTGTAATTGTAGACTTTTAAGGACATCAGTGAAGAATGGACATTGATCACAGATGCAGTGATTTAAATTCATAGACATAATTGAATACCAGTGAAACTGAATTTAGAAGTTTAGAATTCTGATTTTATAAGTATATTCAATCAATTTCGTAACTACAGATGGGCAGCAGGGCTGTTTTTACAATCCTGTTACAATATTCCTTATCCAGTACAATGTGATGTTCTTTTTCTCCAACAATAGTTTTTCCTTGCAAGGTTTTACAACTTGTCAGACATAATTATCCACTTGGCTTCTGTTAAGATACATCTTTACATAATTTCATAGAAGCTGTACAGTGTGTCAATGTTAAATCATATAATAGAATTCAATATAATAACTTGATGTATTTGAGATATTTATTGATGTTCTGCTTCTACAAGTATGGTAACTCAAAAAAACTTTTAAACACTAAATACACCACTATCAATATGCACACTGTTAGGTGTGTAAGAGACATCTAATATTTATTCCAGTTCTCTCCTAAGGTAGATGATAAACTGGTGGCTGACAGGCTTGATAAACCTGTATTCATTCTTGAAAAATGTGCAAAAATTTCTCGTACAGATAAACACTTTATTGATTGCACACCCATTAAAATTAATAAATAATATAATACATCAAGAAGGATACTGATGAAATTAAATAAAATTAACTTTCCACTTATTTTCAGTTTAAATTCATAATAGTAATGTTCTTTATCTTAATAACTTAACAGTCATACAAAATATTGTAAATACTTCATAAGAAATTATGAATTGAATCTTTCATTATTTATAGTTCAGGTACTTCTTTGTGCATAATAATTGTCATTATTTTATGTAGTTTTTATTGAAGTGTGAGAGTATACTATAATTATAAAAATTGAAACAACAAATTTGGCAGCTTGACCTGTCTTCATAATTATATATAAACTATTGAATATTTGGAATGCACTTGCTGTTTCCTCATTTCTTCATGGAAGAGTTTGTTTAATTTGCTGGATGCTTGGTGTTACCCAGCTAAATATTTATTCATTACTATCTTGATCAACACATGATTAAACTGGCTTAGAGTGTGTCACTTTTTTCAAGATTTTTACGTCCCCTATGTAGATTGAAAGTTAATTATCATAACCTGTATAACAGTACCTAGTATACTAAGATAAGTGAAATGCAATACCCTAAGAGAATGAAATATGCTACTGTATGAGAGAACCTGAAGTACTTCTGGTATCCTAATAGAGGCAAGAATACTTCTGTTGCATTAAGAGAAATGAAAAACTCCTGGTGCCCTACAATGTTAAATTTATCTCCTCTCCTTAAGAGAGTCAAAAGATACTCCCAGAATTATAATGAAAGTCAAAAAACCTTGTGGTATTCTATCAAAGTGAAAAATAGTTTTATCTGCTCAATGTGTTTTTTCCTGCATCATAAGTAGCATGTGTAAAAAGTTTGGTAGAAATTGCTCCCTGTATCTCAGATTATGTCCTGATCTTTGTTTTACCCTCTTCCACCCACACTTCCATATGCCGAATAACACCTTAACCAGCATGTTCATATCAGAGTTGGTGACTTCCATAAACCCCAAATTCAACACCATGTTAATTTTTTATAACACTGTCCACTTCCATCCCTAAGGGTTGTTCCCTCCTGTGTCGAAAGGGATTCAAACGACATTGGAAAAAACTGTCTCATCTCACATTGACCCTGAAAATATTTATTTTGATTCAAATATTGGCTGTTGTTGTATTCTTTAATATTTCCAACCATTGCATTAGTGGTGGTAATTGTCTGGCCCCTATGGATAAAAAATATTGTTAGTGATTTAAGTTGAAACATCAATATTTTCAGGCAAAAAATTGTATTTTGCCCCAGTTTTTGTGTTATCAAATATTTTTTATATTATACCATTTAACATTCTTTTTCCAACCAAATTGTTGTAACTGGTTGATAAACACACAAATCAATGTGGAATGTAATTTTTTTGGGTTTCAACTTGGGGTACAAATATAGTTCAAGTAAGATACTTTGATGATTGCACTATTCCCACATTCAAGATAACGCTAAGTTTTATGGTGCCCTTCAATATTGTTTGGTAAATTTAATTTGAAGGCCATGCCATTTTCAGTGTAATTAAAGTACGTCCACAGTATAATATTGCTTCTTACAGAGTGACTAACCAACCATATGAATATTTATCCAAGGTATTCTACTTGCACTAATTCTGTATTGATTTCAACAGGTTACTCAAGGGTTTAAGCATAATAGTAAAAATAAAATAATTGACGGAAATTATAAAAGTTGTTGAATTGTGAAATAGTCTGTTTTATCCCTGTTCTGTAATGTGAAAAGAAACAAAAGTGTGTACTTATTTACATTAAAGTTTTTGTTGTTTTTGCCTGTTAGTTAATTCTGGCCTTGGAAGGTGTGCGAATTTCAATTTATTCCACTTAAATGTAAAGTGTGTTCAGAGGCTAAATTAATTAACTTTCTTTCATGAGTGCTAATTGTGATTTTAGGTTTTTATTTGTCGATAATTATAACATTATCAAAATGTGAATGCCTTCAGTAATCTTTCTATGAGTTTGCCAATTATTATTTTTTATGTGATTGGTTGTTCAATTTTAAATTTTTGGAATGTCTAGAGTTAATATTTTTATATTTGCCATATATAATGAGAGTTTAATGCAAGTTAATTTACTTCATAATCCATTGCCCACTTTGCTATCACTGGTAAAGTTAACCACAATTAAAGCATAACTTTATAATATTCAGTTTACAATCCCATATTATAATTTTTATGTATGAGTAAGGTAACCAAAATAATTGGTATAAAGAGGAAAAAGAGAACAATGTGGCTTATCTGAAATTAAAGTTCAGCATTGCCATTCCAAACTAGAGGAAGTTCTTCTAATTTCTGTGGGTATCATCATCCTCCTCTAGTAACCTCATATCACACATGTTGGCCGGATGCAAGTGTGGAGTTGTAACAACCTAGCTGTTAATCATAAACAGTAGATACACTAAAAGGCCACTTACTTTCTCTATCAAAGAAAGTTCACAAAAAGGAAAAGTTCTTATAAGTTCTAGAAATACATAAATATAGATAGATATACTTACACACATGTATGCACATGTACACATGCAATCACATAATTGCTCATATGTGCATACAAACTTGTATCCACACACTCCTACTCATACAAATACAGGTGGGCATAGGGAATGCACTTTTTAGACAATGGTGAGTCCTCATCTTAACCCTTTCCGGTCTTTTTGCCGTTTGCCGTATGTTGTATTGTGGTCCGATGTCCCGTATAGCGGGACAAATCTATTTTTGGTGTTCCGGTCCGCTGTCCCGCCTGGCGGGACAGGACTTTCCTTATTATTTATTTCAGGTAGTAAATCTCAAGTATTACAAAATTTGCTCAGTTGCTTACAAAAAGGCCTGGTACTAGTAACTTATTATCGTTCATGAATTTTTAAGTATAATTAAAGCTTTCTAGTGCGTTTAAATATCAGCAAAGATGGCATCTTTCTCTAAACGTATGAAATTGTCTACAAATGAACTCAGTGACTTAATTAATCTATCTAATGGCGAAGATGACATTCTCAGTTCATTCTCTAGTGAATCGGATGAGTGTGAGGATGAAAGTGACAGTAGTTTTGATGAAACTGACATTCATCGTCCGAATGTATTAAATGATGGTTGGTCTAAGCTTACGGGAACTGAAAGTAATTTAGTTCCTCAGCATTTTTCACTGTCATCAACGGGGTTTCAGTTAAAAGACAAATGTGCTCCAACAACGCCAATTGAAGCATATAAAGTATCGAAAATTATTGATAAATGAATTAGTGAAAAGTGTTAGGCGTCAACAATGTATAAAGGTTGGAAAGAAATCAAGCCTTGGCAAAGAAGAAAGGCTAAATTATTTTCAACACTTTCTGGGTCAGTGGGCAAATCGAGGAGGTAAAGATTGTGTTGTGTGTAGTGACAGAAAAACTCCAGGAGGACGAAAAAAGACAGTTATTTTCTGCAAGACATGTACAGGCAACCCAGGACTGCACCCAGTTAAATGTTTTGAAATGTATCATTCTAAATTAAATTATAATATTTAATATTTGATTGTAAAAAATTAAAATAAATTAAAATTAATATCTTTCAACTAATTTTTTAACAAACATTTTGTAATTAAGTTGTTTCCCTCAAGTTATATCCTAACGCAACGAAAGCTGCAGAAACAGCAGGTAAAATTTACTGCGGACCGGAACGTAACGGCAGGTAGAGACAATAACAGACTTCTTCCAAGAAAGCACTGTGTCCCGCACCGCGGGACATAGGACCGGAAAGGGTTAACTACATGCCCAGTAGTATTACTCCTGAAAAAGGAGGCCAACCCCTCTGAAAGTTTGAAGAAAGTTTTCCTGGCTTAATGAAGACACTGAACTTCAATTTAATGGAAACCTCTATCATTCCTTACCCTATCAATTAATTTAATTGTATGTATATAAAGCATGTAAAGATGTGCCATTGTATAATTAATTTGGATAGGAGAGAGGGATAGAAACCAGCTGACTTATATTAAATTGACAGTTTTCATAGTCAGGCTGGGAATTGGTAATGTGTCAAATTATCATGGGTGGCACAATGTTCAGTCTTATTGTCTTAAGCTTACACCCTCAAAAATTTGACACGTTACAAATTCCTAGCCTAATGATGTAAACTGTGAACTTACAGTAAGTTAGCAACTTACTCCATCTCTCTTTCATATTCAAATGAATATATATAATAATATATTTTGTGATAATTATTTGAAAATTATCTGAAAACTTTGAAAAGAAAAACATCACTTTCATACCAGTAAATTTTTAAAAAATTTAATTTTACAAACTCTGTATTATTGTGTACGTTACCCTTCATTTGCTACACAAATTATTTCGGGATTATATATTATTAATTGTCTCTTGTTTTATGATATTTAATAATGTCAAAACATTATAGTGAATATAATCTTACAGTACATACAACTTGGAAGTTTGCTTATTAAAAATTTTCAACATTTGAAGATATTTAAAGAAGTCTTAAATTTATGGATATGTTGTATTCATAACGTGGCTTAATTTCTAGATTGAGAGTTTTGATCATTTTCTCATCATCTCATATTATAGAATGTTTGATCTTTGTTGCCTCTATAGACAAAATGCCTCTCTTTATTGGTGTAACAAGCTGCCTTTGGGGTTTGCTTCTGCTCCTTATGAAAATATATTTCTGAACACACGACAACTAGCCGTCCTGCAGCGATCACCTCACCATTTTGGTAAAGTACTGGTTGGTGTTGCTCTAGTGCTGCATTGGCATTTGTTTTGTGTTGCCTTCAGATTCTCCCCCAATATTTAGAGGATTCTTATGGAATTTCAAAAGAAATAGCCAACGTCAATAGTTAGCTCTGAAATTGAAAGTGTACTGAATAATAATAAATTACTACTTGCCTTGTTTTTTTAAAATGTAAATTTATATATATATATATATATATATATATACACACACATTCCTGCTACTATAAATAATTAATCGGCAATTACCTTCAGTTACGGGTTACAGCCCTTTTATTTATCCTTTGGATGCTCTTTGTTGTTTTGAGTGTGTAAATAGTCTTACTGTTGTCCATTAATGATGTTCAGTTTTATGTGATCTTAATATATTCACAGTAGCTCATAATCATGAAACTCTGCAACATTATTAATTTATGCCACATAACGAGGTTTGTGTTTGTTCATATGCAACTAACATTTGCATTTCTTAATACAATTTCAGCAATACAATTAACATTCAATGTGTAATTTAAGTAGTAGGTACATGTTTTTAATATATAATTATACATAAAAGTAAGTATATGGCATTGTCACAATTAAAATACACATCAGAAATTAAATGAAAATAGTTAAAAGAATTAAGAAGAACAGGAAAGAGAGAGAGAAAGGATGTGGCTTATGTGAAGTGTAAATCTGGCAAACACCATGACGAGTGAGGTATTATAATGAATTTTCAGAGGAAACGGACCTCTTCTATTGAAGGTAAGGATAATCATTCTGAGTGATGGGCAAACATTGGATGTTTACAGAATGCTATTCCTTATCTTCTGACAAAGGGGGCAGTTACCTCCATAATTGAGAATAGCCCTGCACTTATCGTGATGTTTGCCAGCTTTATTTTTCAGGTAAACCGCCACCTTTCTATCTCTTTCCTCTCCTTAATGAAATGTTTGAAACGTGACAAAGTCCTACACATTGGATAATTGTATAGTTTGTAAGTATAGAAAATGAAGGAGAAAGATACAAAATTCACTCTTTAAGTCATATGCTCAAAGAAAGGCATATGTTAAACGTAAAGAGAAATGGAGGAAGAAAGAAAGAAAGACAAAATATTCATCACACAATCCTAGGTAGAAAGTTGGTGACTTATTCTAAAGTTCACTGATGGCAGGCACCATATAGGGTTTGAAGTTCTTAAATTTTTGGAAGCACCACCCCCTTCATCAGATTGTCAGGAAGACATTTCCAGTGATCGGCGTAATTTAAGAACTTCATAGTGCCTGCCATCTGTGAACCTCAGATTCATTTCACTATTCAATTATCCAATGCACAACATAATTCATAATTGAATACTGGAGAAAAATAGATATATAGGAGAAAGTTGGGAATGTGTCCTAAAGAAAGCATGTATACCTATTTAAAATAAATAAATAAATATGCTCAGGCATAGTAATACATGTAGAGTTGCATAAGTTCAATGCACGGAGAGGAAAGGAAGAAGCAGGAAAAACTGAAAATATTTGGCAATTTTAGCATAGTTCTTAAAATATTTGTTCACACTCAAAAGTTTAAATTATGTCTTTTTCTAGCAACATCAACCCCAATAACCAGCCTTTTAACTGATGACATACAAAATTTCCTCTATCAATTTACATTTTTCTCATACTTAGGTTCCATTTCCATTAAAATTGTGCAGCATGTCTAATTTCAATTTTTGCTCAACTTAAACATGAACATTTCATTGGACCTATAGGTCACAAACAACTTTTAGACACAATTTTTTCCTTTATTTCAAACACAACTTGGACTTACAAATACATTACTCTCTATCGCTCTCTCCCCCCTTTCCTCTCTCTCCTCCCTCCCTCTCCTCTCTCTTTTCCCCCCTCCCTCCCTTAATTCTCCCTCCTCATCTCATAAAAGAAAGTTATTAGGAATTGTTACAATCTGGGATCTTCAATTTCTTAGACCTTTCACAACCTATCCTGTTTTAACTATCCCCCAATTGCAGTATAATTTTCTTTTATCAAATTTTTATTAAATGCACTGATTGAAAACTTAAAATCTGTATTTTGGTTACTTATTTTTGTAAATACAGTGATGAATTCGTTACCTATGGTTGTACATATAGTGTTCCATGTTTTCAACAAAATAAACACTAATAACAAAAGTATGTTCTCTGTTTCTGAGACTGAAACAGATCATGTTTACATATTTTTGAATGGGATTCAATCAGAGTTCAGGAACGAATTACGTTCGTAACCTGAGCTCCTAATGTAATTGGTATGGACAAGAAAGAGAAATAGATCAAATGGCTTCCCTGAAATTGAAGACCAGTATGCTGTGCCAAATAGGGCAAACTTTTCTACATTTTCAGAGCTATTCCTCAAGAGAAATGAGCATTGTGTGCCAGCTGACCACACAATGTCCAAGTATAGAAAGAAGATCTGTTGATACTGTTTTTAAATCTTATAACATTAATCTTGCTATGGTGTGTGCCCTTTATAAGAATTTTTTTCATGTGTTTGTTTTCCTTGTCAAATATCAGACATATTGCAAGAAGAATTAATTACTCCTTTGTTTATCCATCTGTCTGAGCTTCTATTGAATTGTTCCTATTTTCTTTCTTGTATACATGTATCTTTTAAAAAACTAAAGTTTTACCACAAAATATAATTCAAGAATAAAGAGAGCAATGGACTGTCAGCAAATACTTTTCCTGTGCTTGATTGTTATGATACTATTCACATTAACAGCTTACTGCTTATTTCTGAAATTCAATTAAGGCTTTGCATTCATTATTAGTTTGTGCTCCAGTTCTATTTATATATAAACCAAATCTATAAAATTTCAGCTCTCATTGAAAAGTACATTGAAAAAATAATCATTTTAAATATAATTAATACATCTGAGAATCTATTTGTTTCAGATCGACCTGAATCACAAGTATCATACTTGGATAAGTTTCTAATTGAATCAGTTACTCGACATGGGGGGTCAGTAGAAAGTGAGGAAGGTGATGTTGAAGATAATAGAGCCCCTTCTGTAGCAAGTAGTAAATCCATTCTATCAGAACTTAGTATAGTAAGTATATAAATAAATAATTAATTAATTAATTAAAGTAAGCACATTGAATATGTGTACATAGAAATTAAATCATTGTTATGCAAAGTTCTTAAATAACAACAGCACATGAAAATTTTAAGGTGGAATAGAAATTGACACATTTAGGTTATTATAGTGTTACACAAAATCTTAACATTACTATGCATTTTACAACATTTAATATTTTTAATTTCTTATGCCCAGTTCAAAGTTATTCACATACTTCAGTTCTATTTGTTTCAGTTTTCAATTGGCAGGGATGTACGATATTGTGAATTTTCATACGTCCTTGCCAGTTGGCACCTACTATCAATATTACACACACACAAATATATATATGTCAGGAAAAGACATTGTCATGTTTATTAAAACAATTAATGGGGAAAGGACAGAGAGATAGAAAGAAGATGACTTACCTGAGGTTCATAGATGGTAGACACCTTGTGAGGTTTAGAGAACTTGAATTTTCGGAGGCACTGCCCCTTCATCAGAAAGTTAGGAAGACATTTCCAGTGATCGGCTAGCCGACGACTGAGCAGCCAAAATTTGCTGCTCTGCTAACTTAGGTCATAAACAATTGACTCCACCAGGTCACCCACCAACTGTCTCTCTCCATTAGGGTTTGGGAAGAGGCAAGGACTTGATGGGGGTTAAGTCAGGAAATGACATTGTTATGTTAATTAAAATAATTAATGGGGAAAGGACAGAGAGATAGAAAGAAGGTGACTTACCTGAGGTTCATAGATGGTAGACACCTTGTGAGGTTTAGAGTACTTGAATTTTCGAAGGCACCGCCCCCTTCATCAGAAAGTTAGGAAGACATTTCCAGTAATCGGCTAGCCGACGTCGGCTATATATATATATATATATATATATATATATAAAAGATATTGAGTCAAGGGCTTTGTCTGGACTGTAGGACATGCTGAAATGAAAGTTCCCAAAGACGGAGTTCAGCTTCTGAAGAATCGGCAGGTAGGACTTTGAGGGGGGTCAGTGTGAAGCACTGGTTGAAGTTGTTGGTGTTGTGGCTATGGACATGGGTGACTATGGGGAATTGTGTTTTGTGGAGTTTTACTGTACTGCGGTGGTTGGCAATCCTTTCAGGGAGAGGTCTGTTTGTCTGGCCAATGTAAAAGGCTGGGCAGAGTGTTCAGTTTATTTTGTAGATGGTGTGAGAGGACAGACAGGTTATGTTTTCCCTAATTTTGTATATAGTGCTGTTGGTGAGATTCTTGAAGGTCGTGGTAGGTGGGTGTATTGGGCAGACATTGCATCTGTTTCTACCACACGGTCTGCAGCCAATCGTGGCTTGGGGGTGTGGGGTTTGTAGGGTCTGACCAGAATATGACGGAGGTTAGGTGGGCACCTAAAGGCAACCCTTGGACAGGTGGGTAGTATGGTTGAGAGGATGTTTTTCATGTCAGGGTTGGATTGTAGGCCAGGCAGAGGAAAGAGTTAAGTTTACATAGTCCAGGGAAGTAGGTAGTGGTTGTAGGCAGACTACATTCTGTGTGATCCTATAGCTCTTTACCTTCACCTTGCCCCCCTCCCTCCCCCCTTAGCACCTATAACTGCATGAGCTCATTGAAATTTGTGTTAGTATGCATCTCCCCAACCCCCATCAAGTCCTTGCCTCTTCCCAGACCCTCATTGAGAGAGAAAGTTGATGACCTGGTGGGGCCAATTGTTTGTCCTAAGCTAGCAGCGCAGAAAATTTTGGCTGCTCAGTCGTTGGCCAGCCGATCACTGGAAATGTCTTCCTAACTTTTTGATAAAGGGGGCGGTGCCTCCGAAAATTCAAGAACTCCAAACCTCACAAGGTGTATACCATCTATGAACCTCGGGTAAGTCACCTACTTTCTACCTCTCTGCCCTTTCCCTATTAATTGTTTTAATGAACATGGAAATGTCATTTCCTGACTCATATATATGATTTTTTATTATGCTAAATTTACTATTTCAGGATCCCAATTCACCTATTGGTCCTGATTTGCATGCCAAATCGCCACATTTGGGACCACATCTACCTCCCAAACCAAAATCACATCAGTTTCTAGTACGGACTTTTTCGTCTCCAACAAAGTGCAGTCATTGTACGTCATTAATGGTGGGGTTAACAAGGCAAGGAGTTGTTTGTGAAGTGTGTGGCTTTGCGTGTCATATTGGCTGTTGTGAAAAGGTTCCAGCAATTTGTCCTGTTCCCTCTGACCAAAGTAAGTTAACTTAAAATAATTTTTTTCAAAAAAAAGTAAATTGATTATTAATTAATAATATGACATAACATGTTTTTCAAAAAAGTTAATAAAAGATATACTAACAATTCTTTGAACATATTTACAGCTAAAAGACCCCTTGGCATTGATCCTACCAGAGGAATTGGAACAGCTTATGAAGGATATGTTAAAGTTCCAAAAACAGGTGGTGTGAAAAAGGGTTGGGTGCGCCAGTTTGTTGTAGTATGTGATTTCAAATTGTTTTTATATGATATTTCTCCTGATAGAAATGCACTCCCATCAGTTTATGTATCACAAGTTTTGGATATGAGAGATGAAGAATTTTCTGTCAGTTCAGTTAGAGATTCTGATGTTATACATGCAACTAAAAAGGATATACCATGTATTTTCAGGGTGAGTAAAGAGATTTATAATTTGATTTCTTTATATTTTACAACAGTCTTTCAATTATTTTGATCAGAAGGTAAACTATTGTCTTTATTTCTTGATGTCACTTGCAAGTTCTTGGTTACCAAAAGGAAAAAGTATTATGATTGTAGAAATATGTTTCCATTTCAATTGTATGTTCTATGTTTTTGCTTTATGTTTATCCTTTTGCATATTAATTGTTGATTGAATGTTTACAGCCTCCAACTTTTGTGTTAGTATTGATAATCATTATTTAATAAATAAGTTTTCTGAAGAATTTGTACAAAAAAATCATTTATGTGAAACAACTGAAAGTATAATTTTATTTTACAATAATTTATAAAATAAATAGTTACAGTATCCAACATTGTTTAAACTTTTGTCTATTTTAATCTCCTGATTCCATTTAAAATCACACCTGTTGAGGTTCCAACACAACTAATAGTTTTTTAAAACTCGCACATTGTAAGAAGAAACAAATATTGTTCAAATATTATATTGTTCCATAGTTATTCAAATGTACACATTTGTATGCTTAGGTAAATCATTGTTTTAATCTAAAAACTTTGAATATAGTACAATACAACAATGTAAAAAAATTCAATTCTAACATCTATAATTTCCTGCCATTTGAACAATATTAATTATTTTATATCAAAATATTTTCAGATAACGACTTCTTTATTGGAGCCCCCAGGCTTGAAAAATCATACTTTAATGTTAGCTGATACAGAAAGTGAAAAAACCAAGTGGGTTGTTGCTTTGAGTGAATTGCATAGAATATTGAAGAGAAATAATTTACCAAATAAAACAGTAAGTATACAAACACATGGAAGCAATTTTTGTCATTGATTGTTTAGTTACAACATAGTATTGTGTCTGTATGTACTACATACAATCTGAATTATATAGAGCAATTTCAACCAAACTTGGTACACATCCCTTGCAATCTGGGAAAACGCACTGTGGGTGTAACAAACCTCTACCACTGTGAAGATTGAAGGAGCATGTTTAAAAATAATATATTGATCAATATTGGAGTCAACTGGACATACTCCCCAGTGAATTTTTAATTAAGTTATTTATAATATTGGCATATATTTTCCCTCATTTCTCAATTCTTACTATTCACTGCCTTGTCGCTATATTGATAGAAAAAGGGAGAGAGAATGTCCAGCCCAGTATTTGATGCAATGTTACATTGCGAAATGGTATTACCTTGTAAGTTCCAGTGTTCATAATTAGGTAATTATTACACTAATAAAGTACTATAATACTTTTCCTCAATATATTATGTGCCACATTGTTTATAAGTTAGCCTAAACACCTGACTCCACATTGACGGAAGGAATGTAGCCACTTATGTCAAAGTATGTCTGTTGCACGAGGTATTTGTCATTTGACTTGTGTAAAAGTTACATTATATATTATATCTATATAAATGAATAATCTTTAAATTTAAATTACAGATGATTCTGGCTAACTGGACATAAGTTCCTTGTATGTTTTTAAAGATGTGACTATTTCTAATTGAAATAAAATATTTTGAGGAATGGAAGATGTGGCTATTTTTTTATTTTATGTGCATTAAAAGTTTTGTTTTTAATCTCAGTAAATCTACAACAGTAGTTATCATCCTGTCTTTATCCATAGTACCAGTTATCTACAGTATTTCGCTATCAAGTACTGGCAGGCATGAGTAACTGGCAGACATTGGCTATTGAAAAAAAAAGGGGGGGGGGGGCAGATACAGGTTGGCTTGGTATGTGTCTTCTTCATAGATCTCATCTGTAAAGTACACTTCTGTTTTCACTACCAAATTTTGAAATATGCTAGGTATCGTACAAGAAATCTGTTCATGTTTCTTTATTATTCATTTCAATTATATTAATTTTTTTATATTCTCCAGGTTTTTAGAGCAAAGGAATTGTTAGATAATACTTTAGCACTAATAAAGAACTCTATGTCTGGAGCTATAATAGATCCTGATCGCCTAGTCATTGGAACAGAAGAAGGTTTGTTCTGCTTAGATCTTGATCGAAGTGGTAAGTTCAGTAAACGATATCTATAATAATATTTCGGATACTGTATGCAATTATCAACACAAAATTATGCTTATTTTAATTTATATCTTACTGCTTACACTAGGCATTATGTTTGTTGATAAAGTATAGTAAAATGCCTTTTAATTTTGTTTTTTTTTCACTTACATGACTCAATGTGTTTTTGTCCCCATCCTGAAGACTCGGTCTCACATTAGTCAACTGCAATCCCTCATCATCCTTTTCCAACCCATATTTTACTCCTGCTACAAATAAGACAATAAGTCAAAAGAAAATTATATTAGGGGGTCGTTACCTCCACACACATTAATTTGTGTGTGTGTGTCAGGTTAATTAAAACAATTAATAAGGAATGGAAAGAGAGAGAAAGTAGGTGACCTACCAGAGGTTGGCAGATGGTAGACACCATGTAAGGTTTGGAGGTCTTTAATTTTCGGACGCTCCGCCCCTTTCATCAGAAAGTTCGGAAGACATTTCCAGTGATCAGCTAGCTGACGACAAGGTGCCTACCATCTGTGAACCTCGGGTAAGTCACCACTTTATAATAACTGTCTTTTCTTTCCTTATTAATTATAAGTATATAAAATTAAGACAATAAGGTCAGGAATTTCTGTATATACACAAGTCAGGAAATAAACTTGTCAAAATAATTAAAACAATTATTAAGGACAGGAAAGATGAGAGCAGGGTTATGAATCGCGCATCATGGTGATTGCCTGATTTACACTTCAGTAAAACACCAATTTTTCTCTTTCCTGTCTTTTAAAATTGTTTTAATTAGCCTGAATTTTCTTTAGTTGTTAAGAACACTAATGGTACACATTTGTACTAGGCATTTAGATGCCATGTCTGCCCAATACTCCCACCTACCACGACCTTCCAGAGCCCCACCAACAGCACTACCTACAAAATTAAGGAAAACATAACCTGTCTGTCCTCCCACACTATCTACAAAATAAACTGCACACTCTGCCCAGCCTTTTACATCGGTCAGACAAAGAGACCCCTCCCCGAACGGATTGCCAACCACCGCAGCACAGTAAAACTCCTCAAAACCCAATTCCCCATAGCCGCCCATGCCCATAGCCACAACACCAACAACTTCAACCAGTGCTTCACACTGACCCCCCTCAAAGCCCTACCTCCCGACTCATCAGAAGCTGAACTCCATCTGTGGGAACTTTCATTCCAGCATGTCCTACAGTCTAGACAAAGCCCTGGACTCAATATCCTATAACTCTTTATCTCCAATCTCCCCCCCCCCCCCTGCAAAGCACGAGATCATTGGAATCTGTATATGCAATAGAACCTTCTGTGTGCATACTATTTGTTTGAATGATGGTTGTATGTATGTATGTATGTGAGTTTGTGTGTCAATATTTAAATATTGACACCTCTAAGGGTGGATGTGTTTAAATGAATGTGTGTCAAGATGGGGGTGTTAGTATGCGTCTCCCCAACCCCCATCAAGTCCTTGCCTCTTCCCAGACCCTTATTGAGAGAGAAAGTTGGTGACCTGGTGGGGTCAATTGTTTACGACCCAAGTTAGCAGAGCAGCAAATTTTGGCTGCTCAGTCGTCGGCTAGCCGATCACTGGAAATGTCTTCCTAACCTTCTGATGAAGGGGGCGGTGCCTCCGAAAATTCAAGTTCTCCAAAACTCACAAGGTGTCTACCATCTATGAACCTCAGGTAAGTCATCTTCTTTCTATCTCTCTGTCCTTTCCCCATTAATTGTTTTAAACATGACAATGTCATTTCCTATCTCATATTTATATATATATATAAGATAGAAATATTTGGGAGAAAGGCAGGAAATTCGCTCATTAAATCATATGTACGGCATGGAATCATGCACAAGGAAATACATATGTCAAGCGTATATATATATATATATATATATATATATAATATATATATATATATATATTACAAATTAATGAAACGTTTGTAACGTGACGAAGTCACAGGTTTTTGGATATTAGGATAGTAAGTAAGGATAGTAAATGAGGGAGAAAGATAGGAAATACGCTTTTTGAAACATATGTTTGGCACAGAATTGTGCTCAGGGAAAGACATATGTCAAGCGTAGAGAAGAAAGGAAGAAGGAAGAGAGACTGAAAATATTCGGCAAGTCCCGGCGGCGCCGAATATTTTCAGTCTCTCTTCCTTTCTTTTCTATGCTTGATATATGTCTTTCCTTGAGCACAATTCTGTGCCAAACATATGTTTCAAAAAGCGTATTTCCTATCTTTCTCCCTCATTTACTATCCTAATCTCCAAAAACCTGTGACTTCGTCGCGTTACAAACGTTTCATTAATTTGTAATTTATCCTTAATGGATGCTCCTAATAATCTCTTCTATCCCACTACTCTCTATCCATCCCAACTAAATACATCGTATATATATCCAAGACTGACTATCTTCGACGCACCGGCGACGTAGCCTAATGGTTAAGGCGCTCCGCGGCTACAGCGGAGGCTCTGTGACGATCCGGGTTCAAGTCCCGGCGGCGCCGAATATTTTCAGTCTCTCTTCCTTCTTCCTTTCTTCTCTACGCTTGACATATGTCTTTCCCTGAGCACAATTCTGTGCCAAACATATGTTTCAAAAAGCGTATTTCCTATCTTTCTCCCTCATTTAATATCCTTACTTACTATATATATATATGTTTCTGTTTTGTTTTTTGTTTACAGAAATAGCTCGAGTAGGTGAGGGTAAAAAGGTTTATCAGCTAGAGTATGTTATAGAAGAACAATTGCTCATTGTATTATCTGGAAAACAAAGGCACCTTCGCTTAATTCCAGTGCGGGCATTGGATGGTGATGATGTGGAGTGGATTAAAGTTGCAGAAACAAAAGGATGTATCACTTTTGCAACAGGCATAATGAGACGTTCCCCTCAGCTTGGTTATTGTCTTTGTGTTGCTATAAAGAGACAGGTATAATAATACCTTTATCAGTTATATTGAATGAACATAATCATAATTTTAGTATATATATATATATATATATATATATATATATATATATATATATATATATATATATAAGATTTGGTGTAAATATTCTAAAAAATTTAACCATAAATTACAGACTAGAATTACTGATAATATTTTTTATATTCAAGTTTAATGTTTTAAAGATATTTTCATTCATTCTAGTTAGTAACTTAGATAAGCAAAATTACAATCACACTTTCTTTACTCCTATGATTTTTTCTTTGTAGAACACATCTCAAGTAATAATATATGAAGTAACTCGAACTAAAACAAGACATAAAAGACTGCGAGAAATAATGCTTCCTACTCAAGCTCAGACGTTAAATATTTTCAGTGAAGGCAGATTGTGTGTTGGTTATCAGTCTGGATTTAGCATTTATAGTATCATGGGTGATCAGCATCCTATTTGTAAGTTCTTTACTTGTTTGCATGTTTTATCTTTCAATATTTTTAGAATTCATAAATTATATGCATATTTATGGCAATTTATTTTCCATTCAATTTAATTTTTGAAATTTATGATTCCAAACAAATGCTGAATTTTTTTAATTCATCAAAGTTTTTAACCAAAGTATATATAATAAGGAAAGGAAGGAGAGATAGAAAGTAGGTGACTTACCTGAGGTTCATTGATTGTGGTGCCTCTGAAAATTTAAAGAACGCCAAATCTCAGAAGATACCTACCATATCTCTCTCTTTCTTTTCCTTATTAATTAATTATATATATATATATATATAATGTGTGTGTGTGTTTGTGTTTGTTTTAACATTTTAAATGTAGAATACCTCCCTACAGAAGTTATAATTAAGGAATCAGACTTATGTAGTACAAGTTTGAAGTTTTAAAATATGTGTAAAACAAAAATGTACATAATGTTAGCTTTAATCTAAAACATCTCTGCCAACTTTCCATGTTTCCATTCAAATCTTATTTTCTACCTATCAACATTTTAGTAAAACAAGTGTTTTACAATAAAATCAAAACAACTGAAATGTTTATGTTATAATTGGTAGCTTTAAAGTAACATTAAACCACTGCTAAGAGCATTTTGTTGGTATCAATGGAAATAATCTCTATTTAACAGAATATGTAGAAAAGACCCTTCAGACCTCTTCCAGAAATTAATATCCCATGTCTTATCTACCTACCGAAACACACTATTTACCAATTAAAAAAATAAAATAAACCGCAACTTTCCAGGACTAAATAAATTAACTCCTTTCTCGACTGGCCTACACTGAACTGCCTTAAGACCCACCCAATCTACACAACATTTTTGTTCAACCCTACAAACCACCAGTTACCTGTCCACATGAGGCTGCAAACCTTGTGGTAGGGACAGGCACTGTGTCTGTTGTGTCCTGACAATCCTCCAGAATCCTACCAACAAAACACACAGTTGGTCATTACTCACAATGCATTTCGCTATCTCCTGACAAAGGGGGCAGTTGCATCTGAAAATTTGAAAAATACCTACAAGCTGCAATAGCGACTGCCACGTTAAACTTAGGTTAGCCACGCCTTTCTTTCTCTCTTTCCTGACCGTGTCAATTATTTTGGCATTGACATATTTTGTGTGTAATTGGTTAGCGAGTACAGTTAGAAATATGCGAAAAAGTAAGAATATTCTCTAATGAATACATATGCTTAGACATAGATATACAGCAAAGACAGGCATATTCTCAATGTTCAGAGAGGAAACTAAGACTGAAAATATTCAGTACTGCCAGTGATCAAACACTGGACCTTATTTATAGCCGCTAAGGGCTTTCCCCCGACCACCTCTGATTGTAATGAATATATGCAGTCTTATTAACTGTGAATAGTTGGTTTTGTAGATGATGTTGATTGTTGGCCCTAATCAACCCACAATAACTTTCATTGAGGATATTCGAAAAATATATCAACATTTTATTGCCAGTCATAACCTAATGCAGGAAAAACTTTATATCTTGTCTGGTAAGCAAGATTTGTATGTGTTCAGGCATCGCACTATCTGCCTTTAATAAAATTCTTGCAGCACCCATTTTCCGATCCTTTGAACATTTCCAGTGGAGCATAGATAGGCACATGGCTGGTAGAGTAACGCCCAGTTTCTCAGCGAGCATTTTGTGCAATTGGGTATCTTCCTTGTCCAAAAGAGCTTGCAATTAGTCCCTAATCTTTATGGGCTGATTTTTACGCTTCTTGTCATTCTGAACTGAATAAACCAATTGCACATTTTTTCTGATGAAGCAGTGTTGCTGATTTCTTCAAAGCAGAAAAGTAAAGCTTCCTCAAGTTATTGAGACATAAAAATATGGGGATCTGATACCATTATAAATTAAGTAACAATCAGTCTTTTAAATTTCCTGTTTCCTTTAAAAGATATATTAAAAATGTATTTTTATCATCTCTTATAGCTTTGGTGCATCCTGACAATCAGCTATTGGGTTTTCTAGCATACAGTGCTGTTGATGCGATGCGTGCAATAGAACTCTCTAGAGGAGAGTTTCTTCTTGTATTTCAAACTCTTGGTGTCTATGTGGATGCACAAGGCCGAAAATCTCGTGACCGAGAAATAATGTATCCAGCTATTCCTGTATCTGTTAGTAAGTAAACTTTTTGTTTTAATAATTCATTAAGAAATGTAGTTTCTATGTTGATAAATTTATTCTTTTCTGTCATATGTCATTTTGTTGTAATAACTTGTTTGGTGTTGCAGGTTATTGTGATGGTCATTTACTAGTCTATAGTGAAACTCACATTGATGTGTTTAACTGTGCAACAGGCGAATGGGTTCAGACAATAAATGTAAAAAAATCAAAACCCCTAAATATTACTGGAACGCTTAGTATTTGTATTATTAATGATATGCCTCATATAATTTATCTTAGTAATGTTCACCAACGTAAGTTATTATTTAAATCTATAGTTTATTTATTCTTTTTTATGTTCCATGTAATTATATTAAAATTATACTCTTCAAATTTCACTAACCTAATAATTTTTAGGTTCTTTGCTCCATGCAGATGGAATGAAAAGGTCTTACTAAATTGTTTTCATCACTAATGTAATTTACTTAAATAATGATTCTTTTGCTATTGGTAAATAATATTTTGAATGCAGTCCACCAAGTGTCCAGACATTTCAATTTAGTTGAAAGAAGAAATAAGTTTTATGTATTGTTGAATATTAATATTTCATTTGAACATTTTCTGTTTATACATAGTCATCAATTTGGTACTACTACATTTACTACTCTGATTAGCTGTTACATTATTTCTCTCATATATCAATGTCAATTATATTTATATGGTATGGTTAATTGAAATGGTAGAGGGTGAATATCAAGGCATACTTGAAGACTACTTGCCATTTTGGATAGAATAAATAGCTTAAATTTTCAAGTCTGTTATTGTACTCCTTCAGAAGACAGATGGCTTAAGACCTCATATCAATTGGTTGTAGTCTTGCATGTATGTGTAAATTGTGACAGTCAAATAATTAATAACAAAGATTTGATTTGGCATAGATCTACACCATGACACACACACCATGAATTGAAATTCTGAACTTAGTTGCTGGTATCATTGTGCCAATTTAACATTCTCCCACTTCCCCTTCCTCACACAGAGAAAATTACATTCTGAATTAAACAAAAACAAAATGTTCCTATTCTTAATTATTAAAGCAACTAACATTTCACTGCCTAATATTTTTTAATTGGAAAGTCTAAAGACTTCTATCAAACATTGCAGCAGAGTGAAATCAAAGTAAATATAATTATTACAATTTAGACTGTTTCAACACACTGAATCTGTTATAAACCCTATCCTCAAAATTACTCAGTTGCTGAACTTCATATTTTTTTTAGCTTTTCTGTCTTTCATCCATGGCTCTCAGTATTATCTATAAACTTTTAAAACTAGAGAGAGGATTGATAAGTCTATTATAAAGAGTAAATAACATATAACAATATTTATAATCTGCATTTACCTCAAAGCTTTACAATTGTTTTTCCTCTGGAAAAAAGGATGTCTGAGTCTTTGAATAAGAACAGACATCTTCAATTCGCAAAGGAGCACAAGGATTGGACAGTAGATGACTGGAAAAGGGTCATGTGGTCTGATGAATCATGATTTCAAATACACCATGCAGGAGGCAGGGTTCAAATAAGGAGAATACTACACAAAAGCATGGACCCCAATCACATTGCTACAGCACTGCAAGCTGGTGGCAGCAGTATTATGGTTCGGGGATGTTTTCTTAGCTTGGTATGGGTCCTTTCATTTTTGTGAAATGTCTGACTGCCCAAGGATATTTAAGTATTATCGCAGATCCAGTGTGTCCCTTTTATGTTAATGGTGTACTCTGCCAGAAATGGATAAGTAACTAATGTTTTCAAGCATTTTCACTTGATCTCCTTAGCCTGGTGTTCCAACATGTGAACCACATTAGTTGGTTGAGCAGATCTTTCTGTTAAGAAAACCAAAGTTCTCACTCTTCATTGATCGTAATGAGCCTCTTTCCTTACCAATCAATTATTATTCAATTGTTACGCTTCGAAAATCTACACTCCTTGAGTAATTAACTGCTTAAATTGAGAATTGTGGGAGATAATATATTTATCATTGCTTACAAATTTGTTTTTATTTTCTAGATGAACTTATAAATGTTACACAGTGTGATGGATCTGGGCGCCCAATGCCTCGACCTCGCAGAAGATTTTCTCTCAGGGAAGGCCATAGGACTACAAGGATGTTAGTGTTATATATTTAAATGAATAATGCTTGTTTATTATTGTTAGTATATTTATATCTCAATTGTGTGTTTTTTAATATTTATTAACAATTTTTGTGTTTTTTACAATTTGTATACTAGGACAGACCGTCGTTCTAAAATGATTTCTGCTCCAACCAATTTTAATCATATTAGCCATATGGGTCCAGGAGATGGCATTCAAATTCAAAGATTATTGGATCTTCCAACAACCTTAGAGACTGCAGACCAATCTCTTTCCAGTCCGCAGCAGCTACAGGGCAGTCAACAAAGGGTATAAATTAACAATTTTTAAGTTTATAGATTTCTAGAGTACCAAGAATCTATAGAAATAAGTTGTTTGGGATCTAAACAAAATGTACCAATTAATACTTACACCGAAGAAAACCTCTATCAATAATAAAATTGTTAAATTAATATTAAGGTATCATGCTGTAGTATTGCTGTTCACATTGGTTGAAATCCCATAACTGTTGGCAGAATATGGAATCGGTGGGATCACGACTGTCGTACTGAATGCTGTATAGAATCTTGGCAGCCGCCTGTCACTAACAGCTGAGAAAACAGATATTTTATCCACATGGCCTTTAGTCATCAAACAGTCACATCGTAAACCTTAATTCCAGAAATGGGGTTGTTCCCAGGACAACAAGTGTCTGGCACAAATAGTGTTTGTAGCAGCACACTTAGTTGGCATGCTACCACGACTTCGACTACTCTTGATGCTGCATCACAAACAGAAGTGCCTCCAGTAGTGTGTCAATGATGAACCTGGTCAGAGGAACAGCATCACATCATCTTTTCAGAAAAATCTCAGTTCCATATTACAATTGTTACATTCGTGTTTGGCGGCACCATGGAGAATGCAACTGTTAGCTTGCACATGACATTGTCATACTGGTCCTTCACCTGTAGTTATAGTATGGGATGCTATTGGATACATGTCACCGTCAGCTCTTGTTTGCATTGCTGCCACAATGGACAACTGCACTTACATTTCTGCGCCTCTGACCCCTATGACATTGCATTTCAGAAAAATAAAATACATTGCCACATGTTGCTCATCCTGTCATGACTTTCTAACTGTTTGACAGCTACTGTGACCAGCACATTCTTCTAATCTCTCACCAATCTAAAACATCTGGTCATTGGTTGCAAGTGACTGTCACACCACCACTTATCATTACTATAGATGGGCAAAAACATTCTTTTTAGTGATCAGATCAAAAGCACACACTCAGTACTCCTATTTACTGATTCTCCATTCACCGAAATGAATTTGACCTTGTTTCCATGAATTTACACATGGTTTTCCAGTGATATTGTATACATTTTTCATATTTATTAATAAATAAATAATTATGAAATAAATGACTAGGTACTTGATTTTCATTACTGAGATATTAGTCTCAAATTAATTAGGATTTTCTTTTAAAGAGGAACTAAATTACTGGAAATATTCACACTCACATGCACTTATATTGTAATTGAAATTTCTATCCTTCACAAACATGTCGTTGCAAATTTTTGTTTATGGGGAAGTTGTGACTATGTGAATTAGCCTCATGTAGTTTGTCACTCAATAAAAAGAAGTGTAATGGGTAAGCATTTTAAAAGGCATATACAAAAATGTCATGGACTGCATCATCAGTCTTAAAGCTTCACAATTTAAAAATTTCTATTAAGCTGAATTTTTAAATTTTTTTGAACATACATCCTTTGTGTCAATATTATGACAAATTTTCATAATGAAGGACTTATCCAAATTCTACTCTAATATTATAATAAAGTGTGTTATACAGTGAAGCAATCTTGTGAGGTTGAAGTTAAAAGTTTAGGATAACATTCAGAAAGAATACATGAACAATACATTACAGAGGGGATTAATATGATTATATTCTGGACAATCAGATAAGAAAATTTAATATTGATGTTATGGTACAGTAATTTGTGCATATGCCCTAAAATTAATTTTTTTAAAACAATTGCCCCACCATAAACGTATTCAGAAAGAAAGAGATTCTGATTTTTTTTAAATTCAATGACCACTCACTCCACAGAGGGAGTTAATGCATTGAATTAGATTGCCCATCTCTAATCACTACAGTGGTATAGTGATGGACTTGCCCATTCATTCCATCCAAACTCTATTGGATTCCGTGCCTAGTTAGACAAGTGCTGTTGTTGCTGCCACAAGTGGGTACTGATTTCTCAAGATCTATACCTCAAATTTCATGTAGAGTTAATTACTTGTTCATCCTACACAAGGTATGTGTCCTACCAATATCACTCTGTTATTTGTATTCCTTTCTGGTGTAGCAGTTTTAATGGCAAGTAGTAGGCATTGAGAATAACCCTGATATTGACATCAACCGTGGTTAGATTCAAATTATTTTTATGAACCTACCTACTCCTCCTTGCACTCCCCTTCCTGACATGTCCTCCCATGCCATTAGGTGTTGTAATATGGAATATCAAGGTATCAGAGACCATGAAAAGTTTCTGTGTCAGCCACACTTCCAACATTAGAAAAAAATAATTACTTAATTCATCTCTCATGTTTTTTGCAGTTAATTAGTCATTATAGTTCTGACTTGTGATAAATCTTCTAACCCTGTGATAAGTCTTCTAACCCTGTGATAAATCTTCTAACCCTGTGATAGACATTGTTTCCATATTGCTATATATATATATATATATTGTAACTTGAAAAGTTACGATGAACAATGCAGGCCAGCTTGCGAGTTGCAATTGTTGAGCAAATGGCGCAACCCGGGCTAACAATGTGGTCTGGCGAGACTTGGGTAGTCCGCAAAGGGAGGGGGGAGTCGACATGGAGTGATGGGAGAAGCAGGTTGTGTCGGCGGGACGACGAGAGAATGACCAGGCCCTGCAGATATAATCTTTTTTCATGCTCTGATTGAAATTAAAACTATTAAAATCAATTTTTGGTGTTTTTTATGAAAAATACCTGGCACCCTAAAGGAATTTAGAAATCCTCGAATACGGAGGAACGCGGGATCCGCTACATTATATATATATATACAAAATTATGTAATATTGCACAATGTAGTATACTTTTGCATCAACAAAATAGCACCATAACACTGAACCACCAACTGAGAGCTGCTGCCGTCAGTCTTTATTCGGACAGCCAATCTGGGAGAAAAACAAACAGTGTGAAACAAGACTAACTCTTAAGTTGCGAGTTTCATACCTACACAGTGTGTGTTCCTGGATTATAAATATTCAACAAATTTTTGTTGAAATTGTTTCACATATTTAATGTTGCATTGGAACATTTTGTCACTTCTACCTCCAACACTTTAGGCTTCTGTAACAGCCATGGTGAATGTTTGGAACTAAATTCAGAAACTTTCTACTTTAATCTTGATTCCAATTATTTTTATGTAATCACCTTCCAGGGATCATCAAGACCTCCATTATAGATTTAAATTAGATACTAACAACATCTAATGTGATTATCAATCACAAGAACTAATATCGGCCATTTTATAATATTTCTAATGCCACTCCCTTACGCCCTCACACTTAAGGGTGTATTATCCCTACAGTGTTTGTTCTCTAATTCTTGAAAACATTACTAAATTTTGTTTATATTTAAATACGTTTTCAGATGATACAAACAAGTATAAATCTATTTTTTTTTATTTCAGTGTAAGTAAACAATATTTGCATTTAAAAAATTTATAAAACATTTCAGAAAACCATATTTTCATGTTCTTGTTTGCTTGTTTTTTGATCTTGCAGATTTTCCACCCCAGTTCGAAATTATCCCATCCGCCTCCACCGAGACATCATTCAGAACAACACCGTATGTCTGGTCACATGCAGCGCACACAACAAGGCTACACTGGCCACAATGGTAGTATGCATTTTTACTATTAAAGTTTGTCATGGAAACAAATGTGTTAACTTTCCTGATGTTTGGATAAATATCCTTGGGACTTAATCCTAAGCTGTCAATGACAGGTAGTCACTCAGAATACTCTTCCTTATCTTCTGACAAAGGGGCTATTGCCTCTGAAAATCCACTCATCATTTGCCAGCTTTACACTTACGGTATGTCCACCACCTATCAATCTTTCTTTCCTGTCCTTACTATCAAACACTTAGTAAGGACAAGAACGGTAGAAAGGTGGTTTCTTACCTGAAGTGTGTATATATATATATATATATATATTTCACTGTGGTATTGTGTAGTTATAGCTTCAAACACTTGTCTTAAAAATTTAACAATTGGAAAATTTTCTACAAAATATTATAACTAAAGACTTATTTTTCTCTGACTTGTAATTATTTGTATTCTGCCTATTTTATTATGTTTTAATATATTTTGATCATTCTTTACATAAAAGTGTTTACTTTCAAAGAAGTAGTTTGTCATGATTATTTATTCAAAGTCAACATATATTTTTTCACCTTCAATAAAGGCAATTCAACTAATATAAATGTGCCAATTTCAACCTTTTGTTGTTACCTTAATTCTTAGGTAATTCAAAAATATTTAATTCATTTAGGGTCTACATCATCCAGACGTCCAAATGCACCTGCTCGTCCCGCTGTTACTCCTCCTTCTCTGCCACGGTCTCCTGACGTGCCTCCTGGAGATGTAGAGTCTTCCCTTCTTCATCATACATCTTTAAGCTTAGGTAGTGTTCCATCTCTCCATGAAGTATGTAAGGTAAGTGTTATCGTCCAATATTATTGATTTGGCAGCAAAGTTTGAGAAACTAATGTTTTACTTATTTTTCATAGGATCATGTTATGAGTGGAGGTAGCCCTAGGCATTCCATTGCTTCCAACAACAGCAGTAATCCAAGCACTCCTCCTAGCCCAGGACACGATCACGGCTCTTCTAGTTATGACAGCTAGGCAACTACCATTTCATTCAGCAATATATAAGGTTTTGAATTATGATATATTTAACATATATCATAATCTTGAAACCTTAGTAATAGCATATATTAATTTTAGAAACAATGTATCAAATCCCTTAAAATTAGGCTTTTTGCCTTTGTAAACATGGTGCACTGTATGTTGGTAATTGATACATGAAACATATTTTAGTGTTTATGTTAAAGTGATTTGCTCCGTACTATCAACTGTATAACCCATCAAAAATTGTGGGCTAACCTAATTGAAAGTTATTCTTTATTTTACATTATTCAGTTATTGAATTTTGTTTAAACGGCAGTGTCGTGTCAAAGTGGCTATACGTTGTGTGATTCAGTATTTGGTTTATGTTATTATTTGCAGTAATTACTTATATATTACCCAAGTACTTAAAATATTTCAACCTTAAATTGTCACTGTATATATATATATATATATATATGCATACAAAATTATTAAGTTCTGTAGGATTACCTTACGTACCTAGGGTGATTATATTGTGTTGTCAGTACAATTAGAAATGGAAATAATCCATTTTAAAATTATTGTAAAGAATTGCCAAGCAATTACATTATTTATTTTCGGACAATATTAAGAATTTTGTATTTCTTCATAAATTTTGGATGAACTCCAAATGCAATTTTATTTGTGATTTTTAGTGAGAATATTTGCAGTTAAGATATTTGATTTATTTTATTTTATTTATTAACTTCAATGTTTGTAAACATTTAGGTGGTGTATTAAATGCTATTAATTTTAACTAAAATAATATAAAAGTGTGATTGATTTTTTAAGAGATAAAATTAAGAATCTCAATTTTAAAAAGATAATTCATTTGTGTAACCATTATTTCCATTTAGGATGTATTTATTTATTTATTTATTTATTAATTTCTTCTTTGCATTTTGTTCACAATACTAATTATTGTCTGTACAAATTTATATAATTTAAGGCTTTGAATAATAATAATAATAATATAAGGATATGTACTTCAATATTTCATATTTGAATGTATTTATTGTGTCAAGGACATGTTTAATAGAACAATAATTTATTTAAATTGTTTTCATTGTTATTTTTCTTCTGTAAGTATTTATGTGTATGCCTGTATGTATGAAGTTTTATTATGGACAACACGTATGTCTTTAACTTAGTAAATGGTTTTTTTTAATAAGAATGTGATGGACAGTGACAGTTCAAATTTCAGAATAATAGGTTCAACATTAATTCCAACATTTCAATCTAGTTAACATGAATTCAGATTAAATGACATATAGATTTCGATGTTTATAATTTATTGATACATAGAAATATTTTATTTGTGTGGAGTTGTTTTATATTTTTACAAGGGTGCTAAACAAAAGTGTATTATTTTATATATTATGTGCATATTATAAGAAAGAAATTCTCATAATGTAGTAAGTGGAACATGAATAATATTGAGCCATTATTTCACAACAAAAATAAATTTTTAAAAGAATTATATTAAATTTAAGTTTTGTTCACCCCTCTGTTCAGAAACATTGATAACTTTTGTAGTTATCTTTATTTCTCACGTCATCCTTTCAACCATGGTTATTTGGTTTGATTTTATAATTGGCTTTTCCAAGCTACCAATTGTGATTTTTCATTGATTAAATTCAACATATTTATAATAGTTTTGTGAGTGTTGTTAGTTCTATTTGAAATAGTGACATTAAAAGTAACACTCCATTAAATACTTCCAGTATTTGTCAATTGATGGATCAAAAAACTTACAAAAACTGTCCAGAGTTTATAATGAGGCAGGTTTGTTTTGAGAATAGGGTTCACTTCAAAAATTATATCAAACCTTCTTTGAAAGTAGATGTACACAAACAAAAGAAGAGAAAACAAGAACACCTTTGTTCTATATGCTTCTGAAAATGCATAATCTTGTCTCCCACTTTGGAGGATGAATATTTTAAAGCCTGTAGTTAAAAAACTGCATTCCTTCATCCAAGAAACAAACAACTCATTCATGTCCCCACGTTTCCCAGAATATCTTCTATGCAATAGTATTCTTGTCATCTCTCTGTGTATATGAATATTTTTACTTCACTAATCACCAAATTCCTTTCCCACCACAAATTTCTAGTTTACCCTTGGATATTTCATACTCACAATGAATTACTTTTCTTTCAAAGACATTAATTGTCAAAGAAGGGTAAGCCATGGGAATCTGGATTAGGACTACATAAATTATTCTCAACTTAAACCTTTATCAAGTTATGGTTCAAAAATCATGAATACATTCTGTGGGCCAGGTTTCTGCTGAAATTCTCCAAGCATCAAAACTAAACATACTGCTAGCTTATCACCTTCATCAATGTACAGGGGTTGGACAAAATAATATGAACACCTACACTTGCACAATAATTATTGATTAATAGGGAGTTGGACCACCATTTACTTTGAAAGCAGCTACAATTCGTAGTGTGTCCGAATAGTTTCAAACAGAATGTTTTCCCACTCTAGTAGCAAAAATCCACCAATTTCCGCAACGATGGAGGTGGAAATCTGCTCCTCACACTGCTCTAAAAAAAGTTCAATGATGTTGGGGTCTGGCTATTAAGCTGACCAAGAAAGATGTTTGATGACATTCTGATGCTCTACAAACCACACCTGAACCTATTTGGCTGTGTGTATGGGCGCATCTTCTTGGAATATGGCAGTTTCTGGCAGCAATGTGCTAGTCATAGTAAGCACTTCATCATTGAGGATGTCGAGATATTCATTTGCGGTAATCCGGCCAGTAAGGATAATGATCGGGCCAGCTGAACACCACTTTTTGTTGTTGTTGTCGTTAACAGGATACATGAGGGTGATCCTGAAACAGGCAACTCCCTTTTAATAGCATAGGAAGGTAATTTAAAAGGGGGGATCTGGAAGGTAGCTAAGGGTTGACTTCGGCCACCGGGCTACAGTTTAAGGATCCTCCCAGTGTTTCACCTAAAGAGATGCAGGAAAAACCCTAGTAAACCTGCATCAGGTAGGTCGGGCATTGGGTACTATTCTCACATCCTTCCGAATGATGAGTTTGCTGTAGGGTCACAGCATTCCATTCTCTGTGTCTCCACAAGTTTTAGGAGGCAGTTGGCTGACTGATCCAATGGGATCAGCAGACAACTCTTGCCTTATGCCCAAGGTCTTCAACCCCAGTACACATCCACCCAAATAATAACCGAACTTTCCCTGTGATTGACTGCAGGAGGCAGGCAGACCGAATCGTAGGCTTCTTTTGGGGTTCTCCATATATAAACATGCTCATTTGTAGGAAACAATGTAAATGATGATTCATCAGACCATACCACATTCTTCCAGTGTCCAGGTTTTATGATAGTGGCACCACTTCTTTCACAGCTTTTATTATGAATGATTTCGAAATTTCAGCTCTTCCATGAATGTTAGCATTGTTCAGCTTCCACTGCACTGTTTTTACGAAACAGTATTGCTCAAGTGAGTGTTGATTATGCAGTCACTTTTGCTGCAGAAGTTTTATCTTGTCTGGTCACAATTCTTTTTAATGTTCATCTGTCTCCGTCAGTTAACTTTGGCTTTTGCCCTCTTTCGAAGTCTGATAGATCACGCATATCACTGGTGTTAACCATCACAGAACAAAGCATATAATATAATGCAAGATAACCTCAAAATGTAACACATCAACTGGGCAATGCAGCTTGACATACACAGTCATGCCAATCTGCAACAAGCCATACCCTATTGCATGGTGTTCATATTATTTTGTCCAACCTTAGTTTAGGCTTAATTACCAAGTAAAACCAACTACTTACAATACCTTCACTTCTGCAGTCATCCTCGTAGCTGTAGTCTTGGCCTTGCAGGAGCTCACATTAGCTCCACATAGAATACACCAACTGAATCTTCAATACATTCAAAAATAGAAAGTACTTCTCAGGCCCAGAGTTGTGTGTAGTGTGCCAGGGAAAGTGGGGAACAAGGCTCACTTTTTGTGAGCTAAAAATTTGAGCCATGTTCAATAGGAAATATATATCCTTATAAATTTTGAAGCCTTTTTATGTAAACACCTACATTTAAAAAAGGGCTGGTAAACTTGGCCTATGACCCAGACAGCTGAAACGCCCTCTACGCCACTGCTTAGACCTCCATCTGTTGAACTATCCAAAAATTTTATTTTGGATAGAATTTTAATTTGGATATTTAATGTGTGTTTAGTTTGACCAATATAACAGTAATTACAATCTGAACAGTTAATTTTTTATATAACCTTACCAAAATTATTAATTTTATTTTTAATTTCTTTAACAAGGCTTAAATTATTGCAAGATTTAAAGGGAACTCGGATATCATCATTTTTAAACAAGTCATTAAGTTTAATTTTTTTTCAAAAAGGGATGAGTTATATGTATGTTACGGTTCTATATGTATGTATAAATATAAATGTCATGCTGGGTAATTTTACACAAATTATTAATTTTATATTTAATCTTAGTCAACATAACTTTAATATATTTGTAAATGAAATGCAAAGGATAAATATTAAGAACTAGAGTATTTATAATTATGCCCAGATTAAATTTTTGATACCTGATGAGTTATTTGACACTTTTTATCAACTAAATTATTAACTATATACTTTCTTATACGATAATGGGTGATTTGGCATGTAATTAAGAATTCTTCCTAAGTAAGTAGATTTTTTCTACCAATCGGCAGTGGCGGTATGTGATGTAGAGCCGTCGAGCCATGGCACTGCTAATGAAAAATGATTTTTATTCTTTAAAATTTAATTACCGATTACAAATAATATCGATTTACTGATCAATTTGAAGTGGCGCGCGGTTTGACATACACTTTGTTGTCGCTTTTACGTACTACTGAGCCACTTGAAGACTGGCTCCGGGTAAACTCATATAGGCACGTTCAGTGGGGGTGCAGACCAAAGTCTGTGGATCCAAAAATGTCTTGGCTCTGTGGTTCGTAGTTTTGTCGCTATGATGCAGTAGCTCATGAGGAGATGTATGCACAGTGTCTTAAATAGATAGAGAGGCGCTGGGAGCGTAGATGTAACTTGCTCGTAAGCCCATTTAAAACCAGCGCTTTTTGAGTCCGCAAAAATCCTTCTTAAAGCCGAAAAAGACAAATTAAAGAGGATTATTTATTTACACCATATATTAAGATTTTCAAATATACAAGGTACGAATATTAATTCAAATGGGAATATTAGAAATATTGAGCATGTTTCGAAATCAGTATTGCGAGTTAGATGAGAAGTTATATCAGCATATTTGTCAAATGTTAAAAACATATAATTTTCTATTCGAAAATGTTGGAACAGAATGTTTATTTTATTTCAACATCGACCCACACATATTGAAAAAACTCTACACTTGAAATCTTCGTGATAATGGCTTTGAAAGAAATAAGGGATTTAACGAAGGTACTGTATGGAACGTGTGTATTGCTGTTTTGGTATTCAGTCCTAAGATTGGTCTGATGCAACCCTTCATGCTAATCTATCATTTTCTCGTAACTAGCACACCCAACATCCTCCTTAATCTGCTTAGCGTATTCTATACTTGGCCTCACTCATCTGTTCTTACCCCACACACTTCCCTCTAATGTTAATTTTACAAGACCCTCGTGTCTTAAAACGTGGCTTATTAATCTATCCCTTCTCTTCGTCAACGTCGTCCATGTTCTTCACTTTTCCCCTATTCTGTTTAGAACTTCCTCGTTACTTACTCTATCCACCCATCTGATTTTTAGTATTCCCCTAAAGCACAACATTTCAAAGGCTTCTATCCTTTTCCTTTCCCCGACTCCTATCGTCCACGTTGCGCACCCATCCAACGCCATGCTCCATACGAACATTTTTAGCAACCATTTCCTAATATTCACACTTATATTACCCGTAAGTAAATCCCTCTTTTTTGTGAAAGCCTTCCTTGTCTGTGCTATCCTACTCTTTATGTTTACTATACTTCTACCATCACTAGTTATTACGCTTACCAAGTAGCAGAATTCTTTAACTTAACACGGCCGTTTTGCTGTGTGTCCAAAATATTAATTACAAGAAAAATTTGTATTTGCTTGCACCACTGACGCTTTGCTTTACCGGTCGCCACTGGCAATATTGTTGATAGAAACTAATCAAAATGTAAGAAAAATTGATGTTAGTTCTATGAAACTGTTTCAGCAAGCAGTACAACAAGAATTTTGGGAAGGCGTGTACTCCACAAACAATGTAAATGAGAAATTTGATTCATTTCTGAGAACATTAACATTATATTTTGAATTTTACTTTCCAAAAACTCGTGTAACAAAGTCCAGTAATACTAATAAAGTAGCAGGGTGGTTTACTAATGGGATTAAAGTTTCATGTAAACACAAAAGGGAACTGTACTTGATAATAAGGGATAATCCTAATCATCATATGAGAGACCATTATAAGAAATACTGTAAAATATTGAACAAGGTCATAAAAGCTGCAAAATGTGTGCATATTAAGAAATCAGTAGACAATTCTGTTAATAAGATTAAAACTATTTGGAAAATAATTAAAAAAGAAACAAATAAAGAAAATAAAGAACTGACACAGCCACAGTTAGGTAAATTCAAAACAGATGAATGTACAAATAAATTTAATGATCACTTTTTAACCATTGCAAAGAAAATCGGGATGAATACAAATAAATCAATGGAAAATGCCTTACAACTTTTGAAAGAAAACTATCCAGTCCAGGAAAGTAATTTGAACTTTTCTTTGACAACTCCAACCGAAATTAAAAAAATAATAAACACTCTAAAAAATAAACATTCATCAGGGCATGATGGTATCTCAAGCATTATACTCAAACAAATAACAGGTAGCATTAGTTCAGTAATTAGTTACATTTGTAATCATTCACTTCTTTCTGGAGTCTTCCCAGATAAGCTCAAATGTGCTTTAGTCACTCCACTGTACAAACAGGGGAATAAAGAAGATATATCAAATTATCGCCCCATATCACTGTTGCCAGTATTATCAAAAATTTTTGAAAGAGTAGTATACAACAGAGTTATAAAACATCTGAACAAACATAATTTACTCACCGATTCACAGTTTGGGTTTAGAAAAGGATATTCAACTGAGAAAGCGATCTTTACTCTTTTAGATGACATAATAGAAGAATTAAATAAAAAAAATCGCCCATTAGGTATATTCTGTGACTTAAGTAAAGCTTTTGATTGTGTAGACCATAGCATATTGCTAGAAAAACTGAGGTACTATGGAATAACAGGAACTTCATTTTCTTGGTTTAATTCATACTTACAAAATAGAATGCAAAGAGTAGTATTAAAAGACTCGTGCACAGGTGAAATACATAAATCAGATTGGGGAATTATTAAAACTGGGGTCCCACAGGGATCAGTATTAGGGCCATTATTATTCCTTATATATATAAATGATCTTCC
The DNA here is from genome assembly GCA_034510155.1 of Eucriotettix oculatus. Classification (NCBI taxonomy): domain Eukaryota; kingdom Metazoa; phylum Arthropoda; class Insecta; order Orthoptera; family Tetrigidae; genus Eucriotettix; species Eucriotettix oculatus. The sequence goes on along the minus strand of CM067376.1, from coordinate 108,077,812 downwards.
TAATACCATAGATTCAACTTCTAAAGCTATCCTCTTTGCAGATGATACTAGTGTAATAGTAAAAAGTAACAAAGACGCACTAGAAGAGGCAAGTAACAATAATTTAACTAACCTGCTAACATGGTTTAATGCGAACGGACTAACAAATAACTGTGACAAAACACATTTCATGCAATTTCACACACTCAACACAACTTTACAATCTATAACACTTAAATACGACAGCAAAAATGTAAATGAAACTTCATCTGTTAAATTCTTAGGTCTCTTAGTAAATAATAAATTAAATTGGACTGATCAGATTAATCAATTACTTAAGAAACTCAGCTCAGCTACATATGCTGTCAGAGCAATGTCCACCTTCAGTGATTTAAAAACAAGAAAATTAGTATACTTTGCATATTTTCATTCTATTTTATCATATGGTATTATATTTTGGGGCAACTCAGTAGGCGTAGATAAGATTTTTATTAGTCAAAAACGTGTTATTAGAGCAATATGTCAGGTTTCCTCACGAACTTCTTGCAGAACTCTGTTCAAAAAGTTAGGTATTTTCACTTTGACGTGCCAATACATTTATTCATTGATGTTATTTTTAATTACAAATAGGCACTTATTTTTGAATAATTCTGATATTCATCCCTTCAATACAAGGAACAAAAATAATCTGTATAAAAAATGTAAAACATTGTCAATTGCACAGAAAGGTGTGCATTATTCAGGGATATCCATCTTCAACAGACTGCCGCACAGAATTAAAGAGTTGTCCGATAATCAAGGTAAATTTAAGACTGAATTACGCTCATTTTTGCTTAGCCACTCCTTCTATTCAATAAAGGAATTTATAGAAGAATCGGAGAAGTGTAATTTATAATAGTTTATAATACAAAAATTTGTTATAAGTATATTTTTCTTTTATACAATAAAATAATGTAATAAATGTACACCCTGACCCATTCCACATCCTTGAAGCTTAGCTTCTTTACAGGATCTACGGAATATGATTATTATTATTATTAAAACATCAAGAAAGTTAACTGATCGATCTTTTTCAATTCCCATTGTAAAGAGCTTTCAGGGCGTAATTAATAAAAATATTAAGCAAATGTTTTTTTGCGGACTTTGAGGATAATACAAAAAATATTACCAACATACTTGAAATATCTAAGTGGACTTACATCCAAAACTGTAATACACAATGCTTCCAAATCTCATAATGTCTGTGAAAAATGGACAAAGAAAATTTCCCCAGGGAGAACCACTGATTTCATGATATTAAATGTTATTAAACGAAAAATAAGCGGAATTTATAATTACATTTATTATGATAATAATATTAGATGAAAGAATTTTTGTGAATTTTGAAAAGTAGTTATCCCATCTATTTTTAAAACTTAGTGTAATTAATGCATGAGGTGAAGATTTAAAAAAAACACTTCATCTAATGATAATAAAATGTGACCATCAGTGACGTTTAAATGCTCAAAAAAACTTTAAAAACGTTTTGACTGTAAACTTATTTTCCTCATTAAGACCTTAATTGAAGAGATTATATAAAAATATAGAAATGTTATGAAGAGAGCTGTTATTAGAAGAAACCCTAATTCTGAACGATATATTAGGTTTACGTATTTTAGCTAGAGCATAGGCTCTGGAAATATCAGCAAAAATAAAAAACTTGGAGTGATAAGTGCTGCTGTCCACGAAATTTTCTTCCTTAAGTCTTTTCTAATTAATTTTTAATAGATCGATAATAAAAGTAATGGATTTATTATTATTACAATTTTTATGTATTTATTTGTTTGATAAAAGGCTTCAACTTTATTAACCTATTTGGTCGTGCTCCTTTGGTAGATAATAATAATAATAATCATATTCCGTAGATCCTGTAAAGAAGCTAAACTTCAAGGATGTGGAATGGGTCAGGGTGTACATTTATTACATTATTTTATTGTATAAAAGAAAATATACTTATCCAACTAAAAAGTTATGTATTATAAACTATAATAAATTACTCTTCTCCGATTCTTCTATAAATTCCTTTATTGAATAGAAGGAGTGGCTAAGCAAAAATGAGCGTAATTCAGTCTTAAATTTACCTTGATTATCGGACAACCGTTTAATTCTGTGCGGCAGTCTGTTGAAGATGGATATCCCTGAATAATGCACACCTTTCTGTGCAATTGACAATGTTTTACATTTTTTATACAGATTATTTTTGTTCCTTGTATTGAAGGGATGAATATCAGAATTATTCAAAAATAAGTGCCTATTTGTGATTAAAAATAACATCAATGAATAAATGTATTGGCACGTCAAAGTGAAAATACCTAACTTTTTGAACAGATTTCTGCAAGAAGTTCGTGAGGAAACCTGACATATTGCTCTAATAACACGTTTTTGACTAATAAAAATCTTATCTATGCCTACTGAGTTGCCCCAAAATATAATACCATATGATAAAATAGAATGAAAATATGCAAAGTATACTAATTTTCTTGTTTTTAAATCACTGAAGGTGGACATTGCTCTGACAGCATATGTAGCTGAGCTGAGTTTCTTAAGTAATTGATTAATCTGATCAGTCCAATTTAATTTATTATTTACTAAGAGACCTATTCACTAAAGATTCACCAGGACTATTAGAAATCTATATTTTGGTAATATAAGATTGCATATCATGTTAAGAAAATACTTATTTTATAGAGCAGGGTTTCCCAAACTTTTTCTTCAATGGAACACTTGGCTTATTTTTAAGGATGGGGTGATTCCTAGTCGTAAAAATACAAGATTTAATTTAGTAATTATTTTTAAATTTAGACCTGTAATATAATATAAATATATAAATAAAGTACTTAGTGACTTTGATGATTTTGGGTCCTTGAACTGTTATAAGGCACAATGTTTGTAACTTGAATTCTAATATCTGGTGTGGCGTCGAGGCTGTTTCGGCACTTTGACTTCATGGCAGAATAATAAGAAAATCCAGCTTCGCATAAATAAGTTGTAGAAAACGGAAGTAAAACAATAATAGCTTCTTTTATAATATTGGGGTACTCATCTGACAAACTCGCCCAGAAACCACATAAAGACTGATCATTGTATTTTTCTTTCAGTGATTACATCAATTAGAACCTACAGGTTTAGGTATCACAGAAAATTGATTCTGAACCGAGGACTCGTACTTACTAGTTTGCAAAATAGTTGATTTCAAGTTACATAGGTATTCTAATGACAGTTGTTTAATTTTTCATCTACTTTAAAATTTAATTCATTCAAACATTCATGTATGGCAGGAAACCAATTAAAATCGTTAGACTCAACTCATGAAATCCAAAATTGTATTATTTATCAAAAGATCCAACTTTATATCTCGTATTAAAAATTATAATACGTTTTCCTTTGGAAAAATATCTGCCAGATGTGCGATACTAATCAACCACAAACGATTTGGTAAAACTTCAACAATATGATGTCCAGAATTATTTTGTGTCTTCTAGAAGACCAACAACTCATTTCGAAGTTCAAAAAGGTGCTTTTCGTCTAGATTGTCATCTCACTTTAGTATGCAATAAAAGTATTTTGTGTTCACTGATCATGTTATGGCACAAAATTAATTCCACAAACGAAGGTGTACATTGTCAATTAAATTAAGTATTAACTGTATAATTGTGGTCTATGGCAATCTCTATCTCACTCGTACAGGATCTGGCTGACTGAAAACGTCCACCCTTGTTCATTGTTACTCATGTTTACTATTGTAGCGAGAAACAAGGAATAGGTTTTTATTTGTTTCGCAACGTTTGAACCGATTTTATCCCGTTATATGCAAACGTAGTTTTTGTCTTACGAACTGATTAAGTAGTATTATAACATGATATATAGTATTAATAGAATCATTCCAATTTTTTGCGGAACATAGTTTGGGAAACCCGGTTATAGAGAATTAACTCATTGTTAACTTTTTCCATTGTTATTCTGAAACTGACAATACGCTTGAGTTATTATTTGCAACTGTTATTCGGGCCTCGTTCCTCGTGCGACATGCACGTCTCAATTATTATTTTTCTGGGAAAGAAAATTGTATTACACATAGTATATTGTAAATATTTATTTATCAGGTGTGTATTTGTAACATGTTTGAAACAAGTGTTTCTCGCCACGAAACATCCCCGTGCCGAATCGTCCTAGACCGTACTAACACACAATAGTCTCCATTTACCCAAAGATTATGTTCAGACACTCAGCCTGCAGAGTACATATACGTTCCTTCTTTTATTTGTTGTTTTATAATTAAACTAATGTTTAATTTGTGTGGGAAAGTTAGAATATTTATATCATTCATTTGATAGTTCACTATTAATTATGTACTGAACTACGTTCTATTTCAAATACATCCAATAATGGAGCATAAAGACGAAGAGAGGTGTGAAAACAATTGCTGCATCGAAAGCTGGATTTACGTATAACCTACACAAGCTATAGCCCAGGACCTCCCGACCTCCAAAATAATGATGTTGAGATAAATATTTATTATTTCATTATAAATATAGTACTGAATGGTATTTCAGTTAAAATTTTTCGGTATTCGAAATCATATTTGTCCCTGACATATCTGAACATATAAGGGACCCTATATTTCAAATAGCTTAGCACCTCATCAAGTCTATATGTGGTCGTGCTCATGGCATGTCCCATGCACAGTAAAGGAGGGAGAGGAGAAGGAACTTCCCCTTCAAGCGTCCTGAGCAATGGTACTGTCTTTGTTGAAAGCATATATTCTTACGAACGGAAAACGGACTGAAGCAACACCTATTTACCGAACTCTTTTCTTCTTAACTCTTGGCGTTTACGGACGAGTTTCTTTTCAAGTGACATATTCTGAAAACAATATATTTCCTAGCGCCAGTATTTTCACTACCAACTTGTTTCAACAAAACTTCGAGGTAAACTGGGCTCCGGTCTACTACCAACACTACAATATCGAGGAAGTTGTTTACACGTAATAGCAAAGGCCTAGTGCACATGGAGCTATTCAAAATGGAATGGATTAGTAACTGCGCAGTGACGCAGCTCCAAACGGCATACTCGATACGTAGTCTCTGACTGGCTGTCGAAAACATTCACTAAAAATAGATACAGATTCGATTGATGATTCCACTGATGAATCTGTGTTACTTTCTTACTTTTATAACAGAAGAAATTAAATAGAATTAGGCGAAGATTTTGGGCACAGTCATACATTCAACGAAACTTTAACTACTGTTTATTTTGTGCTGCAAAATGACTCCCAATTGCAGATGAAATATTTGTGAAATTCTATCGAATGTCTAAAAACAGTTATCAGGAATCAGTTCAGTTAATTGATTTCCCCTACGCTACACAGGCAAAATACTAACATGAGGAAATGTGTGGTTGCTGACGAAGGAATATTAAGGACTCTCAGGTAAAAAAAAAGATTGTTTTTTTGACAAAGCAAGTTATAATATAGTACTTTACAAATCAATTTTTTTTTTCACGTATCATTGACAAAACTTATCTTGAAACTCAATGTGTATCGTATTGGGCTGTAATGAGTTGCAATTCACTCCAGTTTTCCCCATTGAAGGCTTCGTGAAGTACTGTCTAGTACCCTTCTGAGCCACTTCCTGATCAACTGGGAATTCGGGTATTGTGAATTTTACTTGTGTCTTGTGAGTGAAGTTTCTGGCTTCCTTCATTTGACTGTGATGAAGATGTACATCGGGATGGTTGTAAACTTTTTTGGGCATGTCGACAGAATGTTATCAATAAGATCTAAGATCTTTCGCTTAAATTTTCACATTTTCAAAAGGAACATTTTTAATCCTTCAATAGCCAGTAGTTCTGCTTTTTGTTTTGCAAATGCTCATTGAAAACTTTGTCTATAGCATCATTTTGCGAGTCTCTTTTGTTCTTTTTTCTACGCTTGCCGTCGAAGACTTTTTGAGACTGTATGTTAGCTTGACGTAGTAGGGGTCCTGGTGGAGATGACAGATGATCGTGGTTATAGTGGTTCTCCAAATATTGGTTGGCCATTACTTTCATGGTCAAGTACCTTGTCAATTTGCTCATCCTGTTGTTCTAGTTTTGGTGCACTAGGCAGATCGGCTGATGCTGCTCCTACCACCTTTATATACAGTAAACTACATCGCATCTAAACAGATAAACTTTTTTTTGACTTTGACCCCGAGCCTCTTTTTATTGGGGGGGGGGGTTAATGTTTCTAACAAAAATTGCTCTTAGGTTTTCCCATTTATCTTTGCAATCTGCTTCTGTAACAAGAAAAAAGAAAAAGTTAAACATATAATTTTTTTCAGAGTATTAAACACTTATTGTGCGTGCAAGTTACATAATCACTGACATTTTGATATTTTTACCTTATGATACAGATATTTGAGAACTGGTTCAATATTTGTATACATTTCTCTTTGTTTCGGTAGAGGGGAGACCACATGTTGGGGATTCGAAGGTAACTTAATTTTAATCACATGGCTACACACAACCGCACTGTCAAAGATCACCCGAACGACTGACAGTTTATAACTTTTCCCCGCCGGATGGCTCTGTCCACTCTTACAATTCCCCCCTCTGGGCAGCACATCCGAGCTTCAACATCTCGATAGCTGCTCTTAGTTTTCTTTCAGTGATTGGTTTAGTTAGGAGGTCCGCCTCCAATTCTTCTGACGATATATGCTTTAGTTGTATTTCGCCGTTGGTATAAGAGTCTCTGCAAAAATAGTATAAACGGTTAATATGTTTCGTCCGACTCCTCACTCTGCAATTTTGGATCATTTGTATGGCTGCTTGGCTGTCACTCTCGATAGTTGTCTCACTAAAGAATTCTTCTAACTCCAGCTCTTCCAATAAATTTCTCGTACATTCCTTTGCTGCTCGATTGTTCATGGCTTCTTCCGCAGTTTTAGGAATTTCAAACGCGATATTTGCAACAATGTTTTTCCTCAATTCGTTCTGATCTTCTTACTCCATTCCTCTCAATAGTTGTTCATTTCTTTCTCGCTCCATACGATGTCTTTCTTGAATCTGTATGTTCGTTTCACCCAGTTTTCTCCCTCTTTTATTCGGTATCATTTCAGCTATCGGGCGCTCATTCTCCTCTAGTTGCTCATGGCTACTTTCATCTTCTTCATTGTTTACAATTGTTGTGTTTTCCAATATTCGGGTTTCCCTTTCTTTCGCTTGTAATTCTTCTATCATCTCGACCAAATAATCTTCAGTCTCTTCCGCTTGACCTTGTAGTAAGTCTCCTCCCTTCTTGTTTTCTTCAAAAATGACAGATTTCGACTCAAATAACTTCTGCTTCTCTGGATTGTACATTCTGTATGCAGTCTTGACTTGAAATATCCCACAATAATTCCTCTCTCCGCTCTTGGATCGAATTTCCCTCTGCATGTTGTCGTCGTTGTGTAATGTCAAACGCAACCAAAAACTCTCAGATGTCCGAGATTTGGTTTTCTTCCAGTCCACTTCTCAATTGGCGTCTGGTCTCCGTTGTGTTTATTTGGCGAACAGTTCAGCAGGTATGAGGCTGTTGATGCCGCTTCACCCCAAAACTTCTGTGTTAATTTCGAATCTTGTAATAGTGCTCTTGTCTTCTCTAATATTGTCCGATTCATCCGTTCGGCTATGCCATTACTCGCTGGGTTTCCGGGTACCGTCAATTCGTGTTTTATGCCTTTGTCTCGCATTAGCTTTTTCATCTGTCCATTTGTAAATTCAGTTCCATTGTCGCTGCGTACTCGATTGACTCTGTTCCCTGTTTCATTTTCTTTGCGTTCCACGAAGTCCTTAAAATTGTTGTAAGTTTCATCCTTCGTTTTTAAGAAATATACGAAAACTCTTCGACTGTATCCGTCGACTATTGTGAAAATGTATTTCGCACCTCCCATTGATGCTACCGGCATGGGCCCGCAAAGGTCCATGTGTATCAAGTCTAACACGTACTTTGCACTCTCGTTCGTCACTGTTTTATGTGGCGCTTGTGTTGCCTTGTTGATAATGCAATCCGTGCATTTATCCTTGTACTCGATTTCGTTGGCCATTTTGTCTTTCGTCATCTTGTTTAAGTACTTCTCTCCCATGTGACCCATCCGTCTGTGCCACGTCTGCTTCTCTACCGCCGTCATGTTGGAATCATCGTTATGTAAAACATCCCGTCAATGTTTTTGTTCGGCTCAGTTCTGATGACGTACATCTCCTCCACGTCTTCTGATGTCGCTACTACTACGTCTTTATTGTTCACTATTGATGCACCGTTTTGGTCGAATATGACCGAGTTCCCATTTTTCACTAGGCTTCGCACTGATAAGTTCATTCTTAATCTCGGTACGTATAGTACATCTCTAATTGTAGTGTTGTACACTTTTTGTTCAACTCGGGTTATTACTTCTACATCACCTATGGCTGTTGCGTCGAATTCTCTCGCCTCACTGTTCCATTGTAAGGCTTTGTATTCGTCTTATTTTGATAATGCGGTGACATGTGAATGCTACATCCGGAATCGATTCCCCAAATGTATTCGCTATCTGGGTCCTCTGATACTGCCACGTCCTTTAATTTAATTGTTACGTGTAAGTTTTTTTTGATTGCCACCCCTCTCTGTTACTACGCTCGCTGGGTGTTGATTCCTCTCTCGATTGTTGCTTGCTCCACCTCCATGACCTTGACCTCTCCCTCGACCTTCCAAGATTGCCGACTTTGTTGCAATTGTAACAAGTTCTAGTTTCTTTTATTGTATGGTTTCTTGCCTGGTAAACCGCATCGCTCTTGTTTTGCATAGTTTTGTTTCCTATTCTTGCCTCTTCTTCTTTCAAGGCTTGTTTGATGTCGTCCATTGTTGCCGACCTCTGTATTCGGAGCGTCGCAGCTATTGTTTCAAATTTTTCAATTATACCTCGCACTACGTGGAATACCAGTTCTCGTTCGCTAATTGATTGTACATAAGTAGCACATTTCGCTTCCATTGTTCGGGCTAATGTAATTTTCAACTGTCTCTTTCTCTCCCATCTTAATTTGTCTCAGTTCCATCATAGCGTCTATTAATTTGTCATGCGCGTCATGCACTTCCCTTGTTTTTAATTGTCCATATTGTCGAACCAGTCTCTGCTACCAATTGTTGGGGATACGAAGGTAACTTAATTTTAATCACGTGGCTACTCACAACCGCACTGTCAAAGATCACCCGAACGACTGACAGTTTATAACTTTTTCCCGCCGGATGGCGCTGTCCACTCTTACACCACATTTGGTGGAATCGTCAAGTTACATCAAAAGTTATTTGGAAAATGTTGAAGGAAATATACAATACTGCTTCCTAATACAGAGCAATGGAACTCAATTTTTAAAATATGTTAATTATATAATATATATATATATATATATTATATAAATATAATATATTGGTAAACTTTTCTGTACAATTGTACAATATTGGTGTGATGTGTGGTACTGCTTCGTGGTGTACCACGTGGTTTAAGCTAATTACACGTAATCAGGATTTTGGGCGCCAATGAGACATCTTTCTCCCACGATAAACCGTGACGGTTTTGGTAACAAAACACGCACACGCGATAATGCAAGACCAACACTCACCAAAAACCGGAACAATCGGGAACTCTGGGACTCTGGCTGGTTCTGGGGCGCTGATACAACCATCTCACTCACCGTCTTTTCCAGAAGTGTCTGCCCCAGAAAATTCTCTGAGACGACGATATTTAATTTGATCTCATAAGTAATTTACAATTTTGATGAAACTGAAATCGAACACATGTTGACAGTCCAGTCAGTATCTGAAATAACGATGTTGTCTAAACGACATGCCGTGCCTCCCAAAACATCCTGCTGCAACAATGGATGGACGGTGACTAATGCAGATTAAAATTGAGAGGTAAGATAAATTAAAAGCTAGATTCAGTGAGACGGCAATCTCGCAAATTCATGGAAAAACTATGAAACAATTGTAAAAAATTTCGTTAAGGAATGTTCTATCACTAACATAAATTTGTTCTTCCACGATTCAGTCAGTAAACAGCAACTGGCGTAAGCTATTTTATATATTTTTTTACTGCAAAATATTATTTTGTGGAAAAGGGTGATTTTTTAATGTGGAAACGACCTTATTTATGGGAGTTAAAAGGAAAAGATTATATGAATATATTAAAAAAAGCACGGATAGAACTAGGCGGAGATAGGTTTTTCGATTATGCTTCACTGGATTTTGAGGGAAAAAGGGGCGTTAAGAATTTTTAAAATTTAAATGAGTTACTAAAGAAATCACACATTATTATTATGTTCCTGGAGACTATCGAAAAATATGGAACCTACGATCTGAATGAAGGGTACTAAATTTTGTAATATAGCAGTTTTTTATATATTATGCATCCTGTATATATTAAACAGAAAAAAACCTGCACAGCCCTTTATGCTAAATTCCACAATAACAAAGCAACAAAAAATTATAATTCTAACTGATTAACAATTTGTATAGATAAATAAATTTACGGTCAGAAAATAGAAACAACAAGGAAACTGTCACTATTAATTTTTTATCAACGAATTTTGTTTTTCCTTGGATCTAAATTCTGAAAATTAGATATTTTATACATCCTTGGACATAATGGATTTTAAAAAATGAAACACCTTCTAATTAAATTATTTAAATGACATCTTTTTTAATCATGATAAAACATTTGAATACGTTATGCAAACATTTTGATAGAAAACTAAATATGAACACTCAAATTAGCAATATATATATATATATATATATATATATATAAATCTTTCGAATAATTTTTTCATATCTTTTAGTTCGCTCTTTCAGCGTTGCGTATGCGTTAATGCGCTGGTAGCCCTTTGAAGATGTACAATGAGCTCTAATATTTTTCAGTTTCATTTGGGGTCTGGGATTCCTTCCTTACAAAATTTCATGAGATATGGAGAGGGTCGAGTGGGTGCCATAGGTTTTTTTCCCGGTGATTTGACATGGAATGACCCAGAAGATACCTATTATTTTTTCCTTTTTGCATTTAAACAATAACAGATAATATTTTGTAAAATCTATTACCCTTTTGAAAGTATTATTCTTATACGACCTACGTTTATATTTCAAAGTTGACCGGAAAATTAAAATGCATCGAAATTGCTAGCCATACTTAGTTATCCGATGATGAAACTGTCTGGGTGTAATTCCCCTTGTATTGGGTGGTTGCGCAAATCATCCATAGGGATAGCTGCTAGTTTCCACTTCGGATGTGGGTGCGCTTGGCCTCGGAAACCAGAAGCGGGAAGCTTCGAATGCTCGCCGTAGCGTCGTACTCTGCAAAACCCACGGTGGCGATGCTAGCAAGTCGGTGCCTGGGTATGTGTAACCTAAGAGTAGGGGGCGGACCAGGCCCGGCAATTGAAGCCACCAGCCCTTGGGTAAGGCAGCGGCCCCGAGGGCACTCTCGCCTGAGCAACATAATCCGCAACTCGCGAGCCGGTCGGGTGGAGAAGTGTCTCGGAGCAATCCCTGGCTAACTCCACTCGCCGGATTTCAACAAATGAATGAGCACCTTCGGCGAGGAGCCCTTTTAGGCTCTGTACACCAATTTACGCGCATGCGCTTTGTAAAGCCTCACGGCATACACGGGGTCAGGTGCTGATCCTTTCCAGTCTATCCTGAAAATCCAACTACCAACTGTACATAAGGTTCGGTTATCATTTTAATTTCGTGAACAACTGGTGCGTATACTATTCGAGAAAAAAATAGGCTGTAGCGTACCTGACTTTTGGAATTGACGAATATATTAAGGTTTTACGCTAACAATATTTTATTTATTATAAAATGTAAATAACGAATATATAAAATGGAACAAAAGAAAAATAAATTATTTCCCGGCTAACTAAATAATATTCTCAAGAGTTCTCTTTACTCAGGGTTTACCGTGGGAAAACCAGGCTATGAACAGATTATGCACAAAATGATGGCTACACACCGCTGATCCACTCGTGCTCGCTGCCTGCTCCACACCAGTTAGACGTCCTGTTTCCTTCATCACCAACACCAGAATGTCTTCCATAGACTCTCTGTGGATCCGTGATCGTAGAAAAGCTCTGATTGGTTCCTACATATCCCGTACTTTTAGCGGAGACCCAATCCCTGCACGTCACGTCAGCGTGGGGCAAACGGGGAGCTGTTTTCAGAGAACCCCGTGATTAGGGGGCACTCCTCAGTACATGGGCTGCATTGTGTGTGATTTATTTTAAATCCGGAAATTCTCTGAACTAGGCATACGTGTCTAGCTGTTATGCACATTTCTATATTCCAAAATATTAAAATTATCATTACTCCATGCAACCATAAGTCGTGCTACAGGTTGATACGGGTGGTTAGATCACGTCGTATTCGTCTATTTCCCACTACCATCGCTTCAATCTGCTCGATAAATTTTTCACCGAATGCCTGTTAATGATAAGTCATTGAATCAAAGGACAGCAGTGGCATACATTGTTAGCACTAGTAAAAAATAGTGCACCATTCGGAAAAATGAATATGCACATGTAGAACCTGTTAAACCTCTGTATTCCTACTTTAACGGACGCATAAATATCACAAACGATAGACAGGAAGTGTATCCAAATTAAATTCAACATTTCTTCGTTTTGGTATAATCAGCTTGTCTTTCACGAAGCAAAATAAGGATCTGGCTATAATTAGTTTGATCAATGTATTATATTTACATTTCTCAATTCCGGAGTAAGATACCTTGGGTACATATTCCATTTGCCAGAGTATTTCCTTGAAATAGTCTGAAGACATAGATGAGTAATTTTTTCTTCCATTCCCGTGTCACAAATAACTTTGGTTATTGTACATCGCTTTGTTACGACGCAATTCTCCTTCATAACATGATTTTCTTAACTTTTTTTTTGCTAACTTAAATATAAAGCCGTATCAATTGTTTCAATGTTACACGTCATAATTTGACTAGTATAAAGCTGGGAAAATCGTTGTTTTGTTACAGGTTACATAATTAAATGGAAGGACAATTTTTTGGATATGATCCATATCTTCAGAAAAGAAAAAAGAAAAGATTATTCAAATAGGGAGACTGCAAAAATTATATATTCTTTCATAGTTGATAATTTACAAACATACTATCCGCACAATGACTGGGAAGAGGGTCTGCATTTTACTGTCGGGAGGTTTACATGGATAATCATTATCGAAGATAAAATTTAAGAAATTAATTAAATATATAAATTCAGAGTAATTATTGCAATAAAAAATGCATTTTACATCTCCCGATAGGTAGTAACAAATTCATGAGTCTAAGAAGTGTTCTTTCATTTTCACAATGATAGAGATTTTTTAAAACAAATTATCTATCTGAGTGCAATATTTATGGGTCGTACATCCTGTTCATTTACGTAAATTATTTTCTTAGTTTTTTCTCCATCTACACATTTTAGTTTGTAGTGTCAATATAATGACAAATTGAGTGGACTTTTTATTTATAATTGATTATGTCAGCTTACTGATTTATTGAACTTATACTATTAGATTTGATATAATCTTAAGTAACTTATAAGAAATGTTTGAAATTGAAGACAAACATACAACACTATATAAGCCACTATTAGATTCATAAACTTACTTATTTTTAACCCATTATTTATATTCAACAAATTATTTTACTATCTTACATGTGATTAGAAAGAAATATGGAGGTCTCTTAACATAGGAAGTTCCCAAGATTATGTGGTCAATATTTGCCGCGTAAATTTGCATTTTAGTCAAATGCTGTCGTTGTTTTTGGGTGATTGTTTAATTCAAGGGTATCAAATCAGCGGAATCAATAACATGAAAAACATTTTATTTACTCGTATATTAAATAATTTTGTTCTTAAAGACGTTTTTCACAAAAATATAACTGTCAATAGGGATGTATTCATTCTTGGAAGAATATTAAAGGAAAGATTTGTATAAATTTCCTCCTTTAAAATGAGGAAAAATGTTCCGACTATATTTCCATAAGTCTTCTAATAGTTGTTTTGTGTTCAAAGTGACATTCAATTTGAGGACAATGTGAACCATTATCTCTATCATCCAACCATTTCCAAGGATATTAATCGTATTAATAATATTTTATGTAAACAATTTAAATAAATAGTATAACCTGATTTATATAAGGCTATTACACTTTTTTGATTTATTTTTGCCCCCATTATTTGTCTTAACAGTTACATGAATGAGAACTGTTGTATATCAAGTCTAAGGGTAGCTTAAAGTAGAAAATAAAGTAAAAGACAGATTATAGTGTTCTAAATCAATTGCCTTAAAATATATATTTATTATTTCGGAAACAATTGACGCATGATTTATAAGAAGCAATATAAATGTGTATTTTTAAATCGCTTAATCAATTTCACATAAGGACAATAAGGTCAGTAATACTTATTATATTTTTACATCAACTTAACATTTTGCTTTATTAAAGAAAAATGATCTCAAATTCTAAATAAAGGCGGCAGATAAATACTTGTGTTCATTTAAAAACTGATTCTCTGGGAACTGCATAGACAATATTTTCTGATATAACAATTCAGAAAATATAGTTATATTTAAACTAAACGGTCGAATAGTTACTTAAAGTTTTGTAACATATTTATGTACTATAAACATATTTGATACTGAAAATAATTACCAGACCTTTTGCATGTGACATGTTTTTATCTCTGATTCGATCTTTCAAAGATCTTTTGAAATGAACACTAAAATATTAACATTGTTGAAGATTTTACATATAAGTATTTTATGTCACCAATATTTTTACTGTACTTATTTTGCGTTCAAGTATTAATTTATATTCGTCATAAATAATATATATACATATATCGACTAATTTCTTTTGATGTTCGTATCGAGTTGGGAAATACTTACGATCTATTTTCCTTCCATGAGCGATATGTAAATTTTTTGAACCCCTGAGATCCGTATTTAGACCTCTCCGCGGTCTGCCATCTTACGCGATCTCGTTGCTGCCCGCAGTGACAGCAGACGAGGTTTCGTCGAAACGCAAGTGAAGTTGGGGGAATTAAAAGTGCTAGGTGCAGCTGCTTCAAATTTTGCTAATGGTAAGATGTAGCATTCTTTTCATTGTATCAATTAGCGTGATTTTTATAATTAACGTTTTGTTGTACAGTTTATTAGTTCGTCTGCTGAAAAGTAGTTTCAATTGTAGTTTATAGTAATAGTGCCTAACCATACACTGTACAGACTGATACGCACTAATTTGCGTTAACATATAATGGTAATGTGTCCTAGCAATTAAGTCGCCCGAGGACGTACGTACTTGTGTTGTCTGTCCCGAAATTCTTTCATTTTTATATTTCATAACAATGATCAAACTTACTTATTGCCGGTTCACTTTTGTTAGTTGAAAATAAAATTTCTTTTACAATTTTTGACTAACTAATCCTATGACAACTTAACCTGCTTATCTGAGTTGAGGCTATAAATTAACATTACTTAATATTCTTGTGTGCTTAACTAATTGGGCACTTCACTATAATTCCATGATTTAGTGTACTTTACCATTTCTCATAAAGCTTTGAAAATAACAATTCAGCATCTTATTGTACTATTTGTGTGTTGCATTCACAGCTTTCCTGGAAAATTGTTCCATCAGAGTAGCATAGCTTCTCTTGTCGCTAATCAGTCATGGCGACAATTCATAACAAGAAAAATAAGGTAAGGAAATATTTTGGTCTACACATTTTTCAGACATTTAAATGATTTGATTTTACTTTTCCTCAAGAGTTCAGGTAAGGTACACCATTGAAATTAGAGAATGTACTTAAGGCATCACTTATCAGAAGACAATTGTTGTTTATGACTATTTATAAATGTAAACAAAGTATTTTGTTTTTGAAACCTAATTATGACAGTTGTTCATTCAGTAAAGTGTTTATTAATTGGTAAAAATTCTCCCTTATCAAGAAAGTAGTAGTTCAAAGCTTTGTTTTTCTAATTTGTAGTTGTTCAATGAATTGATTTTATACTTTATTTCAATAAATATGTGGGCATGAAATATTAATGTGTCAAGCTTAGACAAGCTATTCAAGCCTGTCAATGTGATACAATTGTAAAACTGCTGAACAACAATTTGATACATTTACACCTGACAATAGTTTTCATTTAGTAAATCCTGCTACATGTGTTTATTAAATATTATTTAAATTGTCAGCTTAACAACTGACAGGTCAATGTAGATTTGTAAAGTTTGTCCAATTCAAAGTTGTCTAAACTATTAGATTTCATGTTGTTACATTTGTGTAGTCACATTACTAACATTCTTTTTTTATCTCCAATTTCTGGTGTTTTGTAGATGATTGTCTTTATATCTATTGATATTCTCTTCAAAAGTGTGGTTATATTTTAGAATGTGATTTGGAGCCATTTTGAAAATTCTTGTCATTTATTTTGGTTTACTTCAGGTAGTGTAGTGAACTAATAAGACATCTTACGCGGATTAGCTCACCACGTGAGACTACTAAAAGCTACCCCTACTTGTAGGAGCCCTTTACCCTGAATGGGACAACTTAAGGCTATTTTCATTCATTCATTCATACTTCAACATTACTGTCTCGTTTAATAGCAACAATATCAGGATTTTTGTTAATAAAGTTTGCAATATGATAACATCTTTAATTTTAAAAAATATATAAACATACCACTGAATTAAATTGTGCAAGAATTGTCTTATTATATTGTTCATATATTTTGTTTTGTGAACAATTAAGATATTTATACTGTAAACACATTTCCCTTTGATGGCTTCACAATTAATAATATGTGGAAGTCAAACTGTCACAAAACATACTGAAACACTTGTACATTTTGTGTATGTGTGATGAAATATCGAATTGTAATGGTAAAGCCCTCTAAATTTCAAATTTATACACTTTTTGAATCTTGTAATACACCAGTGAATAGGGATAATAGTTGCAGTTCATTCTTTCCAGGCATATCTATTACACCACTATTTGCTAACTTTGATGAATCATAGTCTCCATTCCTCTTGTTTTTTTTTTGTTGCGTAACAGACTACATGATCCTGAAACAGGTAACAGGTAATTCCCAGTTAATCTCATAGGAAGGGAATTGAAAATGGGGGGGGGGGGTGTTGAAGGTAGAGCAAGGTAGCCAAGGGTTGACTAGGGTCCCTGGGCTACAGTTTAAGGATCTCCCTTAAGAGATGCAGGGAAAACACTAGAAAACGTGCATCAGGTAGGTTGGGCTATTGAGTACTATTCTTACGCCCTTCCGAATCAGTACTATTCTCATGCCCTTCCCAATCATGGAAGACAAGTTTGCTGTAGGGTTGCAGCATTCCCTTCTCCGTGTTTCCACCTGTTTTAGGAGGTAGTTGGCAGACTGATCAAATGTGATCAGCATACAACTCTTTCCGTATGCTCAAGGTCTTTGACCCCAGTACGTATACCTCCTAAAATTGGTGAAGGTGCCTTGGCATGTGAGAGCTTACAAGGCATTCCCGACAGAGTCAGGTGAGCCCCAGTCACTATGGGGAGAAATACCTGCGAGAGAAAACCCCCACAGGCATTGTCCATCTTCATTCCTCTCTATTTTCATACAATATTTAGATTATGCAAATCTTTAGGTATGCCATATTTTAAGTACCTACTGGTGTTCAACCTAGCTGCTTGTTGGGAATTAATCTTCAAATCAATTCATGCAAAACTGTTATGTAATTAACGTGAATTTTTTTTTTCTAAAATATTAGTTGTTGAATTGACAAGTTTCATACTGACATTTTAAAGATACAGGACTTTAGTCAACAATATTGCTGACATTGTGATAAAATGTAATCTAACTATTTCAGGTTAATGAGATAATGTCTGACATTGAGTTACGTTCACTTAATTGGTTAACAAATTGAATCCTATTAAGGGTATAAACTGTATTATAGGGTTTAGGTTATGATATTTTCAAACATTGGGAATGATCAGTATTTCAAAATTAGTTAACCTTTATGAAAACCTTTTCGATTAATTTGTGACTTGTCAGGTATCAGTTTTGAAAATGGCACATTCACACTTTTCAAGTAACTTTATTTATATAGAGTAACTAAACCGCTGAATAATGTGAATGTGGTTTTTCCTTGTTTCAAATAACTTGAAATATAAATTACATAACAGACTAGAATAAAATTCTAACAAAATAATTTTTTTAGAAGTATTGACCACATCTTGTGGCCAGACTAGCAGGTTATGGTCAAAAGTCTTTATTTTATCTAAATTTTTATTTTGTTCAAAATTGTATTGTATTGTATTGTCTGTTTACAGAAGTTGAAAATAGGTTAACTTTTATTTTCAAGTTCTTTACATAAAGTAGATTTTAATAATATATAACTTTCTGATGAAGGGGACAGTGTCCCTCCGATCTTACCTGTCCCTATTAATTGTTTTAATTAACCTGACATTTTCTGACTATATATATATAGTACAGAAAGTAGGTGACCTACCTGAATTTAATAGATGGTAGACACCTTGTGATATTTTAGAGTTCTTGAATTTTCGGAGACACTGCCCCCTTCATCAGAAAGCCATCTGATCACTGGAAATGTCTTCCTAACTTTCTGATGAAGGGGGTTGTGCTTCCGAAAATTCAAGAACTCTAAACCCCACAAGGTGTCTACCATCTATGAACCTGAGGTAGGTCACCTACTTTCTATTTATCTGGCCTTTCCCTGTTAATTGTTTTAATTAACATGACAATGTCACTCATATATATATATATATATATATATATATATATATAGTCAAGGCGATGCGCAGTGGACAACTCTGCCCATATTATAGATTATAGTAGGGGTAGATCTCAACAATGATCGTAGTGTTTGATCAGAACAATACTCCCCTTCTCCTTTCCCTACTGCATATGCAAACACGCCATGTATAATCTCATGAACTGTACATAAGAAACATACAAGTCACACATTGAAGTCTTTTAACACATACATACTAAAATAGGTATATATGTACACTTTAACACACATGCAACATCCTCTAGTTAGTAACCCAATATACACACATTAATGTGACTACAGCCTATGTTCGACGCAAACTTGCAATAACCTTTTATATATGATGGGTGGAGCACTAACAATGGAGAACATGAAAAGCATGTAGGGCTGCAGCAGAAATCAGTACAGTAATTGTCACAATGCAGAAATGGAGCGATTTATCTAATGTCCAAAACGCCTTTGGCTTTTGGGCCAAGGGTGGAAGTATTTCTGAAATGGCTAAGTTTGTATAATGTGGTTGAAGTATACCATGCATGGCTAAATGGTGATATCCAAAACCGGCGCCAATACATCTGTGGTGCACCATAGATGACCAGGGAGAACATTGACTGTGGGCAGATAGACTGCCCTGGTGAACCAAGGGACTGCCCACAGGGTCTCCTCAACAATCGTTCAACAGACATTGCTGCATATGGACCTCTCCAGCAGGCACCTGGTCCGTGCACCCTTGCTGACGACAGTTCATCGGTGACAAAGGCTGGATTTGCCAGCCAATACCACAGCTGGATGTCCACTCAGTAGCAACAGGTGGTCTTTTCACTTGCATCAAGTTTTCTGCTACATGAGATGGATGATCACTAGTGTATATGGCAAGAAACATCTGAATGGAAACACCTGCATCACGTATTCTATGAGATAGATGGTTATTAGTGTATATGGCAAGAAATGTCTGAATGCTAACACCCTGCAACATTTGCCAGACGAGTCCAGGCTGGAGGAGGGAGCTTGATGATGTGTGGAATATTTTTGTAGCATTCACTGGGTGATCTCATTAACCTGGAAGGCATAATCGATCAACAGAAGTATGCATATATCCATATGGACCATGTCTACCCCTATATGCAGATTCTTTTTCCTTAGCGAGCCAGCATCTACCAGCAGGATAATACCAATATGTTATACAACTCGCAGTGTACAGGCATGATTTGAAGAGCACCAGGATGAGTTTATATTACTCCCCTTCCCACCAAACTCCTCTGATTTAAACCCACTTGAGAATCTTTGGGACCATCTCGATCAGGCTGTTTGTGTCATGGATCCACAACCGAGGAATCTAGTACATCTGGTGTCTGCTCTAAATTCCTGTCGGTACCATCCAGAAACTCTGTTCCAGCACATCATACAGTGGTTAGCATTGCAAAAGGGGGTTTTGACGGGGGTTCACATTAATGTGAACAGACTGTGTATATCACTGAAATGTTTGAAACATGATTGTGGTCATACACATTGGATAGTAAGTAAGCATAGAAGTGAGGGAGAAAGGTATGAAATTCGCTTTGTCATATGCTCAGAGAAAGGCTTATGTTAAGCATAATATACATGTGTATGTATGTGTGTGTGTGTCTATATATATATATATATATATATATATATATGCGCATTGGATATTCGGATAGTAAGTAAGGATAGTAAATGAGGGAGAAAGACAGGAAATACGCTTCCTGTCTTTCTCCCTCATTTACCATCCTTACTTACTATCCTAATATCCAATGCGTGTGACTTCGTCACGTTACATACGTTTCATTAATTTGTCATTTATCCTTAATGGATGCTCCTAATAATCTCTTCTATCCCACTTCTCTCTATCCATCCCAACTAAATACATTGTATATATATCTTACAAGACTGACTATCTTCGATGCACCGGTGACGTAGTCTAATGGTCAAGGCGCTCGGCATCTACAGCAGAGGCTCTGTGATGATCCAGGTTCGAGTCCTGGTGGCACCGAATATTTTCAGTTTTTCTTCCTTCTTCCTTTCTTCTCTACGCTTGACATGTCTTTCTCTGAGCATAATTTTCTATCTTTCTTTCTATCCAATCATCCAATGTATGACTTCATAACTTATATATAATTTATTTATATATATAATATAGTGTGACCCATGATGAGCTCTTACTACCTCTCACAATTCTATCTCATATTTTAATTTCTTCCTTGCAATTGAATCGGTAATAAGTTTTATTCCAACACAAACATTTTCTTGCAATTGAATCGGTAATAAGTTTTATTCCAACACAAACATTTTCTTTCTTGATGACCAAAACTCTTTCAAGTATAGAATGCCAATCTGAATCAAATATTGAAAATGTATAAATGTTTACTGACTTTAAGTTCACTCCAAATAAGTTACTTCAATTCGAGTAACTTGAAAAGTGTGAATGATAACAGAATATTTTTGTAAAGCATGCATGTTTGAAGAGTAAATCTGGTTTCAATGTTTGTAAACAATATGTCTGTATCTGACTTTTCAGAATCTAGCTAAAACTAAAAGTGGTAGTGGCATTAGCTGGTAGGCTCATCCTGAGTCCAGAAAACATACTGCATTATCTGATTTACAAAAAGAGTTTTTTTTACCATCCTGTAAGGTACACTGGTTCAAGATTGTGTAAAATATTTGCATGCTTTACTTAATAATATTCTCTCAGTTTATTTTGTCACACACTTTCAATTTTATAATAGTCACCTACCTTTAGCTTGCAATGACTAATTGAGGTAAAGTTAGACGTCTGATACTTAAAATTTGGGTAAGTTTATAGCTTGAGAATGACCTTAAGCCACTGACATTACTATTATCAGTTTAAATTTGCACGTCAGCCATGTACCTTTATATATATTTTTTATTATAACACCGAAATGTAGCATAACTTTTATCACAGCTCTTATTTTAAAGTGGGAACTCCTAATGTTTTTAAATTAAAGCCATATAATTTATTCTTTTTTAATGCTGCTCATGGGTTAATTTCTTTTTTCATAATTATTATTCAATTTTATATTTCTTATACTTCAGGATATTGGTCTCTTATTGTATTGTTTGCCCACAACTCTTGAAACATAATTAATTCTAACTTGCCTCAGCAATTTCACACAATTTAAAGTTTCTTACTTTTTTATCTTTGTGTCTTATTTGCATGTGTAAATCCTTACTGTGTAATTGTTTGTACTGTTAAGACAACATTTAATACATATAAAATATAATCTTAATTCATTTCAGTCATCTGGAAATACAAATGAGGGATCTCCTGTATCATCCTCTCCTCCATCACCCAGTGCCAGTCATGGCACCCAACAATCCACTTCAAACAATGCTCCAAAGTATGGAACTCTAGTTCCTAACCGGATATTTGTGGGCGGTATTTCAAGTAATACAACTGAAAATGAGCTAGCACAATTATTTTCAGGTGAGTATTATTCTGAGATGTATTATATATGTTTAATGAAAATTTGAGTACTATATATATGGGATAAGTGACGAAGTCACGCATTTTAATAATTGGATAGAGAGAAAGATAGAAATATTTGGGAGAAAAGCAGAAAATTTGCTCTTTGAATCATATGTACGGCATGGAATCATGCACAAGGAAATACATATGTCAAGCGTAGAAGGGAATGGAAGAAGGAAGAAAGACTGAAAAAATTCGATGTGGCCAGGACTCTAACCTGGGTGCACGAAACAACAGTGCGTCGCCACTAGAGCCAGGGGCGTGCGTCTATCCACTCCGCCACCACATCGAGTACAACCAACCTTAATATCTATAATAAAATTGTCTGAATGTGTGTGTCTGCATGTATGCTCTTCATACAAATCTAAACGAGTGACCCAATTTCAAATTGGTACTTGTGTTCTTTGTGACCTGGAAATCAGGTAGGGTAGGACTCGGCTACCACCCTGAGGGGCGGGGGTGGAAAAATTTAACTAAATAAAAATGGCCAATATTTTTATCATATAAATACATTCTTTGATTAATTAATTTGATAGTATATTCTCCAATTCTGCTAGCATATAACCCCATCCATAATCAATTGGAGCATTATCAGGGCTGGGGGACAGGAAAATAACCCAATCTGGATTGAACTCTAAACCAGTGCAACATGAGCTACTGATTTTAATTCTGAGATAAGAAAATGCAATTAAAGTTACAGTTCATTTCCTAAGAGGGGTTAGAAGGTGGTAGAACAGATTTCCGCATACCATTTTTAGCAAATGTTATAATTTCTGCTAAATTTTGGACTAGTGTTCTTGGCGACCGGAAAATCAACACTTTTGGGTTAGACATGGTTACCATCACTTGGGTTGGGGGTGGAGAAGATTGCAATCTCCATTTCTTATTGCTAATGCTATTACAATATGCTTATAGTTCGAGTATTGTGATCATGAAACTTGCTCAGAAATTTAAGCAGACATTCTCGAACATCTATGAGCCTCCTTGTCACCCCCCCCCCCCTCCCACCTTAACCCTAATTCATCAGATGCTCATCTATGTCTTGGGATATCTCTTTCCAACAATCCTACAGTAGAGTTTGAACTGAATCATTTAGTTTTTATAATTTAACTTCCATCTGTAGTTTGTGTGTGTGCATCATGTATGGAATATGTTGATTATATTCCATTAGTTTTCCGTTGTTGTGACATTTTCTTGAAAGAGTGTTACTTTTGCTTGTCCTGAAGTTTATGGCTCAGGCCCTCGAAACTTTGGCACATTAACTGCTTCTTAGTCTGGTGGTACCACATTTCAAAGGGTTCTATTTTCTTTACTTTCCCCAACTCCTATCATCCAGGTTTCGCACCCATATAACAACGTGCTTCATACGAACATTTTTAGCAAAGATTTCCTAATATTTACACTTATATTACCTGTAAGTAAAGTCCTCGTTTTTTGCGAAAGTCTTCCTTGCCTGTGCTGCCCTACTCTTTATGTCTACTATACTTCTACCATCTCTAGTTATTACACTTCCCAAGTAGCAGAATTCCTTAACAAGGCCTTCTCAATATCCCTTCCTAATCTAACACCCTTTTGTTATTCCACTTTTTCCATTGTAACAATCTTCATCGCCTGTTCCATATATAAGTTAAACAGCATAGGTGACAGACTGCATCCTTGTATTACGCCTTTCTTTATTAGTTTACATTATCAAACGCTTTTTCTAAATCTACAATTGCCATAAACGTAGGCCGATCTTTCTTATCGTGCCTTCTAAAATTATTTGCAAAGTCGATATTGCTTCTCTTGTCTCTACATTCTTCCTAAATTTATATGCTTATCTTGTGTTAATAATATTGAGGATTGGCAATTGAACTGAAATAAATCTCTGCTCACTTGTTAATACAGAGTATAGAATAACTAGGAATCTTAAATGTTTTAGTTTCATAACAGACAGTCATACTAAAATTTACATTTTATTTCACAGCTTATGGAAATGTGAAGGCAACTAAGGTTATTAGTGACAGAGCTGGAGTGTCAAAAGGTTATGGTTTTGTTACATTTGAGACAGCCGAAGAAGCTACCCGTTTAATGCAAGATGTAAGTAATAGTAAATATAGTATTATGAAAAAGTTTTATAGTAAATATTTTTCTCCCTATAATAGCATCAGAGTTCTATTATTAAAAGTAGTCTTTAACCCAATCAACTCTGATTTAAATACCACATATGAAAACACAACTGACAACCATTATTTGATTCCCCAGAAGTTGTGAGGTAACTGGGAGGCCATTGATTATCTTTTGTAACACCTTATTTTGAAGTGTTTGATACTGCCCTAAAGCCAGCGTTCTTTGATTATAATTTGTCAAGATTTATTATTTCAAGAGTATGCTTCACATTTTTCATTAGCTGCATTTTAGATGATTCAGATGATGTTAAAGGTGATTAGTGCTGTTTTTTGCTTTGTGACTTGAGCATATATCATCTTTGTTCTGATCAATTTAAGGGCCAAAGTTGAGAAGTGTCTCAGTGTGTTTTTGTTTTCTCTTTGTTTCCGTAGCTTCATAGCTGGGTGCAGAGCAGTTTATACACGTGGGAAGAGTGTTTCTGGTTTTGGTGCTGCTTGAGGTTAAGTGATGTGCACATTTAATGCTGATGGGGGCATTTTGCATCTTTGGCTTAATTTACATTGTGGTTCAAGTTTACAATTCCTTACGATCTCTATTTTTACTTTCATGCTATTGATGTACTGAATAACATATATATTTTACTGATATCTTCAGTCCTGTTACATATTAACATATAAAGTGGCAAGCTGGTGTGGTTTACTTTATTAGTAATAGTCCTTTTAAGTTTCTGCACTACCCTTAGGATTTTTAAATTACTTTTTTCTAGTTCATCTAAAGCCTCTTATGTAGAATTTTGGGAATGCAGATTTCTAACAATTACCCTAATGGACCCAAATGCATTGTTTTCAAAAGAATGCCACTCAAAATCTATTTTGTTGAACAAGTCTGTCATTGATCTGACTTTGTGAGAGTTAAAATTTATTTTATTTTGTTACTCTAGTTTTGTAATACAAGTTAATTATTTTTTCCTGCCTGGAATTCCTTTACATTGGTTAGGTCTGTTGGTGGAGTGCTTGCATTATGCAGTTTACATGTTCTTTTATGGGAGACTCGTTAGATTTATGCTTTCTCCCGTTTCTATTTTTTGTCAATAACCAGTCTCTTTCTCTAGTTTCTAGAGTTTTTTGGGCTATGTATTTTATTGCTTCTGATTTAATTTAGAACCTGTATTATTGTCCTTGTTGCTGACTAATATTTATCTGCTCTGGAATTTGCACTGTGAGCAATGGTTCCTACTGCAACAGATTTCCGCTTGGCTGAGGGCCTCTTGGCACCTGACATCAGCAAACATCTGATGTGGTATGTTGTGGCAGGCTCACGAAATAGCAGTACACTTAGTTTTCTCTTGTTATCAAATTTTGACAACTATTCTACTCTGGTCGTTGAGTTGTTAATTAATATTGTCCTGAAATTGCTTTTGAATAAATGTTTTTAGAAATATCTCTTTGAATATTCAGAACCTATTTGTAAAAATTGGATGAACTAAATGTATTTTAACAATTTTCAAATTTGTCTTTTCCAGTCTGAGAACATTACTCTCAAGGAACGAAAATTAAACATAGCGCCAGCTATTAAGAAACAGGTATTTGAAATTTAATTATTTGTAGTAAATTTATTTAAATGTAATGTGAATTATATTATTTTTGTTGGTGGCTTGTCTTGTACATTAGGCAATATACCTTTCTATAAAAATATTCATATTAACATTATGAATGATTGGAACATTGCGAATCACAGTGGCAGGTCACACTTCCCTACATTTAGTAGTGTACGGGGTTTAGGCTATCACAAATTTGGTGTCATTTCTCGCAGCCTGGAGACACAGTCTAAGGTAAGTCAGCTTCTCTTTCTCTCTCTTTCCTGCCCAGCTGAGTTAATTGGTTTCTCAATGCCACATTAGCCTTACTTGTGTAATTAACAAGGACAGGAAAGAGAGATAGAAAGTAGGTGACTTACCTGAGGTTCAAAGATGGCAGGCAACATGGAAGCACCACCCCCTTCATCAGAAAGTTGGGAAGACATTTCCAGTGATTGGCTAGCTGATAACTGTCGTCAGTTGGCAGTCACCATTATAGGTTGTATTCTTCAAATATTTGGATGCTATGCCCCCTTTCTCAAGAGATAAGGAAGTCTTCAGAGTGATGATGAGTGTTGGATCTTTCCAGAATTTGATGATATTGGCTGATAAGCCAAGAGAATTATTGCAACAAGTGAATTGAATGTTTATTAATAAGCATTCTAAATTAATTTTTGTAACAACTTTATCTTAGTCAGTACACTTTATGAATTGAAATTTTATATTTGGTTACTTGGAATTTAAGTTAACTCGGTCTTTATAACCATGCTTCCAATTACAATTGAGTGACTTGAATCACCCTAAGATTTGTGTGATTCGCTTAAAATAATATATTTATTTTATTCATATAGCCATTCAGTCGCTCATATGAGGTTACAACACCACCCACAGTTCATGGTAACACAATTTTTTACCAGAATGGGTTACCATACACCTTCCATAACGGAGTGGCATATTTTCCTTCAACACCTGCTACTCATCCTGCTGCACCTGCACCTTTAACACCTGGAGCTGATCCAAATACTATATTCCCAAGTAAGTATTAAAAACAAAAGTTGAATTTTCTTAAGTAAAAGTAGTTCTAGTAACATCGATGTATCTATTAAAACACCTATATAAAAGTGTTTTGTAAATAGTTAGAAGTATTTCTGAACCATTCTTTCAGAGTCTTGAGGAATTTTAGTATGCTTATAACTTACGAGATTGTTTGTTGTATGTAAACACAATGCACATTGGACACCTTTTTCAATGTTGTAGTGGGGATAGACCAGAGCTCACTTATTACTGTAACTCCAGTCATTGCTAACATAAGTTGGTAGTGTAAAATTTATATTAAAACATTGGCACTAGGAAAAGAAAAATATTCTATTCATTTCAGGATCTGTTTTATGTCAAGAAACTTGTTTTCATTAGAACCAAGAAATAATAAGGATAGGGTGTGGTAAAAAGATGTAACCATAGTCTGTATACCCTGTTCAGAATATGATTTTAAGCATTGTAGTAGCATTGCGATAATTAACCTCGCAGGAGAAGATAATACACCTCTCCCCCTTCTTTCTATACTGTGCAAGTGACATGCCATGTTATAACTCACAATCTGTATGTTTTGCTGTCCATATCAATTATTTCAACAATCCTGTTCTTAGTTTCTTTTCATGTATGATGGAAATCATAATTAAACACCAAAACAGCAAACTAGTTTGACAACCACTATTCAAACACATTACAAAACCATACAACATTTCTCCTACAATTTTGGGAAAAGTATACAAAACAAGTTTCTTCAGGTGTGAACTACAGGCAAAATTATGTACAAAAAAATTAAAGACAAATTTGCTAAGATATGCACTTCAAATTTTGAGTTCGATAATTCTTTTGAAATATATTAATGATCATGAAAGAAGTTGTGGAACAATTGGACTTCATATTGGTGAGACAGATATAGAAATCAGGTGCTGGACTGCAAAACCTACTCAAGAACAGATGTAAACTCTGACTCAAAAAATGAATGAAAACAATAAGATAAGAATTAGATAATCAAACTAGAGACACTTATCAATTTCAAAGAAGATATAGAGAGAAGATTAATGGAGAAAGAAACAATATAGAAGAGAATGGGCACTCTTGAAAGAAGAAATGACTAAAACAGTTCAATAGGAAAGCATGAATATCAGAAGAAATAATAAAAATGATTGATGAAAGTTGTAAATATAAAAATGCAAGAGATGAAAATGGTAAAGCAGAAAAGGTGTCTGAGGAATGAAATATATAGGAAGTGTAAATCAGCCAAAGAGGCTTGGGTCCATGAGAAATGCAAAGCGGTATTTCATTTCATGTTGAAAGGGAAAATGGATGCGTCTTATATGAAAACTAAAGAAACATTTAGAGTGGAAAAATATTGGCATGAATATCAGGAGAGTAAATGGGAAGCCAATTTTAGATAAAGAAGAAAAGACTGAAGGTTGGAAGGAATATCTAGAAGAGCCGTTCATGGTGTAAATCTATATTGGTCAGTAATAGGAGAAGAGAAGGTGGAAGATGAGTTGGCACAAAATTTTAAGGTCAGAGTTTGACAGGGCACTGATCTGAGCAATGGTAAAGTGCCAGGAATTGATAACATTCCAGTGTAGTCAAGATCAGGCAAAAAAGCAATATCATGTCTGTTCAGGATAGTGAAATCTATGAAATAAGAATAACATAAGATTTTAATAATGTCATAATTATACCTATACTGAAGAAGACTGGTGCTGATAGATAAAAACAGCACCGGACAATCTGTGTAGTATCCCACGAGTCCATAATATAAACGGGAATAGTATATAGGAGTACGGAATGTCAAATAGAATGTGAATTAGAAGATCAGTTTGGTTTTAGGAAGAATGTAGGCACAGGAGAAGCACTATTAACTCTGCGTCTAATTCTTGAAGACAGAATAAGAAAATAACAGGCCTACATTCATGGCATTTGTAGATTTTAAAAAAAGCCTATGATAATGTAAACTGAAACACATTTCAAACATAAATTTGTTATCTATTCTATATGGATGCTCCGAATAAACTCTTCTGCCCCCTCATCTCTATCCATCCGAACTCATTTAACCTGACTACAACCACTAGACTGACGATATTTGTTGTCGGCAGCTGTAGCCAAAATCGGTAAAACGCCTACAATGGAGGTTCGGAGACAATCTGGGTTCTTGTCCCAGCAGTACCAAATATTTTCTGTCTTTCTTTCTTCTTCCATTCCTCTCTATGCTAAAACATGTCTTTCTTCTGTGCCAGCATATTTACAACTAATTTCCTTTCTCTCCCTCATTTTTATCCTTACTTACTATACAAATGTCCAATGTATGTTTCAAACATATATTTGTTATATATAACAGGCTATGAATAAAGTTAAAAAGGAATATGGAAACTGAATATAAAGGCAAGGAGAAGAAATAAAAATCGTAAGGTTTGCTGTTGATATTGTAATATTAAGGGGATCAGAATTAGTAATAGAAACCTTACTAAATGACATGAATATGGTCCCGGAGAAAAAGTTAAACATGAGGATTAATAGAAGGAAAACCAAGGTAATGGAGTGTAGTATTGGAAATAGTGGGATAACAAAATGTTTTAGATTGGGAAGGAATATTTGGAAGGCAGTTAAGAATTTTGCTTCTTGGGAAGCATAATAACTACTGCTGTGAATAATGTAATGTACGAGAAAGGAACTTTTTTTCAAATTTAAAATTATTTATAATCTGATATGTACATGTTCATTTAAACTTATAATGACTCACTATTCCTATTACCTTTTGTTTGTATTGCAATTGAAGTATTTTTACAAAATACAAAACAAAGTAACCAAAATACAATTAATAAATAAGTAATTAAATTAGTTCTACATAATGTTTTGGCTAGCCTTGGATGATAATGGGTGATTCAAAACCTTAAGAACCACACGAATGACACTTTACAGTAACCAGCTGATTATATCAAAGCAAACAGTGTGGTGTGTCAGCGATCCGAAAGACTGCTTGCCTCAAGCCAGTTTTACTTCAGTCCAAAATGAGAGGCCGAATGCACAAGTCACAGGACTACAATGACAAGTTGAACAATGTTTAGAGTAGTTGTAAAGTAAAAGAACTTTAACCGCATTTTTCTGTAATGAATTTCTGACTCATTTGAGGTATCTATTTATGAATAAAATTATACAAATAGTTACATTTATATAACGACATTGAAAATGAATGAGTAAAACAGTCTTATTTATATTGGAATTTTTTAAGGGAAGACGTGTTACTTATATGAATATTAGAAAATCATTACTAAAACTGTTCGTATGGAGAGTGGCGTTGTGTGGGTGTGAAACATGGACAGTAAGTTGCAGAAAGGAAAAGAATTGAAGTCTTCGAAATGTGGTGTTATAGGAGAATGCTGGAAATCAGATGGGTGGATATAATCACTAACGAGAAAGTTCTAAGGGGTAGTGCGAACAATATGGAGATCATTGATCAAGAGATGGGAAAGAATAAAAGGGCACATTTTAAACGTGAGGGTCTTGTAAAATTAGGATAATAGGGAAGAGTGTAGGGGAAGAACAGAAGAGGGAAGCTACAACAACATTAATAGTACAGAATTGGGACTGCAAATCTAGTCTTTAATATTAAGTTTATTTAAAAAAAGTCAGTTATGCCACTATTGAGATAATGAAGAAGCCAATTAGCAAACAAAATTATGTGAATATATGAGTACTGCCCAATGTTACTGCAGTCTTTGTTGCTTTTGTCAGGTAATTCAGAATTGCAAGAGCCACAAGGTTGACTGTCCATCACCTGGTTTGTTTGGTGTCTTGCTTGCAGAAATGTTGTATGGTATTATGTTATCACTTAATTTTTTGTTAATTGGCTGCTCAAAGTTTAAACTGTGTGTTACTCCACAAGCGACTCATTAAATTACCTGTATAGTTTATATTTAACAATATAATTTTCAGTTCACCAACCTTTGGTTTTTTATTTAGTCTACATTCCAAAATATATTAACTGTTTTGAAACTGATTTTTTTTTACATAATGATATATAGAGTTTATGAAATGCTCGTTGAAATTATATTGGGAACAAAAAATAAAATATTGAGTTAAATATGATTTTGAAAATTCCCATAACAAGGCAAAAATTATATTATAAGATAACAAAATTTAATAATTTTTAAGAAGAATTAATTTGGAAGATGTATAAATATTGGGATTCTTTTTTGCTAATGAGTGAAAATAAATTATTTTCAGACATGAGGTACAAGTATGTGTGGATTTGAATTGAGATTGACAAAAGGTTTGGTTATTTTCATTTGTTATATTAGTTTTAATTGCCAATCTTCATTTGTTTCAGCTACATTTGTTCCCCCAACAGCAACTGCTCATACATCTCCTGCAAGTTATCCCATCATTTATGCTCCATGTGCAGGGCAACCCTTGTATCTCTCTCAGCAATTTCAGTATCAACCAGTGCCTGTAAGTAGCATTGAATTTAATACCAAATGATTAATTAGAAGATATTCAGATTTCAGTGTGATATCTTGTTTTTGTAGAGTTTTGGTGTATCAATGACTAATACTGATACATTCTTCATTGTAATTTAAAATTGTATAACTATTTTTGAGAATTAACACTTGCTCACCAAAATAAGTATACTAATATTTTGAATTTGCAAATTTTGTGATGCACTACCAGGGTAAGCTGCAGGATATCATGGACCGGAGTTTTGTGTTACATTTGTCAAAATTAGACTTTATGATTTGAGTATATTTGTATCTTGTGTGCTTAATAATAATAACAATAATAATAATAGTGTTTCACTTGCCAGACTGTTGTACAAAATCTAGGAGATTGTGCCTGTTTTTGAGAAATGATATCATTCAATACTTTGCTGTCATTTTTTAGCCACCCATTGTGTGGTTTCGGTTTTGTTGTTGATGTGGTATTTCCAAACAATTGAAAAAATTGAGTTTTGTGGCAGTGATTAAGCATTGTGGTATTCAGTTCTAAGACTAGTCTGATGCAACCCTCCAGATTAGCATGGAAGGTTGCATACAATAACAAAACAGATTAAACATATTTCAAAATTTAAAAAAATACAGAATAAATGTAAAAGAGTTTATTAGCACATGTGTCCTAGTGTTCAAAACTAGCTGTCCACAGTTGATTAAATGCAACTGTTTGGATGATGCAGTGCGTCGAAATCGTGCAGAATAATTGTAGTAGACTGTAAAAAGGCACGATCAATATTTTGTGTGGTCATTGGACTGCTTGAGCCAATAAATATAGATAAAGTAAATCTTCATTTGCTCTAGAAGAAAGTTTCAAGATGCTGCACAGGTGAACAACCATGCACATTTTATTACAGTCCGAACTGTTGTCGCATCCAGTGTTTTCAGCATTTTGCTTCCTGATACATTTTTTGATTTGTAACCAGAAAAGTATTTCACTGAAAAAAATTCATATTGAACATACAGCTATTTTAATGTACCAAACTAATTTACTATGTTGTTGAGAAATAAAACCTAGAATAATTGTCTTAAATTCTTATAAGTAAGGATTGAAAAAGTTGATGTGTTGAAACTGTTGTCCATATTTAGCTTTTAGAATTTTATTAAACTATTCTGGATATATTTTGAAGTATTGTAAAGGCACAGACTTCTGTCTCAAGTTCAGCAAAAAAGTGTCCTTAAGATTACTGAATTTTATGCATTGTTTATATACATTTTGTAGTAATAGTGCGTTCAGTAGTTTCTAGTATTAAAGAACAGTTCACTAAATGTGAAGTATTAGTCTTCAATTTCTAAACATTGTCTAGCCATTCACCATTTTAGATTTCCTTATAATTGACTGCAGTACTTTTCAACTCAATTATCACATTTTTGTTGGAGAATAATTTATTTAACAAAGTTCTCTCGGGCTTCCAGACGGGTTGACTCGTCGTTGCAGCACGTTTCCATGACCTTCCTGGCCATAGTCTTCAGGTGACGATGGCCAGGAAGGTCATGGAAACATTGTGCTGCAACGACGAGTCAACCCGTCTGGAAGCCCGAGAGAACTTTGTTGGATATCTACACCGGGAAAACCTACGATAAATAATTTATTTATTCGAGCAATTTTGACTTTTTTCTTTCTGCTGGTGTAACTTGGCAATTTTTGTTTGCTAACTTCCTCCAGATTCACAAATAATTGGACACCAGATAATTTTACCGCAAAATTACCAAAATTTTGAAATAACTTGAATATTTTGTGATATGAAGTACATCAAAGTGTGTTATTAACATATGGCAAGAGACAAGTCAGTCAAGACTTCAAAAGATAATCTATATGTCTGCTTGCCATTACAAGTTTTCCAAAATGACATAACTCCTCTTCACAGGACAAGGCGCAAGCATGGACTCCCGAATGCCACCGACAATATCAAAAATACAACAAACATGACTCCAATATCAGCAGACCCCAATTATCAAGTTACACTATTTGAGTTCACAAAATATATATTTTGTGAAAATCTTTTTATAGTTTTGAAGTTCCATCCTTCAAGAAACCTTTACTTTTCATATATAATTTAAAGAAGTTATCATTTTTACTGTACTTGAAAACCATTTGCTCAAGCCAAACCAATTGAAATTTTGTTTCACACATGGTACAGAATCTTTAATGTTAAAGTTCTGTATTTTCTGAACATGGTCCATTTTGTCAAACCCCCCTACTCATGTGAAGATGGATTAAATAAAACTTTTTAAACATAATATTTGAGTATTGTCTTATTGTCATTTTCTTATTACACATATAATAATTTCATCCTGATTGTGCTGGATTTCAAATTTTACGGTTTTAATAATACAACTAAAATAAGTAACACAGGTGTATATGAGAGTAGTTTGATATAATTTGTTAATATTTGGTTGACCTTTTTTCAACCCAATCAAAACATATTTTTAATAAATATACCTAGAAGTGAATAGGATACAAGTATTAATTTAGTAAATATAGATTTTATTCTTGTAAAACTTTGTATAGGGCCATAACATTAATCTGTGGATTATGTTTGAAGTATATCAAATTTTTTGTTTAATGTGGTGATGTATTGTTTTATTAAAATTTGTTTGGACAACTCTATTTTTGTGGCATTTAATGTTTGAAATGACCAGCAAATAGAATGTGACTATTTCATCATTATTATTGTATAGTGGATTATAATATTTAAAAATAGGTTAGTAGTAGTTGTTGTTATTAATTGGGATTATGAAAAAATATGAACTCATTTTTGAGATATTCGGTCGTTTTCTGCCATCGTTTCTCTCGATTTCTGTATTAAGGAGATTTGAAGTTGAAGACCATCATCCTGCACATTTGTTAGGATTGTATAGTCTGAACATATAAGGTCACTTCATTTCTGGTTCCTGTTGTGCCGTCATTCGTTTGCACAGCTGAGTAGTTCATATCCATTGTCTTTATTGAAGACTGCCACTTTTGAATCTCTACTGCTTCACATATTTTCTGGGTCCGTATGACATTTTGTTAGCCAGCACAACTGTCTCTTCGAAGTCAATATTATGGTTTGTAAGCAGGGCATGTTCCATGACTGCAGACAACTTTAATTGGCATAAGTGATGTTGTACATTCTTGTTTAGTCAAACCATTTTAAACCATTCCACATTGCGTAGAATTTTGTATTTGCATTTCGTGAGTAACTTTTCTGTTCTTCATGAGTGGATATGTTTCCTTTTTAATATCAGGAATACACCATTTTTACATAGGATGCCACAACTGAAATAAAACTCATGTTCTTTTAGTAGTGTTGCCATTAGTTTTCTGGTTTTCAACTCAACTCATCCAGGAATGTGGACTTTTTAACATCCCCCCCTCCTATATACTTAATGTTAGGGTAGACACTGGCGTCTCCCATGAGAAAAAAATATGAATCTGCCACTCACACATTTCGGCACATTGGTTTGTGGTAGCTGTTTCAATTGTACTTTGATAGTCTCCACGTATAGGTTTGCTACTAGTGCTGATAACATGGATACTCTGTCAATTTGTTTATAGTATTTTGTGGCGTATCTGAAATTGCAAGGTATTGCCTGTAGTTTTACATGTAATAGAAAAAAATTCTGCATCTTTATATTTCTGAGTTTCTTTGTCAATCTGATTCTTAATTTTATTTTTCATGTTTTGGAGAGTTAACACATTTTAAGTTTTGTTGAGTCATTGGAGTACTGTTTTTAAAATTAATGTTCATCTCAGCATATTTTTAATAGCTGTTAGAATATCTTTTTTTTACCACTGCACTGTGTATTTATTAATATAAAGTTTAATTAAAAATGAAGTAACCAAATAACAGACAAAAGTGATGAAATTACTACCACACAATGTTTCTTAAATCCTAGTAGCTTTCATCAGGCGATAGAAAAACATAAGCGTTTTGTATAGTTTGATCAAAGATTTTAATGATTTACAATTCAAGAAATGCTTAATATGTCAGACAAAGGTGAGGTCCTCCTTTTGATTTCTGCTCCAGTTGAAATTTTTCACCC
Organism: Eucriotettix oculatus; assembly: GCA_034510155.1. Lineage (NCBI taxonomy): Eukaryota > Metazoa > Arthropoda > Insecta > Orthoptera > Tetrigidae > Eucriotettix > Eucriotettix oculatus. The sequence continues at coordinate 108,042,217 of CM067376.1, read as the reverse complement.
TGATACTTTAATTTATTTTCATAACCTATCTGGCTGAGCTTTCTGTAAACATTTCTCAATTGTTTTTAGTGTCAAACTTCCCATTGATAAGCTTTATTAGTCTCCAAACATGTCATCAATTTGAAACATTAATATGATTGGTTAAGATTTTAGATGTGGAGAGTGTGTACTATTCAAGAATTATATGTGAAACGCTTTAATATTAAATCAAACATCTCTGTTACTGCTAAGATCAGCATTGGTTATGATTGCTTTTGGTTTGGTTAACTTCTTTGCTTTTATACTGTTGTTATATTTAATCTTTCCTTTTGAGTTCGTCACCTGACTTGTGTAGTGTTTTGTTCTTGGGCTCTTGTGTTTTTCAATCACCTGACAAAAGAAGCAAGGATTGCATAAATGTTTTTGGTATTTATTTTATTTCTTATATTTGTCTATTTATTTTTAAAAATTAAGAGTACCTTTAAAACAATATATATATATATGTCACTTATTTGATAATTGGATAATAAGAAAGATAGAAATATTTGGGAGAAAGGCAGGAAATTCGCTCATTAAATCATATGTACGGCATGGAATCATGCACAAGGAAATACATATGTCGAGCGTAGAAGAGAATGGAAGAAGGAAGAAAGACTGAAAAAATTCGATGTGGCCAGGACTCGAACCTGGGTGCACGAAACAACAGTGCATCACCCCTAGAGCCGGGGCGTGCGTCTATCCACTCCGCCACCACATCGAGTACGACCAACCGAGCATTTTCAGTCTATATATCTTAGGTTTTCAAGTTAGGATGGATAGAGAAGAGGGATGGAAGAATTAGGAGCATCCGTTAGGATAAATTAAATATATATATATATATGGGATAAGTGACGAAGTCACGCATTTGACTTCGTCACTTCGTCACTTATCCCATATATATATATATTATATATATTATATATATATATATATATACATACACACACACACCATATATTATATCCTACTATTTATCCATTCGGTTGTTAGTGTATTTACATTGTAAGACTTGTCCTCTCCAACTCTAGTCTTTGCAACTCCTGTAGCACGTCGGTAACGTATGAACTGACTTCCGTCCAGTTTGCCGTGGATTTGAGCATAATATTGACTACGTTTTCAGGTGTTACTTTTGTACCTAATTTTCCTTCAAGGTCTCTCCTATCATTAGCAAACCGTGGACACTTGAAGAAAACATGCTCTGGTCTCCTCAATGTGGCATTCTGGACAGTCCGGTGATACTTCTTGTTCAAGCTTAATACAGGTACTGTCGGATGCACCTGTGACCAATCAGTAGCTGAGTCATGTAGAAGTTTAACTCTCCGTGCTTCTGTGTCACCCATTCGGAAACAACTTTATCAGCGTATGGGTCAAATTTTAGCACTAATGCAAATGACCGTTCTGCTGCAATTACTGAGGTTGTGAAATATCTGCAGAAGCCTTTGTTGCCGGGACAAGAAAATCCACTTTTAAGGTGATCAAATAAAACACTCGCTTATCCCCGCTTAAGTAAATTAGCTGAGATGCGGTTGTGCATTGTAGCAACTTCAATGCCATGTGAAAGGAATTATTCGAAGGCTGGTCAGATAATTCCAGACAAAATAAATCGACTGACAGGCAAGCGTGTGTCACATTTTTTTAAAACTAAAATATGAGTGAATAATTTTTTATTTTTGTGCATACGTAAATATACATTTGTAAATCATTCTTGAAAACATTAGCAAGGGGATATTGGACTGCGACAGGACTGGCTGGAGTAAGGATTCAATATATTTTTTCATGTAAGTTTACTTCAGTTTAAGAATGATTTTTTTTTTGTCAGATTCATTATATACTTGTATAATTTGTAGTATTTGTTTAAAGTTAATTAATCATATTGACAGAACACATCTGTCTGACACAGTCATATGTCTCCAGCTTCTAAAAGAGCACAGGGCAGCTCATTCCCTCACCTAAGAGCGAGTCACAGAGTAACAAGCTCTTGCTCCGAAAAGAATGGGGAGCGGAGCGGTGAGGGGTTGTTTACTCATGTGGCACTCAGAGCGGAGCATTAAGAGGCACCTGTTCTGGCTCCTGTGAACGATAGTGGATGACAAGAGTCATTCGCTTCCTTAGTCGGGAGCGACCCATCTCTTTATTCTACCAATATGTCTTCTCACATTTGTTCAATATTAAATTACCTCAGTCATATCTTAGAGTAGTCCTATTTCCACATAGCATGTTTCAATTAGACAGTAATTTAACAGGAACAAAAAATAAAAACTCAATTTGTATAATGTAAGTAAATTACTTTTCATTTCTTTTTCTCTACTTTAAAATTTTTTAAGAATTTATAAATTGTATGGAACATATTTACTATTGAAATTATCCTATTGAATTGTTTTTTATTGCTTGGATGTTATAAGTATGATGGACAAGTTTACTTCTATTACAGATGTAAGTTATATCCTTATGTATAAACAAGTCTGTTTGATGAAGACTGAATACTACTGCACTGTCAAACTTTAAATTTGTTTTAATCTACAAAGTTGTGAATGGAGAAAAGTGAAATATTTCAGTAAATTCACTGGTTTATTATATCTTTGTTTGTCATTAAACTTCTAAGTTGTACTTTGATATTTGTTTGAGAAAGAGCTGACACAGATTTAGAGTATTTGGCGATGATACATTTGTCAAATCTTGTGTGTCACAGTCTGGTGTTGGTCTTGTGCCAGAAGGTGCCCTTCCCCTACCGTACCTGGTGCCTCCAGTTCTGGACCGGCTGTATTGAGTTATGGTCTGGGGGTGTTGCAGGCCAGGTGGGACTCTTGCATGGCCTGCATTGTTTGATAGAAAAATGTGCATGGAAGTTTTTCAATTTGTTTGATTTCAAAACTTTGCTCAGTTTTTAATTAGTAATAAAGTGAATTATCCTGAACAGTACTTTATAATACATCTAGTTGTAATTCTTAATTACTATTTTACTTCATCCAATACCAAAAATTGTACTTACATAGGCCATTATGTATTTTTGGTTCAAATGAAAACCTTCAGCCATATGATCTAAAATTTGGAAGAAACTTTGCATGTTTGTTAGTTTTATGGACTTGAAGTAAAGAGAAAATATTTTTGTTATATCGGAAATTAGGTTTTGTAGCCTGTCTTGTTCTAAATAATTTTTTTAATTAGTTTGTCCATTTTCAATTTAATTCTTTGTTTAAATACAGACTTCTTAAAATGTGACGTGTAACCATAAATTAAAACAATTAACTGATACAGAAAACATTTTAGTCCTAATTTACTCCCATATTACATATTATCTAAAATAGTCATAAAATTCAAATATGGCAAACTCTAGGTTGCCATCTTTATTTAAATTATATTTCAGAGCTGTATGTGAACATGTATCATACATTATCGATAGAATTGCTAGTTCTTTCAGTAATTTTTCCTTTTTGTTTCTTGTTTGCAATGACATTAGAGATGTGATCCTCAAAAGCATCCTCCCTTTTTATTCATGAAGTAATACTGAGGATATAAATACTTAACACTGATATATTTTTCTCAGAATTCATATCATTTGCGCTACCAAATTGCTATATATTATGATAAAACAGACTATAAAGGTTGTTTGTAAAATATTATCTTGTAATTTAACAATCAGTGCACGTACAATTCCAGTATGAAATTTACTAATCTGCACTTGTTTGCTCAGAATCTGTTTCTCAGGGTCATCTGTTGTCTTGCACATACATCAGATATATGAATATATTAAAAAATAGTTTGCTGCTTATTATGTAAGTTGAAGTGGACACTGTTATTTCTTTCATCAATATTGGTTCTTCTAGACTCGTTAATTCCTAAGTCATGTATTGCCAGAAATTGTTCCCAGAAATATTTTCAAAAGTCAGAACTGTTGAATCAACCATTCTATAAAAATAAGTTGGAAGTTAATATTGAATTTGCTGAACTGAACTGTTTGTTAGGCTAGTGTCACGTTACAAGACTGGAAGCCTTGGTGGCTGAAGACACATTGTGGGAGTGGGGGAAAATCTCTGATGTTATTAACTTGAACACTACTTTTACATTTATTGATAATTGTACCAAATCAAAAGAATGAAAAATATATGTGAATTCAACACACTATTTTAAGAAAAAGGATAATGCTCAATCTATAATTTAATGTAATGGACCCCAACTTATCAGCTACAAGTGTAAATTAGGTTAGAAATGAGCAAATATGATTTCTTCATACAAGAAGTCTGATAACGTGTAACTACACTGTAGATACACACATACACACACATGATTTATCATTATTGATTATATTTTTAAACCATTTTGTTTAATTTAAAGGATACACTTCTACTATTAGCTGACTTTCTTTTTTACTGTTTTTTGAATAATAATAATATTGTTGTACTCTTTTCTATTTTAATTACAAATTATCTATTAAAAATGTTACATATTTTTGGATAATTGGAATCAGTACTGTCAGTCTAATTTGTTTTATTTGGACAGCAACTATTACTTCTGTTTTCTTTATATAGCACACAGTGCTTTGTCATGTACAAACATCTCTAGCATTCAGCATGTAAAAATTATAGTTCAATCTTTTTACCACACTCAGACTTTTGCAATCAGACAACAATAGACACCCAACAAAGTATTTTTTTAGGTAAGGTTACAACATTGAATATTTACAAGAAGCAACAGAATAATACATACATTTAAACATGTATTTGTATAAACAATATTGTACTTTATAAATAAATATATACACAACAATTGTGCATATTCAGGTGGTAGGTAACTAGGTAGAGCAAGTTGTTGTTTGCCTTTACTGTAGCATGTATTGGAAGGAGGTCAGTATCTGATAAACTGTCTGTTGGGATTGTTGTTTTACACGGGTGGTGGCTAGCAATGTGTTGGAAGAGGTTGCTTTGTTTGGCGGATGTAGGAATCGGAATTTTAAGTAATGAAGTAATGGTAAATTATTTAGAGAGGCAGGCAATGTTTTCTTTGATTTTAGGTAGTTATTTGTGAAGGTTTCTGGGAGTTTTAGTAGATACTTGTTTCTAATTCATGGTTGCCAAACTAGCAAGTTGTGAGGCAAGGGCGGATGTGGATATTGTTAACGTTGGGAGGGCATCTGAAAGCAATGTTTGGACTCGGACTGGTGGTGAATATTTGGGAAAGATGTTTTTAACATCAGAGTTGGATTGCAGTCCTTTGCAGACCAATCAGATAATGATGTTAGGTTTTTTGTATCCAGGAAACTAGGGTGTTAGGAATTATCTGCCCTTTTTAGATTGGTCAAGGGTTGGTTTTAATATTTGTGCAGTATATAGTAAAACAGGGTATTTGTTCTTGCACAAGGTCTGTAGTGCATTTTATATGAAGATGTTGAGGATTTGTTTGGTGTGGGTGGCCAGACTATTCCAGGTTGAGCAAATGTCTGCTGTGTGGTAGGAGTAGGCATTAATTTCTATCCTATCCTTTTAAGGTTTAAACTCTGTGGGAGAAAGTGCCTGATGTGGTTAGGGTGTCAAATGTTGTACTTCAACATCACAGAAGGTGGTGATGGGGAAGTTGTTTCAAGTGAACTTGACTAGAGATTTACTGTTCAGGTTTTGGAAAAAAGTCTGAAAAGAAAATTGGCCCATGAGTCTATGAAGATATCATATCAGAACTTGTAACTAGGTTAAAATTTACAGTGGAGAGGAATTTAAAATGAAGTGAAATTCAAATCAAGGAAATTATTGCATACCTTGAACAGCTGAATTATAATTTGTTCAGCAATTTTCTTTAGTGTGTGAATTATTTCAATTCATGTGCATTATATACAAATCCATATTTTTATCTTAAGTAACTTTTGTTAAAAAAAAACTGTTCTCATTTGGATTTATTTAATTTACTTTCCCTAATACTCACTAGCTCCACATTTGAAAAGTTACTTATTTCCATAGTTCTTAATGTCGGTTACAATTTCTACAAAGCTTTTGCTGTTTTCTTTGACACACTCAGATTTCTTGTGAATTCAAAGTTCAGTTCACTTTTTAGGAAAATTTTCTTTTTGTAAAAGCCTTAGAGATCATTGTCATAATTACTTTTCTCCAATGTGCATAATTGTTTATCAGGCTTCATAAATGCTAAGTGACTGAAAATTTGTAATCTTATATTTTCAGGTGTGCTTCTCTGCTAGATAATTTTAGAACTTTCAATGTATCATTATTTACCTCATTACACAAGTTTAGTCATATCTTGCAATATATCTTTTTTGCCAGATATATCCAGATCATGTAATTGCAGAAAACCAATTTTCTTTGATTCCAGAAACATTTTTATAATGTCCAAATCTATCTTATTCTCCTGAATTACCAATTTTGGATAGTTCTGTGGACCCTAATTTGTTTTGACAGTGTTGAGTTTCCTTAAAAAGTGCACTGGAGTTAAGTACATGGATTTACAACTCTAAAATTAAAACATAGGTGTAGTTTTTTATTTTTCTGAATTATTCATACGTTCACTTGGCATTTATGCAATTCAATGAGGTGCATGGAATATTACTATTTTTAACAGGTTTAGTATTAAATAAACTTTGCATAAATTATTTTATTTTACAATATGATTTTCTGTTCATTGCTTTTAACCATCTGTTAGAATAAATTGCCATTATTCAATTAAAAACTTTTTTATTATTTTTTTATTACAACTAGTTTTTGTTACAGCACAGTTGTTGGTTGTTGAAATGATAAAAACGATGTTGCATGTTTATCCTTCCTGCTTATCTTTTATTTGAACTACACAAATAGGTGTAAATAATGCTCTAATTTTTTTCTTAATCCTGGAAAAACTATTTTTATAATCTTATTTGTTTTTTAGTGATTTGTCTTTGCTGATAATGTGTGTTACTTTTAGATACATTATGACTTTTCAGTTAGCTAATATATATTCACATTTATAAATAAATATTAAAATAGCCTGTAAGTCAGAAATAGTGAATATAATTTTTACTCAATATGTTTATAAAGGTATTTCAGTGTATTTGAGCCCTTATCATATATATAATAACCCCCAACCTTTTTTAACAATAAATATCTGCTGTTTAGTGCAGACCAGAGACCAGGTTTCAGTTTGGAATTGCATGATCAATATTGGAGGCAGAAAAATGTATAGGAGATTTTCACCAAGTGAAGAGAAGGAAATTTATGCATGAGACTTCTGATATAAATCTTGTGTTTATAGTCAAACTGATTGTATTTCAATTAATGAGATATTATTACAACTATCTGGAATGATAAAAAGTATGAAAACTAATTTTCATATTTTTATTACTTATACATTGTTTTTCAATGATTCCCTTGCTTTTTTTCATTATTTATAAAACAAATTTTCTGAATTTTATGTCTGGTTTGATTACTATGATGCTATGAAAGAATAATAACTTTTTCAATTCAAAAACTAAATATTGTATATTGAAAGCACTCAAAGTAATTTGTAGGGTTAAAATTTCATAATTTATTTAGGATTCCAATAACTATAGTCTTTCCTATAGTAGAACTTAGCTATGTACTAGTACACACAGAGATATGATGAGAAGTTAGTCGATTACCAATTGACATAAACAGTGGGCTAGATTTGTTTATTTCAATAAAATCTATAAAATATTTGAAGCAGATACATCGTATTGCATACACCTAGATGATTAGGAATTCTTTCACATTTATTCCCATGACTTCTCATAATTCTTCCTTAAATAACAATGACTGTTACTTGCTGTTGTGACATTTGCTTTATTGGCAGATTTCAAACCTATTCTGCTGAATAATGTAAGGAATATTGTTGAAATGTCAATAGAAGCATGTACACTCTGGGAGATTCCATTTTTTGTTTGTAGCAAAAAATCGTGAAAATATAGTTTCCAATGTTATTGTAAGAAATTTGTATATGGTTGAGTATACTAATAAAAAGAAGGATTTACCAGTGTATGTAGCTAACAAAGTTTTCTTGGGTTTCCAACTGGGTGAAAGTGTAGTAGTTTCATGAAGTTTGTACAGTTGACATTACTATCATCAACTGGTGAAGTCTGATAATAATGTATGTTACTTTTAGATACATTATGACTTTTTGGATAGCTAATGTATTTTCACATTTATAAATAAATATTAAAATAGCCTATAATTCAGAAATATTTAATATAAACATTATATTACACTACTGTACTTTCATCTGGTTGGAAGCCCAAGAAAACTTGGTAAGAGTTTACTGTATGTTCTGCAGGAGCTCATATATTTACATTTTGTCTCGCAATGGTAGTCATTTAAATTTTGTTAAAACTGCAGATTCTCAGGTGATTTTTAGTTGTTTTAAATTTGTAAGCCTGAATGACACTATTATGGTTAATTGGAATTGAAATATTGTCCATAAAATGTGATCTAGTTATGGAAACTTTCAAAGTAATACATTTTGCTATTTTATTTTTTCCAAGTCCACTTAGGGTGTCTAGATACCATCAAATTCAGATGAAATATAGTGATTATATTGCTATTTTCCAGAAAACAATTTTTTGGCATAATGTAAACCTTGTTGACTAAAGAAAAATAAGACTTGTGGAGAACTTGTTTTTAAATAAATAAAGAAACTGCCAAGAAGTCAGCAAATAATTTTGTTACTATTCAATTAATACAAATATTATGTTTTATATTAGAACTTGTTTTTAATTGATAAACTTTACCAGTTCAGTGGTATTATTTTATGAAGTCTTCAATTCTTCGATAAAGACCTACTTGGAGGTCAAAACATAATACAATTATTTAATTTAGAACAGAATGGATAAATGGTATTTCCTAACTATTCATTTTCTAAACTGAGAAACTAACTTAGTATGGACTTAAGGTGTTCAATTTCATTATGTTTTGGACACAGAGAAACATGGCGACATTTAACCTCATTTTTACAACTGATCCAAATCAGTTTTAGTTATTAGTTATGATGTCAAATCTTCATCCACCTGCCTCTACCTCATTTAAAATTTAATTAAAACATTGATAGAAAAATTTTGATTGTTGTGCTGTAAATGTAATGTACTATCAAGGCTCACAAGAGGCCACTATTGTCTTGGTGTTATCCAGCAATTTCATGTTACGGTAACCTATACCAGTCTCCCTTGTTCTAAAGTAATTTATGTAATCTACAATGTAATAATATGCATGTATGTTTTTTGTTCTGCATTATGCTAAACTTCTGTCCATAATTATCATTTCATTAACAATTTTTTTAATAACTACAGTGCAAATGTTTGTATTTTTATAGCAAAGTATTACATCATCATGTTTCCTCTGTTTCAGCAGCCAGCACAAAGTTCTCAGTACATGTACACTGCACCACCACCGCCACCACCACCATCAAGTGGAGTTACTGCTACTGGACCCAATACAGTTACATCTCCTCCCAATCAGACAATGCAACTGGCAACATTGTCTCCAACACACTATTACAGTCCAAATCCAATGACTGCTGGAGAGGTCTATTACAATGTGACATCTTTACCACCAGGACAATCGTATGGTCCTATAATAGCTGCTGACAATTTCTTATTTGAAACTGCTCATGTTACAGAATCATCAAGCAACCAGTCACCAGAGGTGAGATTAAAAATAATCAAATATTTAATTTATTCTGTGTTGATACCACTATGTGCTATTAAAATTCTTACGTACTTTCTAGCATATTCGTAAATATGTGGTAATGTTTTATTTCCAATACACATGATATATCAACCAAAAAAATCAATATTAAATATGGGTTTAAATTTAGCAATTAATAACATTTGACTCGAGAAGTGACTTGAAAATATTTTTCTTTTTAGTATTGGGAAAGAACCTACACTATAAAATGAATGTGATATAATTAGTATTAATTATTTTAATCAACATTCCCTAATAATTCTGGCTTTTTCTTTCCTATCCATTTTCAACCACTTTTCCTAGTGTGTTTACAAATTAATCATAAATAAAGCTTTATTTGTTGGTATTGTAAGAGATGAACTTAGTTATGTTTTAATGGTTAAATCTAATTTGTTTGTTTACATTCTATTGCATGTGTCTAATATCTCTCAATTTCATCTGTTAGTGACTTTTTCCTTTTTTCAAGAAAATGACATTTTGTGTTAACCTATCACCCCAAATTTCGTGGATATTTGTAGTAACAGCATGTTGAATAGCATTTTATTAAACTGATAACAGTATTTATAATCACTTTACTAATTTACAAAAACCAGGAAGCAAATAAGAGCTCTAGAAAATTTGTATTTGAATAGTTAGATTTGTGCTTGTACTATACTTGTGTATTGTACTATTGCTTAAAAATGTAAAATTTAATATTGATCTAATACTTCAATAATTTCCCTATGCACTTCTACCAGTCAGGAAAATTAGAGATTAAATATTAATTAAACATTACAAGAACAATTAATGTCTATAAATAACAAAAACATACACAAAATTAACAAAATTTTTATCGTAATAAAGTAAATGGTTTGACTATCCATTGTGGTTCTTGTAATAAACTAAATCAACTAATAATATAAACACACAGAGCATAGCTAAAAGATAAAATTAACACATCATTATATAATTTATTTAGTTGCTAAGTGCCATGTTTTATATTGACAGTAAATTTGGTGGGTTTTAAATACAACATTTCTGAAATTTATCTGTTCTTAAAATTTATTTTCTTATCTAAAGCAATAGTATTATCTAAATTAAAAGAATGAATTAGGTCCAAACAGTGTTAAGTTATTGGAGAGTGTTTATATAAAGGAAGTTTTAAATTGGCTTTAGGTTCTTTAATTTTAATTGACAGAGATCTCTTAGTCTGACCAATGAAGCATAACATTTATTTGGATTTAGTTTGCCTTAAACCAGTGTTTAAGATATTTTGGAACAACTTTTAAGTGTAAAAATTTATCAATTTTCTTAAAATGCATTATTGCAAGAGATGTGTGGATATGAAACAGCCATCTTACAAGTATGTTCCATTCTCTTTTAAGTGAAAAAGTTACTATAAAACAATTTTTCACCATTCAAATTCTTGCATTTGTTAATTGAAAGCATACTTGTCCCTAACCTGGGCATACAAATCTTTCTTGAAATATTTCAGGGTAAAGTACAAAAAAATGGAACAATATTGAAACATATAGCATTTCTAATTTTTTATAACAATTTTTTATATTTTGGTAATATAGAAAACTATTAGGCATTTATAGATCTGTAATTTATTTAGTAATACCCTGGCTTTATCACATTTCTTCTTCAGTGTAATATGCCATGTATGTTAAAGCACTTCAAATGTGATACCATATCCTAGTTGCATTGTCCCGAGACAGTAATAGGTCTTGAGAAATTGTCACCTTAATTTTATTGAAAGAGGGTTACAGAATTTATCTGTAACCCTTATTCCAATAGTCGGCCAACTATCTAAACATGCACCTGCTATGAATGTATATCATATTAATGACGGGTAGGTTAATATATTTTACCTGAGTGTGAAAGTTGATGACTGAAGTAACTAGAGGCAGATCTATTTATTTGGAGAAAAGAAAGTCTTGAAATTATTTTCAGTCATGAACTTTCAAATTATCTTACATTCATTAACTTAATGACTATTTAATATATTTTGTTTATTTTGTGAATTAAGAACTTAATTTCTATTTAAAATTAAGCTGTTTAATGTTGATGTATGAAAGGAAAATTTAAAAATTTTATACCATATTTCCTCTTCCTATTCTTACAATGTAATAATGAATTCTCTTAGGACAGTTCTTCTAATTCAAGCTGTTCAGATTCTGGCAACCCAAAAAGCAACTCTAAGACTGGCCAAGATTCCAAAGGCAACACCACTGTTCGACATGATAAAAACCATGCTGGGTGGCCTGTCAATGGCCACTCGTCACCTCCACCATTGGTTCAGCGTCACAGTAGCACACCTCCAGTTGTGTCTTTGTTGAAGTTGCAGCAAGGCAGTGCTGAAGAAAAGGAAGGCAACTTCATCTATAAGTCCAATCTTCCTTCACATCCACCTTCACAGTTTCATCCATTACCACCTCCTGTTTCCATTCCGCCTCATAATAATGTTGTTTCTGTATTATATCCTGTAGTGTCTCCTGGAATGGGATCCGTTTATATGAACCATAACCATTCTCAGTTTCCAACTTCTCCCTTTACAAATCATATAACATCTGTTTATTCGGAACCATACCCAACAAACAACCCATCCGAAAATAATCCTCATGCCCAGGGTTCTGATAAAATTCAAAGATCACAGTCTTACATGTATCGTTCTGAAAAATCTTCCCCACATTCTCAATTTCACTTCTCTCCTCCCGTAAAGTTTTTAAATAGTGGGAGAATTGCAACAGAAGGAGAATTCAATAATCAATATACAAAAGGTTCCTATCAAAAACGCCCATTTAACAACAGGAACATGGGAAGTTATAGGGAAAATTCTAGATTTGGAAATCAAAGTGGTCGTTTCAATAGCCTCACTGGAGTAAAAACAAACAACAGCCTATATTCCTGCCCTCAGAATTCTTTCTCTCAATCTGCCGGGAAAAGAAATAGCAGGCAAACTTCTCCTAATTCTCATTCAGTTCCTCCTTTATCCTATTCACGGTCTCAACCTTATTCCTCTTTCCAATCTGTTTCTGTCTCAACACAGTTTCAGGCTATTCCTCGTCCGATGTTCTACCAGACCGTAAACAACAATACTTCTCAACGACGATTTGGTAACACTAGGAAATCAAGTTCAGTGAATGGAAGTCGTTCTAGCAATAATGGTTCAACAACAAAATACTCTTCAAAAATGGGTCTGAATGGAATAGATTCGCTTTCAACAACAAAATTGCTATTAGATGAAGGTGGTGCCGGTGATGGTCCAGCTGTAATGTCTTTAGCTCCCCCAAATGGAGTACAGACTTCAGTAGAAACAGAGGGACGTATTCAGGAAACTTGCCATGATCTACAAGCTCTTAGCATATAGGATAAAAAATTATAATTTTTTTACTCTTAATTTATTTGTAAGTAATTATAATTTGTAATGTGCTTGCTAAAATATTAGTTTCTTCTAATTTAAAATGTTGTTATAAATTGAAAATATTTATTTGTTTGTTTTTAGTATATAATAATTAGTGTATTTCAAGCTATATAAAACATATTGATTGAGACATTTTTTGCTAGTTTTTGTTGCATTAAATTGCTGTGTTGGATATTATAAATAAGAAATTATTTATTGTGAATATTCCTGCCATACGTTAAATTGAGACATTTAATTTACTAATTTTTATATAATTTCTCTAAATTGAAGCAAAAATGTCTTAAAAAGTTTTTTTTATGCAAGAACTATTGATTTGTGCAGTGACAAGACTTGTGAATGAAAGGTGAACTTTTATATATATAAAAAAAATGGAATATTCTGTTCTGTGTGAAGTCACATGAGAAGGCAGCACAAAATCTGTTGTGTTCATGTAGTTTCTACCTTTATAAGGCAGATGCAGACAATATTATATATAATATATAATTAAATCTAAAAACTAATTTATATATATATATTGTAAATTATAGTGTGATGTCATTAAAGTGTACATATAGTTAAAGTGCTAACTGCACTTATACAGGCCAATAGCTAGCTTTAGGAGATATAACTACCATCTGATATGTGTTAATGTATATAGTGTTCTAATTGAATATCTGTATTCATAGTGTTTAATAGCAAATGTAGACTACTTTGTTATTCAACCTGCATGATTATTTGTGACACATTACAAAAGTTGTGTAGTTAACTTTCCCAGATAAATAGTGCATCTCAGGGAAACAAATTTTAACTGGCCTAAGCAAGAACCAGTTTCCTGCTTATCTGAGATTCAAGTGATATTTTGGCCTACTCTTTTTGCAATATACAGTAGTATAAAAGCCTGTAATACTGTGAATATTATTAGTGAAGTAAAACTGTTCAGAAGGTATCTTTTTTTACAATTGGTACATTTTCATTTTACGAAGTAGAGAATTGCACGAAATAAATGCAAAGTGGGAATTAGAATAATTCTGAAAATCCTGAATGTGCTATAAGAGTTTATACTGATCCTTTATTTTGAAAGGTGTTTTCATTAACGAATCGACAGGGCAGAGTCCACTTCATACGTAGACTCGGATATATTTTGCAGTACAAAATGAAAGCAAAAGTGTAATTAACTGAAGTACTGAAATGCTTGATATGTGATAGCTACAAATGTCCGTAATATTTGAACGTAAGTCATGTATTTGTGTAGATGAGAAAGAAGTCTGCAGCTGTGCTCAAATATATTGCCAAATTGAGTTAGTTTTGATTACATACTTATGTAGGTTATGCTTTGCTGCAAATTTTAGGTTACTCATTCCTTGCATTAATACCGACTTAGCTTATGTGATACATTTAATCAGTGAAAGGATTCCTTCAAACATAATTTGCCTCTAGTAATTGGTTCATTTTATTGCTTCTGTTCTAATTTTCCTTCTCAGTGTGCTGTTGAAATTTGATCACTGTTTTATTTAACTTTATAATATTTATAAAAGTTTTAAAGTCATTAGCTTACACTTCTGAACAAATTATATTTTTCATAATACAATTTATTGCAACTTGTGTTGGGAGACTTTTAAAAATTTTATCATCAATTTGTAAGAATGAAACCTAGCATACTGTAATTTTACACCCATATGATGTATTTTTACAAAACAAAGTATGTATTACTGTGGAGATTATAAAATTATAGCAAGGAAATGGAAGATCTTGTATCTTTTAAACATTTACATCTTGAATATCATTTTATGGAAAATAATTTGAATATGTATACGTAAAGTCAAATATCTAGCATTACAATTATTATTATTATACTTTCCACTTGCATAAATATTGGATATGAAGCTATAAAATGGTCTTCAGATGATTGGTAAATTTTCTCAGGAGTTAATTTATTACTACTAGTCATGCAGTGGTGTTATACTGCAGCCATTAATTTGACCCATATTATCAAGTTACTGTACTAATATTACAGGGGCTGAGTGCGGTATGTGCTAAAAGTAACATTGTGCTCATTATTCAGTTATGCTTTACAGGATTACAATTTTCTATTTTAGGTTAGAATTATTTATTAATTTCCTTTCCCTCCTTGAGTCTTCCAAAAGTCTGAAACAGTTAGTTCCATTTACCAATTCAGCCCCTTATTTACCTTTTGTAAAGGCTGTGAGCTTAATAAACAAAATAGAGTTTGGTATAACAATAGTGCCTTTTTATAAGTTTTTGTTTAAAAGCTTAAATGCTTCAAATGAAGTTACAATACGGGATTTAAAATGTGAAATATTAACAAAAATGTTGAGAAACGAATGAATGAGTGTACAGTGAGAGTTGTGACATTGTATATATTAGTTATAAATTTAATTTTTTTATGTGAAGATACTACTGTTGTTGTTTATTGTTAATTGTAGTGTATAAGTTGGTTATGTAATTGAAAAAAAAATGTATTTGAATAAAGACAATAGACTTGAAATGACTTTGTTTGTATTTATATGTTAAACCTGTAGGCTGCCTTATTTTCTTTTGATCTATGTGACAATTATTTAATAGAAAGTAGCGAGCCTTGTTTTATTTGAAGGTTATATTTACGGTAAAGACAAAAAAAAAAGCCTCCTTTCTGATGTCATGAGTACACGAGTGGGGTAGATAGAATGGACAAATTGGTGGACATTCAATGTGGACAAGCTGAATGAGCCTTTAAAGTTGGGTACAACTTTATAAGCTGCCTAAAACAGGTAATCCCTGCTGCCCCCAATCCAGTGTCAACCATTCCACAAGCCGTGTGTATACCATTGTGCGTTGGTAAATGAGCCGGCGAGAAAAAGAAATGGAAAAGGTGTAGTATGCTCCTCTAATGGACTTTGAAAGAAAGTATTGTATTCAGGTAAGCCTCCAATTTTCTCTCTTTCCTGTCCTTATTAAGTGTGTTTTTTCAAAAGGGGCTTTCCTGGATTTCATTGATGCCTGAAACCTCTTGATTTTTCATCAATTTGTTTCTCTACATCCTCTTATGTTCTATGTGATTTGAGAATGGAGGTTGTTTATATTCATGTTTGTCGTCAGGGTATTCAGTCGCAGAATACTGTTGTACGCCTCTGGGCTAATCCATCCTGAACTAATTTTGTATTTTTGTTACAAACGATTTTTAAAACTAGGATTGTGTTTGAAACCTTGTTTCAATAATATTTTCTTTATAAAATTGTACAAGGCAGCATACTATTAGCATCAATTTTATTGTTTTAATAATATTGTTAGTTGGATGGATGTTGTTGGAATAAGTGGAGTGGGGCTACAATGAGACAGCTCCACAGTCTGTATTGTTGGCTGCTCGACTCGTCACAGCAGTACCGTGTGCAGGCTCTGGAACATTCTCGAATGAATTTACACTTGTTGACTAAAGAGGGTTCTAGTGTGCTCGGTCGTAATTGGAAAGTGAGGTCACTTGGGTTAGTTCTGGCAAGATGGTCGGAACCAGGTTTTAAGGTGAATGAGACAAACGGTGGGTGAACACGGAAGTGAGTAGACGTATATTTTGAGAGACAGAGGGAGGGTGGGTGGAAGGAGTGGAAGCTGAGAGAGAGAGTGAAGGGTGTGAAACCCTGAGGCAGACGGTATTGAAGTGTGGAGAGGCCGGGTTTGTTAGCAGAGGAAACCTGCAAATTCTGTTGTGTAGTGGAAAATGTTCAGGCAGTTATTTCTGAAGAGTGGCAAAAAGACGTAATGGTTTTCCAGGCTTGAGAGTTATGATGATCGAGTAGTGTGCACTTACCTATCAAATGTTATTCCAGCAATTTTATTTTTCTTGTAATTTTTACAACCAAACGCAACACAGTGAGCCATTACGATAAGAACAAAAACACTGTTTACTGCTTCAATGCGTAAGACACTAGCGAACACACGATATACACTGAGCGAAATATAACAGTCAAGATCGACGGGCATTAACCCTCAGTTACAGGAAAAATAATCTTATACCATTACGGAAATACCAAGTATGCTCTCGTTTGGAGCAGCCGCAACTATAATTATTATGGCCCGCAATATACTATATTTTACAGATTGTCTTATTAATAAGACTAATACTATACTATTGAAGATGGTCTCATATATATATATATATATTTTGTAATATCCTTTTCAGGGGATAAGACATTAATTTATCAATTGAACAAATTTTAATCAATTTTAAAATTTTACATTTATCAATTTAAAGTGATTACATGAACCAATATCTCAGGGGATTTTGGGTCTCTCGAGAAGTGGAGTATGCAGTTACTGAAAATAGAAAAGAAATCATTTAAATTTATTCATTCAGCACAATGAGCAAGTTTCACAGCTTTTAAGAACTTACCCACAATTACTGGGCCTATAAACATTCAACCTCACGAATGTTTCCGCGTCTTGCAGGTTTGTTACACCGATGAAGGTAGTAGGAACCAAGTCTAACTCATTGCTCTCTAGACTCATCTGACAGATCCGTCGTCCGTCCTCCCCGCAACTCATCTGCCTTTTAATCCGTTGTCCGTCCTCTCCGTAACTCATTTGCTTTTCGAGCCACCCAACGGCTCCCCTTTTAAGTTCTCACCCGGGAGTTCCCCGCCATCGGTTCTTCACAAAATTCCGGGGTCCCCCTCCAGCGATTTATTTCACAAAACTCCGGGGTTCCCCGCCATCGGTCTTTTTCACACACCATTTTTTTACACACGCCCCAAGGGAGTTTCACACGGGGAATCCCCATCGGGGGTTCACCCGCTTTCAGCCAATTTGACGTTGTTGGCCTCGCTTGTCGCGCACAAAACTTCTTTCGTTGTAGACCGAACTGCTCTTCACAATGCCACAATACAACCAAAATCCGCGTTTTTTCATTACAATATACTTACGAAAAATATTTCGTTCCGTGTATTTATGTATGCTCCACTTATTCAGCGCGATTAAATAACAAGACCTGACCGAGATAATAAGATAATAATTAACTATGAAAATTCAACTTAATTTCAAAAAGTAAGGATTATAAATTTTAATTCAATAGTGATAACACGACTATTTGTCCGTTTCTTGTTTGAATTTAGGAGTATTTTCGGAAATAATCGATGATCAGATAGTGAATAAATTTCTGAACAAGTTCCCTTCTAAGAGAAATTAATGTTGGAGCGATCCTAAGTAAACTGTATACAGTGAGTAGATGGCTCACACTCAACAATTCAGCGTGCATTGTTATCCTCACGCAATACTTGTCTTTTGACACTGGCCTTAGTTAATAACACAAGATATACGACTTTATTTAACACAGGGAGCTTAAGAATCAGAGTGAACTAATTAAATACTTTAAATTTTCATTAACAGCCATTTGCGAAAGATGCCAATGTCGCATCCAAAAGTCGGCCTATTTGAATTATATTATTAAAATATCTTATTTTCCGAATTCAGATCCTAGGAAAAACAATTTACGTTCTGCTCCAACATTTGCGAATAGAAAATTATATATTTTTAACATTTAATGTAGGAATATGCTGATATAATTTCGCATTCAATTCGCAAGACCAATTTCGAAACATGCTCTATACTTGGAAATATTTATATATGGGGTAAATAAATAATCCACTTTAATTTATCTTTTGATGCTTTAAGAAGGTATTTAGCGCTGATTTAACATGGTCTGTTATGGGCCTATAGGAGAGGGGAAGGACGTCACGCTCCCAGCGCCTTTATTTCTTCTCTATCTCTTTGGCTTTCAAGGTTTTGGATGATCTTTGCTATAATCCGTAGCGTAATGTTCAATTGTTTATCATCAAAAACATCTTTCTGCTCGGCTCTAATATCTTTGGATTAAATGTTATTCTCCTGCTGAGTATGAACGACAGTAAAAATGGATTATCTAAAATGGTATAACGAATGCTGAGTAGTACAGAAATATGAGTATAAAGAACTGGAATATTTCCTTTATTCGAAAAAGTTCTCGCCAAGTTAACTCGAGAAGTAATGTGTGTTGTGAAGTTGAAGATGCAAATGGCGAACCTCAACATACTTTAATAAAACATTCGAAGTTAGAACAGAACACAAGAAGTAAGGAAACGGTGAATTGTCAGTGCAATAATCACTTATCAAGCGATAGACAAGGAATTTTTAAATCTATTAAGAAGAAATTCAGTTTAAAGCCGAGTATATCTCGGCCGTTTAAAAGCAAGACACACTATAGTGCCAAAGTTAGGGATAGTACTAATTGTACCATAAATAGTTCCGTGAACGACGCATCGTCCAGTGATGGTTTTACGTCAAATTCTAGAAAATTGAAACCTTTACCGTTTCGTTTAATAAGAAATTCATTTGATAAAAGTACTTCTCACAGATTGTCAGTTTTGGAACAAGAAGATAAGTCACAACAAATAAAACTTTCGGGTGAAACAAGTTCTAGAAACTCGATTGTTGAATTTGCCAAGAAAAGACTTGGTGTTCCTAAGAGCTACTGTCAAAATGGTGAAAAAATTTTTGATAATAGCAACGATTTAGATGCAAATAGGACGAATACATTAGATAAATCTTCAAATCAGCTTGCTACGGAAGGAGTGACGCATCTCATTATGCGCTTGGATAGTGACGTGCAATATGAACCTGAACATTGTGATATACCAGAAAGCCCAAATACTCACAGTATAACTTGTGAACTTTTTAAGTTGGCTCAGTATGGTTGGTATTGGGGTCCTATTACACGCGAGGAAGCTGAAGATAAGCTGCTGGATTTACCGGATGGTTCGTTTTTAGTCAGAGACTCCGCAGCCGACAGATACCTCCTGAGCGTTAGCTTTCGTAGCTCCGGGAAGACCTTCCACACTCGCATCGAGCACAGCCACGGTTTATTCAGCTTGTACTCTAGCCCTGGACAGGAAGGGTTTTCAAGTATCATAGAGCTCATCAACCATTCTATGTCTTATTCTGAATCTGCAGTATTTTGTTATTCACGTCCAAGAGCCCCCGGTTATCCTGCATTTCCTGTCAGGTTAGTAAAACCTGTTTCCCGATTTACTCAAGTCCGATCCCTGCAATACCTTTGTAGATTTGTAATAAGACAGTATACTAGAGTAGACAATATACAGAAACTGCCTTTGCCCAATAAACTTAAGGGTTACATTCAAGAAGGTCATTATTGAGCCATTTATGAATTAATAATGTTGGAACAAATTGTTTCTTTATTGTGTAATGGTGGAAAGTAGAACAATAAATCAAAGAAAAAGATGAGTCTTGTTGGGTTCTGCATAATATTAGAAAGCAGAAGAAAGGGTTTGTCAGTTAGGGTGGGTCAATGTCGAAATGGAATAAAATAAGCTGTGTGTGAGGTATTGATGAAATTTTTTATCAAATAAAAGAATTTTGTTAATACCTTACAGACAGCTTATTTATTTTCATTAAACATTGACCTGCCCTTATTGAAAAAGGAGAGAGATGAATATTACAGGATTTTGTAGGGAAAAAAAAGGATAAGTAATTATTTTAAATGTCTGTACCACACTATTTTAGTTTCTTATATTTGGCACTTACTAAATATAAGGCTCAACTGAAGACAATACATATTTTTAGAAAGTTGTATCTGTATTACAGATTCACGTGTGTGATATATTGCATTAATTATAAAGTTTGCTCAAAATTCAATAAACACTATTGTAATATTGCTTTAAATTCTGAACCATTAAAAATGACATCTGGTTAGATTTTAAAATGAGCAAGCTTTTGTGGACTGCCAAGTTTACTCGTTTTGTTACATTTACAACAATTGTATAGCTGAACAATATTTATTAGCAGTTGATTTTAAATTGCAGACTATTTTTAAACATGATACATACACTATGACAATATCTGATTAGTTTTGAGCTATATTTACATATAAATGACAGATCATTTGTGATGTACACAGAATTTTGTTTTGATTGTTAGTTCATAACATAGAAATTTGAGTAACATTATCTTGATTGTAAATACATTTAGGTCTGAGTAAATTTTTACTAAAGGAAAATGTTTATATGGTTATGCTTTGTTATTTTAATCAATTGTGTAAACTTAGGGCACCACATTATCTTACATAATTTTATAGTTAATTAGTTTAATCACTATTGCCCATGTTTAATATTTCTGTTTAGCAATACTGGACATTGATGCCAGTGATTAAAATATGCTGTTATTGTATAATGCTACATTCATTTAATTTCGTGTTGTGTCTACAAGTGTGCAATATATATTTTTTTCTTAAGAGTTGGCTTATTTGTTTCTAAATCAATGCTAATAAATTATTCTATTATAAAGTGAAATATAATTCTTCCTTAATCCCATTTCCTTTTTTTCATTTTTTGTTTATTGATTTAATTAAAAAACTGTAGAGGTAATACATTCAAGGATGTTGTAATCAGAAAATTATAAATTTATATAGGAATTGTTGCTCAATTCATAGTTTCAGCATAATGGTGCTGTTATATTCAAACTGTTAATTTCTCATACTGTAGGAAAGTCTGTATGAAGTGTGTGTAATCAAGATCAAAGGTATACAACAGTTAATGTAGAATGCACACTCAAACCTTTAAACAATAGTTCATTTTTCACAGGTTTTGTAAGAGACATCAGTTACACTAGATGTTTTTAAAGTTTTAATGCTCAAAGAATTCTCTCATCTGCTCTATAAACAGATCACAAGCTCATTTTGATCAGTAACAAACGGCAGATTGAGTAGACCTTGGTTCGTCTTATTTTCCTCGATTACAACAGCCCCATTCTCCACGCGCTTCACTTAATCTCTACAAGAAATAAATAAGTAATAATGATTTTAGAAAGGTGTTGTTCACCTAAAACATGGGTAAGATCTCAATATCTTGGGTTGTGCCAGAAAGCAGTTTGGTGTACCACATGGGAGTTTCTGGCACTGATATTTTCCCTCCTCAAAATCCTTATTTTTTAGCTATCCTCATGTTTCCACTTCAAAATTGTTTGCAGACAGATAAATATTATATAAAAAAGTATTACTGTACAAAAGTTTGAATACAAATACTATAAAATGAGAAATTTTTTTAACATTTGCAAATATAATTTTTATTTTGTATAATAGTTTATTAAATATTTAATTAAAAATATACACTTTGTCATGCTTCTATTGTTCAGCTGACTGCTAGGCCAGAATACAAATTTTAAAATTCTTTTATTGTTATTTTAAATATTGGCCATCAGAATACAATTACACTCAAATCATGTATCTAATATTGTAAACTTTAATTTCACATTTTGATATATTAGAAAAATGATGTTGGTCAATAAATTGGAAATATAAATATCACAATACTAGAAATTAAACATCCTTTTTGTTAGGAAAGTAAATGATATTTTTTGGATAAATTATCTACTGTTTTTACATAAAAGAAACTTTTTAACTTGAAGTATAATTCACACTTTAAAAGTAGCATATCAGATTGCAAGGATATAGTAAAATAAAATCTGAAAAATTAATATCAAAGTTTTGAGTCTGTTGTATACTGAAAATGTTTTCATGTTTACAGAAAGCATGTGTGTGTGTGTCTACTACAAAATAAGTTAACAACTGTTACAAATAGTTACAATGATTTTCACTACATTTTAAAAATGTCACGGTAAACTAACATTACAGGGATTGTCACTGCCTCCGTTTTCTTCGACGAGTGCGTGAGACATTTTCGGAATTTTTTGCAGCTTTCGTATGTGACCTGTTTGAAATAAAACAGTTACAAATATTAACGAATTGTCATAATAATAAAATGGGAGTTAGAAAGATTTATGAATGAGCCAAAATTACCACATGCAGCAACTTATTATACACTATGGTAAAACATATGATCAAATTCTTACTACATTATTGCCAACAAACTTACTTAAGCAGAACGTGGGAGTTTCTGCTAGCCAGGTGATGAAAACGAAACAATTATTGTCAACCTAATTTTATCAGCATGAAAAATGTATATTTGTTTCATATGATCACAGTACTATTCTATTAATTGTTTCTTAAAAAATAAATTTATTAGCACACATTTTTGAGTTCCAAAATGCATCAAGACAATTTATGTAGTAAGGTCTGTAGCAAGTAAATAAACATTATTTCATGTTAAACAATTATTAATAACTATGAAAATATTAATGGCACTTACATTTTGACTAATGAAGTTTCACTTGAACTGAGATGTTTTTTTCTCGCTAATGTTGGTTTATCATTTTTAGTGCTATGCTTTTCAGAGTGCGAAAGAGATGTTGAAGAACTTGGTTCTTCAGCAATTGGATGTAACTGGGTTTGTTCTGTGAGATAAGCTGAAGTTGAGAAAAGTTTTCTCTTGTCACTTCTTAATGTCCTAGTAGAAGATGCTCCTGGAAACAATCAGTTAGCAACAGTTCTTAAAAGGCAAAATATAAATAATAAAGAGTTTATATCAGGAAAAGAGTGGGCATATTCAAAACAGTGTATTCTTCCTTCCAATCTCTCATTAAGCTACTCTATTATAAACAACGGAATACCCAAAAAGAGGTTAAAGTTGTGGAAGATTTTGTGAGAGTATTCAAGGATGGTAAAGAAATGGAGTAGTTCATAAAATGCTAATATGATGAAGGCAATTAATTAATTAAATTAACTACCTAATGTGAGATGTTGACTTTTAGAAGTCATTAACACTATTGTACCTCAGAATAAAACTTGAGGTTTCACACTAGACCAGAAATTACATGTAATATCACAATAACTGTAATAATAATTGTAATCAAAACTTGTGCTTTCACCTTCAACGGCCAGTATACAACCAAAACAAGAGAGTGGTTTGAGTGACGACAATTCAATGGCCGGCAGCCACTTAGTATGCGCTCTGAAAATTCACGAAATCCCCAAAACTCATCATGGTGTTTGCCATCTTTACACATCAGGTAAGCCAACATCTTTCTTCCCTGTCCTCATTAATTGTCTTAATTATTTTAACAATCTCATTTCCTTACTTGACAATATATGTATATTAGAGAATGTAGGTTTTCCCGGTGGATAGACTGAACAAGAAGTTCTCGGGATTTCACCCGGGTTATGTCAATCATTGGATACGACGTTTCGAAGGCTATCTCCGCCATCGTCTTCAGGTAACTGATGCCGAGACCGTGTTTGTGCCGCTTATATCCGTGTCCTCGCTCCCCTCCACAAGACTTCGTGGTCGAAGTGCAGGGTCCTGATTGGTCGCTCCTCTCTCGATTGGTTTTTGCGTTGTTTTGTGCCTCATTGAAGCAAGGATAGGGTCCCAGGCCTTGCTGAGCTGGAACCCGCTGTCTCGGTTCATTAAATTACTAGAGGTTCTAATTCTTACAGCTTCGGTGATAATACTGTTCCACCAACCTCTGGTGTGGTCCAAAATCCTTGTATTGGCGAAATCAATTTTGTGCCCGGTCATGAGAGCGTGTTCCGCCACGGCAGATTTGGTGTGCTGCTTTAAACGGATACATCTCTCATGCTCGGAACACCTCATCTCGACTGTGCGGATTGTTTCGCCTATGTATTTTAGTCCACAGTTGCACGGAATTTCGTAGACCCCACTTGTTTTTAGGCCGACTTTGTCTTTAACAGCATATAAAATACATAGGCGAAACAATCCGCACAGTCGAGATGAGGTGTTCGAGCATGAGAGATGTATCCGTTTAAAGCAGCACACCAAATCTGCCGTGGCGGAACACGCTCTCATGACCGGGCACAAAATTGATTTCGCCAATACAAGGATTTTGGACCACACCAGAGGTTGGTGGAACAGTATTATCACCGAAGCTGTAAGAATTAGAACCTCTAGTAATTTAATGAACCGAGACAGCGGGTTCCAGCTCAGCAAGGCCTGGGACCCTATCCTTGCTTCAATGAGGCACAAAACAACGCAAAAACCAATCGAGAGAGGAGCGACCAATCAGGACCCTGCACTTCGACCACGAAGTCTTGTGGAGGGGAGCGAGGACACGGATATAAGCGGCACAAACACGGTCTCGGCATCAGTTACCTGAAGACGATGGCGGAGATAGCCTTCGAAACGTCGTATCCAATGATTGACATAACCCGGGTGAAATCCCGAGAACTTCTTGTTCAATATATGTATATATATATAAATTATATATTGGATAAGTGATGAAGTCACACACTGGATAATTGGATAGAAAGAAAGATAGAAATATTTGGGAGAAAGGCAGGAAATTCGCTCTTTAAATCATATGTATGGCATGGAATCATGCACAAACAAATACATATGTTAAGCGTAGAAGAGAATGGAAGGAGGAAGAAAGACTGAAAAAATTTGATGTGGCCAGGACTTGAACCTGGGTACACGAAATCAGCAGTGTATCTGCTGGGGAATGCATCTTACCGACTCCGCCACCACATCGAGTACAATGCTTTTCATGTCATCATACAGATCGTAGTCTTCCTCTAACCACTACCTACTTCCCCGGACTACGTAAAATCAATATATATATATATACATACACACATATATATTTATGAAAATTATAAAACTTATATATAATTTAATTCCATAAAAGTTGTGCATTTGTACCTTTGGTTGGGATTTTATGGTGAGCATCATGCACGTCAAGTTCTGGGCTCCAATGTCTTAAGAGATTGTCGTGACTCTGAAAAAATAATGGTAAAAATTGAAATAATTCTAATTCAAACCTGATAAAAGAAATTATATTTAAGATAAGATCTAATAACTAATTCATATCTGATTTCTTACCCTTGTATGTTTAGATGGCGGAGATTTTCTGCCATCTTTGTCAAACAAATAATCCAGTTCAAGTGAACCTATAAAAATTAAAGATTATATATTAATCAGTCAAAAGAAGTAAAACTTAAAATATGAAAGTCTGTATTTAAAGTGTGAAATTAACATAAAGCAGTAGTCAAAATACAGACACCCAGTTTCTGCTAGCCAGGTGATGAAAAATGTCAGAGCTGCAATGATTCCATAAATTGGATAGGGTAGAGGGACAACTATTGTGAAGCAAACACCAATTATGATAGTCCCAAACTTTCAAATTAAATAAGTAATATTACTGGAGACTGGAAGGTTTATTCCTAAGTAATTTAATCTGGGTAGAAAACTGCCATCAATGTGGCAATATAAGATATTTTGTCACAATTCCTATACAGAAACTTCCATGACATTTACATCTAGG
This sequence comes from Eucriotettix oculatus, assembly GCA_034510155.1. Classification (NCBI taxonomy): domain Eukaryota; kingdom Metazoa; phylum Arthropoda; class Insecta; order Orthoptera; family Tetrigidae; genus Eucriotettix; species Eucriotettix oculatus. The sequence continues at coordinate 108,015,934 of CM067376.1, read as the reverse complement.
CAATCCTCAATTTGAAATGATTAATTATTCTTTCAAACCAGATGAAGTTAAAGGAGCTAATTGTATGTTCCTTGGTCATATAAATGGGAAAATTGAAAATTAGACAAGTCATTTAATTGACAAAGAATCTGATCTAACACATATATTTATAGCCTACTTATTTTTGTTATTTATAGACCTAAACCTTATTGGCCTGGTTTCATTAAACATGACAAAGCTCCTACATCCTGTTTATAAAATTAATTGTTCTGCAATTTTTGTTATATTGGCTAGACTAAATAAAAGCTATAATTTTTAGATCTTGCATAGAGCTAAGCTTTAAGGATGTGGAATGAGTAAGGGTGTACATTTTTATTCTATTAATACTGTGTGTTAACTATTAGCAATCAATTGTTTTTGACTAATAACCTGCTATATAACAAATGGTTCATGCCAGTTATTTATAATCATAATAATATCAATTCATCACAATAATCAGTGACATATAATTTGTTTAATCAAGATTTAATAACATTCATATTCAATTCATACATATAGGAATATCAATAACAAATATAAGTGATTCATATATAAATCATAAATTACAAGTGGTTAATGTAAGAATCATGATTTTATTATATATCATTATTATTCAAATTAACATCAAACATTCAAATTCATCTAAAAATAAATATAGTATTAATTCATTAAACATTTTATAACATGAAGATAATCATATGTATCAGTAGAAATAAGTCAGTATATAACCAATAAGTAATTCGCAAATTAAAATTAAATCAGTACATCCCATACAGATATTTATCAGTTTTATTATGCAGTAATTCACAAATTATTAAAATTTTCAGATTCGATATTTCTAATCGCATTGAAATTAAAAGATAAGATATCCATATAATAGGCAAAAATATTATTCATTATCCAGTACATTTATTATCAAATATTATAATTTAATTATTCATCTATAAAAGTATATATTCATTAACATCAGTCATTTTAATGCATACAAATACACAAACAGAATAATTAAATATGATGTTCAATATTTAATCCAGACAATGATAACATATTCATAAAATTATACAAGTCATTAAATTATCTTCCATACAATTTTTCAATATTATAATTAAAATTAATTAACATAATATTCATTTCAACAGTATTGTCAAATGATTCAAATTTCATTTTATCATCATCAAATAAAATTCAATATCAACAATAATAAATATATTAAACACATATTATAGCATATCTATATTTTTAATATTATTTTTAATTATAAATATCTTTTTCATACAAGTAATAGACCAACAGATTATTAATAATATAATAATTCATAGCATATGTAGATTTCAGAATTCAAAAATTATATTAAATCAATTACGTTTCATTCAATATAGATAAAAATAATATATTATTTAATAAAATAATAAGAATCAATTAATAATAATTTTCATATGCAATTCAAAGTCATTTATATTCATCAAAAGATTACTATATTTCAATTTAATAAAAGATATCATATATCATCAATTAAATATAATTATAAATATTTCAATATGTCAACATCAATATTATTATGACAATAAATTATTAATATTCAATAATCATATATAAATAAATTATGCAATCATATAATTCTGCGATAATATAAATATATCATATCAATTAATTTTATTCACAATAAAATTATTAAATGTAATAAACATAAATAATTAATTAATATTCATTCATTGTAAATAATTCAAAGAAAGTTCAAAATTCATTACATCAAAATACAAGAATTCATTTAAATTACAATATAAATAATTGACAGAATAAGAATCATTATTTTAATTCAGATTCATATTATATTATATTAAATTATAAATATACAATTTCAAATATTCATTCATCAATATCATAAATAACATCATCATATTAAAACATTATTAAATATTTAATAATACAACAACATTGAAAAATATCATTATCAAATCAATTTAATTTTTAAATATATAGTTTAAATAAGCAGATAAAGGGTAATTTTAAATCATTAATTCATTCATAATAATCACAAAAAGGACATAATTTATTTCATATTTTAAAATAAAATTTATTATTCATAACATAATTAAAAATGAATAATATTCATATATAAAATATTTAGTATTAATATTATTCATTAAATTATTAAAATAAAAATTATTTGTAATATTAAAGATTAAAATTTATGAATATAAAATAAAAAAAAAATAATTTTCATACCATATCAATTCAATATATGCATTAAATTTATACAATTTCATTATTTTAATGCATTTTAATCAAAAATCCAATATTTAAAATATATTTATAATATAACCATAGTGCAAAGTTTACAATCATAGATTCATATATATTCTAAATTATATATAATTAATCAATTGAAAAATATTCATCTTATATTAATAGAATTTATTATTAATATACAACAATCATCAACTAGAATCACATCATAAAATCATATATTTGTCGTTTCATGTTTAAAATAAATTAACTGAAACAGTTTTGCCAAATCAATTCAAAGTTTATAATTGACATAATTTACATCAAAGAGTGAACATTTCATAAATGCAATAAATAAATTACTATTGTTATAATGTATTATAAATAGACGTCATAGTTTACATAGGATTATAGTATACAATCACAATATTAATTTAACCAATAATCAATAATTCAGTATCAAATTAGGTAAGATAGACATAGTTTTTATATGTATTTATAATAAATATTACAATATATCATATTCATAATAATAATAATTTTCATTCAAATTAATCAATTAATATCAAAATTACAAATTCATTTAATTGATATCATATTAATAATACAAATACAATGATCATCATAACATAAATACATCAATCAGTATCAATAATCAACACATTCATAATTTTTACATATTATAGATCTGGAAATTAAAATATCATTATAAGTATTTCAAAATAAGTAATATATCAAAACACAACAAAAAGTTATAATAATATTCAACATTACAGTCAATTAATATGATCAAATTAAAATCAAATCAAATTATTCAATAAATATACAATAGTATATTATTTCTATAAAATTAATATATTTCATGCATTTCCAAATATTTTCAATATTCGAGATATTTAATTATCAAATCAATATGTTATTATAAAATTCAGAACATATAAATATATTATATCCATCATAGATAATATAATAATAAATTTTATTAACCTTACATTGATATCATAATCTCATATTAAATATATTAGTATCAAGATGCATTCATATTGACAATACAAAATACAATAATATAAATAAATCATATATTCATTATATATTGCTATCATATATTTCATATATATCAATCATTATTAAATACTCAATATAAAAAAGACAAGAATAAATTCACATTAATCATTTTCAAATATCGAATCATACCATAAAATAATTTAGATATAATATCATTTTCATATATATAACAGTATAAATTAATTACATCAATAATTTATACAATTTTAAAGAATCGAAATAATTAAAATTTTGAGTCATTATTCATCATATTAGAATCATATGTATTTAATTCATATATTCTAATAATAATTAGTTCATATAATATATTATTTGCATATTTTGTAATAAAATTTATTATAAAATATATATATATCAGTTTGATGATTTATTAATTCAAACACATTATCATTATTCATTTGATCATATAAATCAAATAATTCAAGTTCAGTCAACTAAAAAATTAATTATTAATTTTTATATAGATAATATTATTATGATTATATAATTCAATTATATTCTTATTAAAATATTTAAACACAATTAATATATCAAAATAAATATATAGAAGGTTTTCAGAAATCAAATTTGAGACACAATATTATAAATAAAAATATTTAATAACACAATAATAAGTATTCATGTCTATATATTTATAATATAGACAAAATTTGCATGAATAAATAAAACAATATTAAAAATATATAATGAATTATAGTTAAATAAACATCTAAAATTATCTATTCATAATACATATTGCATCCAAATATTCAATTATTACATTCACATATATATCAATTATTTTCATATTATCAATATTTTTAACATAATCAATTTCAAATGAACAACATTATATACATTATAGTTATCAGTTATTCATAATACATAATATTTATAAACACATATAAATTAATAAATTTCATTATATTGAAAGAAACAGATTTAATTTGTATTCATAGAAAATCAGATATATATCCATTACCAATAATTCGATTTCAAATATAATTATTATCATTCAATGATTAGAATTATACACACCCAAATAATTATATAATCACAATATTCATTGTAATTCAATACATTACAATGATTTTATAGTTAGTATTATTCAATTTATTATTATATTTCAAAATAAGAATTATAAAATATTTATCAGATTCAAAATAATAAATTAAACCAAACATAATAAATATATAAATTATTATATATTTTATAATAATAATGTCATAAGCAGTTTTCAATTTTATAATATTCATGAATTACACTACAATTTCAATATTTTAATCACATCATTAATAAATTTTTTAAGAACAAATTATTTATTATATCTCTCATTATTTATAAATTATTAAAAATATACCTAATTATTTCAGATATTAAAATATTCATTATGAAATCAAATAATCATTTTCATAAAATTTCCCCAAATGATTAAGAAAAAAAGTCACATATTAATATTATAAAGAATAATATTAACATTAATCAATGAATATAATATTAGTATATTCATCATTTGATATAATATTATTATTTGAAATTAATATACATAGAAATCTATTCTTAATTCAATTTAAATTCATATCATCATTACAATTATATTTATAATAGATAAATTCTTTAAGGTTTTCACATATATTACACCGCATTATCATACATATTTAATCATTCACATAATTATCAATTAAAAAACAAAAAATATAGACAAAAAAAAAAAATTTGATAAAAAATATTAATAATAAATGTTATTCGAAAAGAAATATATGAATTCATATATCAAGTATTTTATAAATAAATACAATATAATATTGTAACTACAATTTAAAATTTATTATGATATCCATTTCATTATTGATTTAATATTTGTTCAAACATCAAAATCAGATTTATATCATTTCATTAATATCAATTCAATTTCATTTATCAAACATTCAGAATACATATTCAATTTCACATCATAATTAATAATTATCAATGTAATTACAATAATGCATTTTGCAATTAAATATTATCACTCATATACAAAAATTAATATAGTTATTTTCATATCAGTCATCATTTCATACAAACATACATTCATAATCAAGGGACATATTTCAATCATTTTATAATATTATCGAATTAATATTATTTATTCAATAAGCTTAAAATAATCACAATATTCATAAAGTATTAAAATAGAGATAATTATAATTATATTCAAATAGTTGAGTAGCATATATTATGGATTTAAATGTATTCTTTCATTCATTTAAATTAATATGTAATACCATATCATTATATCATTCAATATAAATAATAAACAATTTATAATAATCAAATATTTTCATAATCATAAATAACATTTCAAAGAATATTGTATTATATTCATTATTTTTTACATTATAATTATAGTTTATAAAGGACAAATATCAAAAATAGATAACATATATAATCAATAATTTTTTCATAATATTATTTTCATGGTAATATAATATTTTTCTGATATAATGATATTTATTAATATATATTTCATGTATTCACATGATATTATAAAAAAAATATTGACATTTCATTCATATGTAACAATATCAGATAATCTATATCATTTTCATTAACTTCATCCAAAATAAATGAAATAACCTTTTCAACAATTACATATTATTTTTTCTTAATCACATTCATAGTTAAAGAAATTCAGTATAAATAATATAACAATAAATTTCATAATATGAACGAATAATATTTATCAGTTTATATATTTCAAATTATCAGTTCATCATATTCATAGCATACCATATCAAAAATTATTTTGTTACATCAAGTTATGTACATTTATTATATATGTTAATTATAATATCTATCACGTATTAAGTTTTCATTCAACATTAATATTATGAACAAATAACAGTTACAATTTATTCAATAAATTTAAAGGTAATCAAATTAATTGAATATATTAAATACTATAGTCAGTAGGTTCAAATTCATATAATTAGTTCAATTGAATTAATATTAATAATCATCACATTCTAACCATTAAATTATTTGCATAATAATTAATTACATAATCAATATGTTAAAATCATCATGATAGTAAATAGTCATAAACATTATATATATTAATGAATTTAGAAAAAATATATCAATAGTAATAGTAATATGTCTTAAAATACATGTCTTATTACAATTATATAAAAATATAAATATTTCATAAATATTAAATATAAAATATCCAATTAAAGTAGATTTATACATAGTGTTTAAAACATATAACACAATTTCCACAAATAGTATAATAGTCACATTATTCTATAGTTTGCAATATTTCATTTAATAATTTTTAAGACGAAAGTTCAATAAAAAATGCAATTATTAATTCCATTGATTTCAAAACAGTATTATAAATCATTTATTTTATATTTATATATAGATATATTATATAACATTATTATAGAATCAAATTTAAATAAATAATAAATATAACTTAACTTTATTATATTATTAATATAAATTATATATAATCTAATTATTAATAAATTAGTAGTAATACAATCCATCTTAATATATTTCATTACTAATTATCATTCTATATACACAAGATAGCATTACACACAGTTTCAATTTTATCTTAATATATATCTTAATTTTGTATTTTCTTAAATTCAAATCATTCAATTCATAATAATCAAGTTATATCAATATATTATATCATCATCAAATATTATGTCAAATAATATTTTTTCCATTTAACAATTATACATCAAATAAACTTCAATATAAAAATTATTTTTTTCATATTTTTATTAGCATGAATAAATTTAATTTTCATTAATGTATTACACATTATTCAATATCATTATAGATGATTCATATACAAATTATATATAGATATTTATAATAAAGAGTTTATTGATATATTAACTTCAATTCACATTTTATATCCATTGAAAATGATATCAAGATATTTTCCATTCACAGCATATTCATAATTCAGATCTCAATTTATTCATAAATTGCCCCCTAAAAGTAACAATGATTCATGCTTCATTCATTAATTATCATCATTCATATTATTTTATCATTATTTAAATATATTTTCAAAAATATATTATATTTCAATCAGTGATTTTATTAATATTTATTTATAAATATAGTCATATATAAAATAATAATTCACACAGCATATATATTATTTATATACAACAACATGAAATATTCATATCAAATTATAAATCATCGATAAATTACTTCATATCAAATATAATATAATTATTAATATAACAAAGTTAAATCATAAAATTCAAAAATATAATAATAATCATATTATTCAATATAAAAATTTGTTATTATATTAATTTTTCATTTTATTAATTTTAATCGATTCAAAAAAAAAAATGACGTTAAAGTTATATAAATGTCATAATATTATAATGCAATATCATATTTTAATCATATAATATCATTATTCATTCATTATTCAATTACATGTATTAAGATTATATTATTAATACATTACAGATATTATAATACATATGATTTTTTGAATTTATTCAATATTTTCAATACAATTATTCACATTTAATAGTGTGATATCAAATCGATTATAATTTATATAATATTAGATATTTATTAAACAATAATATTTAAATTAATCATCTAACATATTGCAACGTACAATTACGACAAGATATAAATTTATTATAAATTATAACACTTAATATAAAAATTATTTCATTTATATTTAAATCAAAGATTGCAAAATAAAATTAATATCAAGTTAGATCAATTGATATTATTAATTATTTTTAGTAATAAATGATTTATATAATTATTCCAAATCTATAATTCAATTTCATATATATATTATCATGAAAAAATTCTATCAAAGATATAAAATAGACATTTAATATAAGATCAGTCAAAATTCATATTAAAAGCTAATAAATTTTTTAATAAAGTTTATAATAAATGAGAGGTAAGTATCACTTACATTAATCAATAATAATATAATGAAATATATTTTTCATATCATATAGTAAATAGAGTATTATTTATATTTATAATCATCATACATTTTTATATCCATTAATTATATTATTCATAAAACATATATATAATATCATATAATATGAATATTATTTAATAATACAAATAGTTCAAATCATTAGCATGATGAGCATCATATATTTCATAATTTTCAATATAATATATTGTAATATTATTATCCAATAATATCAATTATAACATCAAAAGTTAGATTTAATTAAATAAATTATCAAGAGTTTTATTAATATAATAAATTCATTAAATTATCATTTAGATAAATTCAATTAATTCATCATTAATCAAAAAATTTAATTTCATACAATGATATTTTAATTCATATTCCAATTCATAAAGGCATTTCAATATTTTACATTAAAATATTGAAAGAATTCATTTTATGTATATAATATATTTCCATAACCATATTCATTTTTATGTTTATTCATCGACATTTATAAGTCGCAGTAATTATATCAAAAATCATAGTTTAATATCACATTTTAATGATTTAATGTTCAGTAGTTAATTTATTGTGTTCAAAGTTTTACATGTATTTTATCGATTCATATATATCATAATAATGATTTTTTTCATCCAACAATATTCAAAACAAATATTATTATAATAATACATATCATAGTATGTTGTAAAAAATCACATATTAATATTAAATATCAAAAAACAATAATTAAGTTAATTTATAAATTCAATAGAGGTTTATCATTAATAAATCAAAATTCCAATATATCAATTCACAAAAAAAACAATTATTTCAATTCATTTTTTTACATTTTCAAAGTCAATTTATCAACACATATATATGTATAATCATATTATTACAAATATTTTTATAATAATAATATTAAAAGTCATGTATCATCCAGGTATCAAAATTTCATATATAAATTTTTTTATTGAATAATTAATTTTTCAATTTTCAAACAATGAGATATAGATAAATTATAATTTAAATGTTTTATTATTCATCAATGAAATAAGATATCAGATAATATAATCAACATAAATATGCAAATAATATCATCAAAATCATTCATTAAAATAAATGTTATATTATATTTATCTTGTTCATTCATCATTTCCCAAAATTTAACATAATCTTAAATTAATTCATGTTCAAAATTACAATATTTAATTTTATCAATTAATTATCCATCATTTAATATATAATAAAACATAAAATATCCATAAATTTAATTATTCACAATTAAATCATCTTTAAGGAACATCAATATTTAACAAAACAATTGACATGATAACAATGTTACAAGTTGAATCAATATTTTTAATATTCACAATTCAAAAACATCAAAGAACAAATAAATGATAATATATTACATTATCATGAATTTATCATCATTTAATTATAATATTTACAATATTATATTTGATTATATAAAATCAAGGATAATATCATTTTATATAATATAATTAAATATTAACAATATATTACATAGATCTTGTCAAAATTAAATTTTTTAATTAAACATATGTATTACAATATTATATATCAATTCATATAAATATATAAATATATATTATTATCAAGGCAAATGTACATGTACAATATCATATCAATTGAATACATATAGAATTATATTAATCAAAATGTCATACAATATCAAAATTAACCATTCATTCTCAAATATCAAAATTATAATTTATTAATAAATGCAATTTTATAATTAATTGTATACACGAGTAGAAATATAATCAACGAGCATAATGATTAGTTCCGATACATTAATATTAATTTCATTTTATACATATTAATTGTATCAATACATATATATACATATTAAAATAAACTTAAAAGTTCAATCATTCATTAATTAGCATATTTCATAAATCATTATGTTGTTTGTGATCATAAATTATAATCATTTCACAAATAACGAAATTTATACATTAAGTCAGTTTTGTATCTTTATTAAACATACAACAAATACAATATATATTATATTATCATAATGATCTAAAGATATATATTTCATTTTATTCAAGACATGTCATTTTCAAATAAACAAATTCAGCAAAGTTTAATAATTATAATTGAAATTCCTAAACATCATATTATGTCATATAAGTACAATTTTACAATAAAAATTTATAATAATTTTTGCAATGAATTTCATTATATATTAATTACTTTATATTACAAAGATATAAGCATAATTATTAAAATATATAATATCATAAGATATAATAATTCGTCAATTTATATATTCATGATAGTTATATATTTTTTATGTTAATTCCATTAGATAAGTCATTATATTTTATTTTTATTCATCATCTATATTGAACAATTTAGTTTTTAATCATATTTTATATTCATATATACCATCAACATTTATAATAATTTACAATTTTATAAATCATAATTTGTTAATTTTATCAAACATTGAATATTTGTTATATTTAGTCAAATTATTATCATATTCATACAAATATCATGATATATAAATTATATCAATATGATAAGAACAAAAATTAAATTTATCATAAATTTTAATAAAATTTTTTTCAAAATCAATGAATGATTTGTCAATATTTATACATATTAATAATAATAATATTTAATCATCATTAAATGAGTAATTAAAAAAATAACATGATTGAATTTCATTACATATCATAAAAAATACAATTACAGAATTTATTGATTTATTCAATTTAAAAAAAAAATTCCTATATTTATATTCATGAAGAACAAGATTAGTTCAATGATATTAAATATCATGTTTATCATTATAATATTCATAATAATAGTAGCACAGAGTATTAAAATCAAATAAAAGATTCAATTATATTGTATATAAATATATACAGATAATTCATTTTTATAATAAATAATTTCAAATTATCAGTTATAAATTCATTATTAAATAACAAAGTTCGATAAAAATGCCACAGTGGAGAGAAAAATATAACTATTATAATATTCATAATATTGCATATTTTTATTATTCATATTAAATTATTCATTCCAGTAAATGATAATAATTCATACATTACATTCAAACATGTAAATGTAACAAATTTCATTCATTAGGTAAATTATTAGATTACATCATACATAACATTATATATTTTATTAATTAATAAGTATTATTATTAATATGCAAATTGGTCTTTAATTATATTTTATAAGTTAAACATGAATTCGAAAATAAGTATGTTTAGTTCATATGATTAATATTAATCATGAAGCAAAGAACTAATGTAATCAATAATTATTAAAAAACATCAATTCAATATGAATCATCTCAATATCATAAAAGTGTAATATAAATAATATTTTATAATAGTGCAATTAATTATAGCATAAATAAAAAATGATTTTAATTTATAAAAGGAAATAGAAGGTAGTTGATAAGCAAAACATATATTTAAATCATAATGTTATAGTGTCAAATTGATACAATCAAATCAATCCAATGCAAATATTAATAGATATAAAAATAGACATTTATAATGTAAGTAATATAAATACAATCAAAATAGTCATATTCATCATATATACATTCAATTAAATAGATCATATCATTTAAAATATCATCAATATTAAGAAGTATTAAATTATCTTTAACATATATTTCCATAAATATGGATTAAATATATCATTCATTATATCATTATCATCAAGATATAGTTTGAAAAACGATTATTCAAATATATATGGTCACAATTAAATAGAAAAATATTTATAAATTAAATTTCAATCATTTTCAATCATAAATATATCATATACAAACTCAACATATCAATATAAAAATAATAGTCAACATTAGTATCATTTTATATTTTACATTAAATCATTTTCATATTAACATTTATTCATGATAATTGAGTAACTTACCATCGTATTAAAGAGTCAAACAAAAATATAACATTTATCAATTCAAGTTATTATAATACAAATTCAGTTAATATATCTAGAGTTTAAGATAATTCCATTAATTTATGTTAAATAAGTAACATATGTAAACACGGTCACAAATCAGGTTATTGTAATTATTTCAATTTTATAATTACTAATATCCAATTTCTCAGCAAATATTAACAATTTAAAGGTCATTTATATTATAATAATTTATATTTATATACATAAGTTATTCAAGTTTAAAATATATATTATTAATAAATTTTAATATATATATATAAATGATAATATTAGTATTATCAATCAATCATATTGAAACACAATTCCAAAAAAAAAAAAGAACACATATAAAAAGACAGCAATTGCCATAATATTTCAAAAGTTTATTATTCCCATAATATAGTAAGATAAATTAATTTATTTTTTATTTTTAAATATTACATTATAATTATTTACATAATTTACATTCATCACATCAAAACTTTTATTAAATATTATTAATAGTATTAGATATTAATCACTATATCATAATATAATAAATATTAAAATATCAAATATTTTCATATAGTATGTTATATTATAATAATATTTATTTTTAAATTATTACATATAATATTTCATATATTCATATACACTTTCATTATATTTTATAAGTTCATCACCCCCAAACAAAAAACAGTTATTTATGATTCATATTATATTATGGTATTCATCAAATACATCAAACATAACATTAATTATGAGATCATATATACATATTTGCAGAAGTAAATTATTTATTTTCATTATAAAGTAAAAAAATAATTAATTAGTAATACAACCAAAGGGGATTTAATTGTTCATTTAGTAAACAATAATATACTTCATTAATAAGTTTTAAAATAATCAGTTCAAATCAATTTATAAAATTACAAAATTCATATTTTAATAGCATCATTTTAATTCACATCCAATTCATCAAATTTTTCTTCATATATAATTTTCAATCATATATAAATTATTTAGTCAAAAATTACAAATTTTCAAGTTTACACATATCATAAAAAATTTTTTTCAAAATTAAAAAAAATCATTTTTGTTGCAAAACATAAATTATTATTCATCAACAGTTTACAAATTTCGAATAAAGAGTTTAATATACAATTTAAATTATATAATAAATATTTTATAGTATTTTACAAATAAATAAAAATTTTTAAAAATATAGTATTTAGTCAATATTAAAAAGATAATAAAATGTTCAAAACAGAAAGATGATCATATATATAAATTTCATCTTTTACAATTATCATACAGTAGATCATTTACTATAATTTATTAGTTATATCAAATCAACATTACTATCATTTCAATTAAATTAAATTATTAATAATCAGCCATCACATCTCTGAATAATTTCAACATTTCTAGTTATAGTTATTTCATGTCATAAAAACATATTAATATAATATATGCATATGTCATTAATAAGTTATATCATTTAGTCACATATAGTAAGTTTAATAGAAAAATTTTAAAAACATATTCAATTATAAGATTTATTATTAATTCGACATGAATTAGTTAATTATATCAGTATTATCATCAATTCATATGTATATTATAGTATATCAAATAATAAGGACATATTTAATCCAAATTTATTTCACTCAAATCATAAATAAAACTAATTTCATATTCATATAAGCATTCAAATTACAATATACAATTAAGAAGTATAAATAATTTATATAAATATTAACAATTTCATAATCAACAACAATAATTAATAAATAAAATCTCAAGTTATATAGTCAAAAGATATTCAATGAAATTATATAATTTTTCCACATTGTAATAAAGAATATTATTATCAAAAAGTAAAAAAAAAACACAAACTTCAAAAATTATTTCAATTCAATTTATTTCAATAAAAGTTAAAATAATGCAAAATATTCATAATAACATTAAAACATCATATCATATTTAAAATTATTAATTATAAAAAGATTTAAATCATATTACAGTTAATATTTAAACATCTTATTTATTAGTATAAATTAATTTATTATATAATCAAAGTTATTCAAGAATATTTTAATATAACAAAAATTACATATTAATAACAAATTTAATACAAAAATAATTTATGTTGCTTTTATATATCATATAAAATATCAAATATGTCAAAATAAAATATTAAATGTTAAAAAATAAATTTGTCATATTAAACAATAGCAAACTTTTCAATTATAATCATTATTATATAATAATTTTTACATATAATTCAGAGCTAATTTGATAGATATATTACATTGTAATATTTAATTATTCATACTTATTCATATTATCATAGTTCATATTTTATATTAGTCATATTCAAATAGAATCAAGAGCACAAATTTATGATGCATCAACAAAGTTCATTTTAATAATTTATTTATCATTAGTATAATAAAAATTGAATAACTTAGTCAGTTAAATTATAAAAATAAATTATATACAACATTATCACAAAATCATAATTCAAATATCATTTAATATTATGTTTATAATAAGGATCAACTTTAGATATTTAGATCACTATAAATATATTAATATAAATCATATTATATACCTAAAATACAAACAATGTAATAATTAAATTCAATTCAATATATAGGATAATCCACATCACAAATAAAAATCAATCATTAAACATCTAAAAGTTACATATCAAAATAATCATCAATCATTTTATAATAATCAAAAATACATTTATTCAAAATCATATATTAATATAAAAATTATAACAAATGATATTTAATATTACTATTATCAAATACAATTAATAAATAATCATATTAAATATAATTCTATTAAATATTAAATAATAAAAATTAAATCATGAAAATTATATTAAAATATAAATAAAATTAAATTATATAATGTTATAACAAATAAAATTATATAAAAATTAAAAATATAAAGAATATAGTAACTAATTTATTGATATAAATAATGAATTATATCAGTATCAATCAACATATCAATAAAAGTTTATAATAATCAAATTATCATAATTTATGAATGAAAAAAAAATTTATAAACAAGTCATATATCAAAAATACAGTATCATAGAAAGTAATTTTGTTTATTTTACAAGATACATCATAAAGTTTTCAATTAGGGTTATCATAGAATTATCATAATAGTATTAACAAATTTCATCCATCATAATTATTATTATAAAATAATACAGTAGTTAATGCAAAATATATATTAATTAGTTTATATTCATAGTCATTTAATTTCAAGGTATAAGAAAGAATTTCATTTAATCAATCCAAAATAAAATATATATATCTTCAATATATATAATAATCAAACAGTTAATATCATCAAGATACCTCTAATAAAAAATTTAAACATTCAGATCTCAATAATCATTCAATTATCATAATTATTAGTAATATCAAAATAAATCACACGTATCATTCATTTCATGTAAAGTCATAACAAATATATTATCATAATTTCACCATAATTTAAATATATTATTTATAACATATAATATATAATTATATATTCATTACTTTAATTCATATAATGTTATCATTGATTTTACATTAGGTCAGACAATATGCAATAATAATTATTATCCATGTTTAAGATACAAAACAATATTGATCGATATATCATTAGTGTATGATAGATATTTATAACAATTTAGCATAATAAATAATATATAAACATTCAGAAATATCAAATTGGATTCATTCAAAAAAATTAAATTCATATTCATGAATAATTATAAAATTAATTAATTCACAATATTCAAATTAATAATATCAACATATGTTCATTATTAACTATAATAAATCAAATTTTTTATTAAACATCAAAAATTAAATATCATCAGATTATAAAATATACACAATTCAGAAATAAGTAAAATAGACAAGATAGATGATTAATATAAAAATTAGAAAGATGTTCAATATTAGAATAGAATAAAAAATTCATATTTTACCAATAATCTCAAATTCAAAATAATATCATAACATATTATATTTTTATAATAAAAATTTTTTAAATATATAGTATTTTCATTAAAATGAGTACATAAACCAAAATCAAATCAAATAATATAAATTCAATATTTTATAAATCAAATATTATTTTATCAATGTGAATATTCATTTTAATTAATTCAAATATAAATTGTTATAAATATATTTTAACATAATAGACCAATTTCAATCATATAAAAGAAAAATAAAAATTTAAAATGCACATCACACCAAATTACATAAAATTATTATAATGAACATTACACATCAATAATATTAGAAAGTTTATCAAAATTATTTTATTTCATATAAATGAAATTTGAATAAATTATAATTCAGGTAAATAAAATTTTAGATAATAAAATAATTTGCTAAAAAATATTAGATTAACACATGTAAATCATTATTACGATAGTATTTATACAACAATTACAAATAAAATTGTATATATTAATCAATATATTATATATATCGAATTCAACAAATTATAAATAAAATCAAGATGAATTAATATGTTAGACTCATAAATTTATAATATTTAAATAAATTTATTATTCATAAATATTAATTATATACATCAAGTCAACTATATGGAATAATTATATCATCATTATAGAAAACAAGTATTATTAAAATCTATTTAATATGATATTAATATATATATGAAGATAAAATAACAAAAAGGTATAAGTAATTATGCATATTATTATAAAAAATCATATAGTGATTAAATTCAATAATATATTTCATATATACAAAATTTAATAAATATATATTAAAATTATAATAAGATATCATTCAAAAAAATATATCAGCAAAATTTCAAAAAATTATATATCAATTAGAATTATAACATAATTATAATAAGACTTTTATCTAAATGAATATTATAAACAATATACAAAAAAAAATATATTATGAATATCATTTATTACAATATTGAATCATTCCATTAAGTGTGAAAAAAAAAAATTTAAATTAAAAAATCATTGCATAAAAATGTTATTTAATTAAAATATAATACATAATATAGAGAACAATAATTTCAAATCATCAATTTGTTATATATATATAATATTATTAGTAGAACTGAATACAAATATATATTCATAATTATATTCATATTTCAATCTATCGAATTTACAACCAAATGCAATAGTAATTTTATTAATATATAAAATAACCAGTATTAAAATACATATTTCATTTGTATTTAATAAATATAATCAAATTATAAATATTTATTTATATCTTTATAATATTATATTTCATTATATACTAAACGATTTAACACACTAAAGTATATATCAAGTCAAAATTAAATATTATACACATATAAAGAGTCATATTATTCTATTTCATCCAAAGAAAATATTATGTTCAGCTACAATAATACATACATTATAGATATGATATAATGAAGAAGTAAGATTAATATATTTAATAAATATTTTTAATTTTAATCATTATATCAATATATATCAATATCATCATAATAATTTTATCAATTAAAAATTTATTGAATTATCTCTTCAAATATTTAAAAATCAGATTTTAAATAATAATATGTGCATTGAATCAATATTATTATCATCATTAAATTGTAAATTAATATAGAATATAATAATATTTATCAAGTTATAATATTTTATTAAATTTCGAACAATATGAATAGTTTCCAATTCATAATTATACCATTCATAAGTACGATTTTATATCATAACCAAATTACTCTATCTTATAGTAATAATTAATTATGATTTTCCAATCAATTTAATTATTATCAATATATAACAAAATAAATTATTTTAGTATTTATAATCTCATTTATTCATTATTTTAATTAATAATTCAAAGTCATTATATATCATCAATTCAAAACAAATAATGAATTTACACAAGAATCATTATATTATTAATGTATTAGTATACAACAAATATCAATAATAGTTTGAATCATCCGACAATATGGATCTATTATGATATATACATATGAATCATTATATTATCATTATCAATTTCCAATTAATAATAATTATTTCACATATCATCAAATTTAATAGGAATTGTTCATAATTCATATTATTGAAATATCATCATATAACATTCATCATTTATTTATAAATTCATTTTAATTTAAACAATATAAATCAAATATGTCAGTTAAATCAAATTATAACCTTATTAAATAAATTTATTTCATATAAATATAAATTAAACAATAATTTAGTTAAATATATGAAAATAATAAGTCATAAAAAATTAAATCACTTCAATAATAATATCATATAATTTTCAAATATACATATAAATCTGAATAAAAGAATTAAATAAAAATATTAAATTGTGATTCATTTAACAGCCTAATTATGATTATAATTAAATATTTACATAATAAAAATGTCATTTAAGTTAGAATGAAAAAAATCAATTACAAAGGTCATTTTACATTTAGTTATTAAAAAAGATTATTCAAATTTGATAATCCATAGTAAATTTTAATAATTTTCATTTATTCAAAGATTCATAAATTGTAAATAAGAAATATAATCAAAATCATATTAACAATATATTTTATATTAATTTATCATGAACTTTTCGATTAGTCATAGATTCATTATCCAACATTAAATCAATTAATAATAGTAAGTCATCGCAATGCAATAAATAGTTCATATATTTTGCATCCCAGATAAATTTAATAATAAATTCAAATATTTCATTTTCCAAATATAATTATATTATTTTATAAATATTTTATAGAGAAGAACATTAAAGATTAAATATACAATAAAAAAATTATTATAAAATTCATAATTTTAATGTATCTATTATCAAATTAAAATAATATTATTAAATCAATATAAAAATGTATAGGTACTGACATGATTTTGATAGTTAATAAGTATTTTGGTTAATGCAAATAACTATGTCATATCATTTCAAATAATATAAATTTATAATACAAATTAATAACTATAATAGTTGTAAAACTACAGTATATCATTATTCATTTAAAAAAATTATTTAGATTATATCAATAGGATCATCATATCAAATATTAATTATAAAGACAATTATGGTCATATATTTATTATAATTATTTAATATATAGTTATTCAATTAAATGTTATATTAAAATAAAATTAATTTAGCATTGTTAATCAATTCATAAGACATTATCAGTTTTAAAATAAATTAATATCATAAAAGATAAATTTTTTACACAAATTTATCATAATACAACTAAAATATTAATTCATATCAAATTTAATTAAACATATTTTTATATATGTCAAATGCATAATAAAAAGTAATATTAATGGTATAGTTATATTTTAATATATTATAGCCTATTAAATGAATTATAGTATATACAAACATAATTATATATATATTATAATATTAGTTTTTAGGTATTCCATTTTTAAGATATAATTTCGACATGGCAGATATGATTTTCATACATTAATAAATATTTATTAATAATATAAAATCACATTATAACATTCATCAAATATATATATTTAAAACAATGATATTCAATAAAGGAAAAAAATTAAAAACAAATTTATTTACATATCATAGTATATAGTAAATTCTATATCCAATTAAAATAAAAGTAAAATATAAAAATAACATTTGTCAAAAAATATCAATATTTATTAATCATCATTCCAATCATTAATTGTATTTAATA
Source organism: Eucriotettix oculatus (assembly GCA_034510155.1). NCBI lineage: Eukaryota > Metazoa > Arthropoda > Insecta > Orthoptera > Tetrigidae > Eucriotettix > Eucriotettix oculatus. The sequence goes on along the minus strand of CM067376.1, from coordinate 107,995,986 downwards.
AGAGATCATAACTAATTATTATTCAGATCAATTTATCAGTTCAAAATTATTCAATAATTAGCTCACAGGTCATTTAAATTTCATTCTTGAATGTACAATGATGGTTAGTTTGAGAAATGGTATATTAATCAGTTCATATAAAAAATAAGATATAAACAGAGCACAAACACATATTTATATAGAGTAATTCACATATATTTTAAATCTTTTGATCCGTTCATATTTCAGATAGATCATTTCAATTTAAATCAATTCATTCAATTATGAAGTATGTTCTAAAATGACAATAAGAGAAAATCAGTAGATCAGTAATATAAATTCATTAATCAATAATAATATTTTAACAAATTAGATGAATTCAATTATAATTCCATATATTATTTTAAAATTTTAGTTATTAAAATAGTACAAGTGACTGTTTGAAATCAAATTTAAAAAGTAATTTTATTAATAAATTCCAGTATTCATATAACATATATATAATTTAATAATAAAAACATTTACACCATCATTATTGTTAGCACACATTAAACATATGGTTATCATTCATAAATATTAAATATTATTAAATATAAAATTCAATTACATTATACATCAAACATATTTTAAATGAAGGTATATTTATATCATTTTATATAAATTCAATAACAACATAGATAATATTAATTTATAATGTGGTGAGTGCGAATCATAATATTTCAATTAATAAATCAATATTTTGATCCAAAACATAATAACTAGTATTCAAATTATATAAGTATCAGCATTCATATAATTACATAATATAATGGTTATCATTCATAAAATAATAATCACATAATAACAATAAAAATTTTACATTAATATTACAGAGGTTTTAATAATGTTTTGTCCAATTTAATAATATGATTGCAATAGTGAAATTTATGAAATATTCAAAGCACATAGATTATTAATGTAAGTAAATTCATTTTCAAAATTAATATATTTTTTTCAATCAAACTAGTCATGTATAAATTAGTCACGCAGATTATATTAATAGGATTCATATTCCAGTTGATTATATAGTCAAATCAATATTATAAAAAATAAATCAAATTCTTCAAGTTTAATTAAATTCATTATGTGTTCATTTTCAATAATAAAATATATTCTTCATTCATCATATTTCATAAATAAGTAATTTTTAATAAAATAAATTATCAGATTGATATCGTTTAATCATTTCTAACAAAACAGAATTTATATATTCAAAATGATATTTTTCTAAGCGACGAATTCTATAATTAGATTCAAAACATAGTAAGAAGCATTCAGATTTTTACATTAAATCAAATTCAAATAAAATAATTCATAATAAATATCAAAAATACCAAAATTCTAATAAAATATTTTTTTTTTAAATTGAACTAAGAGAAAATTGAAAACTAATTTTTTTCATTTAGTCAAGTGTATACTATTGAAAAAATAATATATATTAATATATGATCCATTACAGATAAATACAACAATAAATAATATATTGTATTTTAGTAAATTAAAATTAATTCAATAAAATCAAGACAGTATCATTTTATATCAATCAATTAAATTAATTTTCATATATCTATATAAATCAATCATAGAATATAAAGTCTATATATAAATCAACATAATAGTCAATAAATCAATTAAATATAAATTAAAGAATCAATTTATATTCAGTATAATCAACATACAAATTTTTAGTCAACATTTTTCATAATATCAATATTACATCAGAATTCAAAAGATTGTCAAAGTTCAAATAACATTTTTACGATATTATTTATAACACACATAATATATTTATATAATAGTTAGGTGACATAATGATATATAATAAATTATATTATAATGTTTTATATATAATATTTTATAGTACACATATTATATAAAGCACAAATTCATAAAATTTTTTCAGAATTTAATACAAATTTATAAAATCCATAAATTATATATATTCAGTCATATTAATATATTTATTCATTATAATTATTCAAATTCAATTATTCTAATATAATCAAAAGTATAATATAATTACATTCATATATACTATATTAAATAGTTCACATATAATATACTAATATATATTCATTTTATAATAATTATTTAAAGTCATTTTCATCATATCTATTATGTCAATAATAGTCATATATTATCATCATAAAATTTAAATTTAGTATAATTTTATATAATATTATTCACATTTATATATTTATTTGTATCATAAGTAATTATGTAAAGAAAGATTCATAATTCATGTTAATAGATTCATTAAGTCAATAAATAAAGAATTGAATAATTATAGAACAATGTTTATATGTTCTATGGCATATATTATCAATTTTTACAAAAAATTTCAAATATATAATTCAATATTCAAAAAATTTAAGACAATTATCTTTAAAGAAATCAAGTTATAATACACTTATTATAAAAACATTTAACCATATTCCATTAATTTATTGAAATTATTATTCAATTAACATTATTATTTTATAATCAGTATCATACATAATTATACAATCAAATATTCACAAATTAATATATTCAAGAAGATCAAATTTTCAAAGTAATCAGAAAAAATTTATCATTCATATGATCATAATTGGTATAAAATTATATCGATAGTACATTGTAAATTAAAATGTTATATAGTCATTTAAATCGAACACATGTAACAATAACAGTCATCATGTAATTATATCAATATATCAATTTCTAAGAAGTATTTACTGTAAATCATTGTGTACAAACATCACAATATAATCATTCATATATTCTAATTATAGTCAGTGGTTTGTAATAAATTACTAATCACATTTCAATTTCAAAATTAATTTTATTAATAATTTTTCATTATATTACATTAATTTTTTCAATGAATTCTTTATACATAATAATAAATGTATAATAAAAAATTATATAGTATTTTATATATTGTTTAATAATAAGATACATAAAGTTTTTCATTATTATTATTAACAATCATCGTTAAACATATACAATATAATTTTTCATTTCACTTTATTGATTTATATTCATTTTAATCATTATTAATATATCTCAAAACAATCATTAAAGTTAAATTATTCATCAAGTATATTTCAACAATTATAAATTTTTTCGATCATTAGTTATAATAATATTTAATATTCAATCAAAGTCATCATTTATTTTAATTACATATTTTCATACTATTAATCAATTATCATTTTTCAAATAAAAGAATAAAAAAAATTAAAAATAATAAAAATAAAAAAAAATAACATTTTTAATATATTTCATATTATTTAATTTCATTATTCATATTATAGTCATACATAAAACATTTATTAATTAAATATATAAATTTCATTTACAAATACTTCATCAAATTAATAAATAAAAATCAATAAAAATGATTTCATGCATTGATTATTGAACATTAGATTTCATAATATTTCTTAAATCAAATATATAAATTATATTAAAGAAATATTTATTATTGCAAGATAGATTATAATTATATACAAAAAAAAAAAAAAAAAAAAGATATGTTTTCATACATTATGTTATAAATAAATAATATAGATATATATCATATATTCATATATATTGCAAATTTAAATAATCGATTCATATTTTCATAGGCAATATATGGTAGTAAAAAAAATATATTGTATATCAGAAATTGATAGTGGATAACTTATTACATAATTTCGAATAATTTAAATATATTGAATATTATAATCAAATATCAAAATAAATGTTCATTAAAAAGTGTAAATTTCTTAAGAATTAATTATTCAAGATTATTATTGATATATTAATTTCACATACAATCAATAATTTCATTAAATTATAAATATATTATCTCATCAAATAAACAATATTCATCATATTAACACAAATAAATTTAATAATATTAAAACATATCAATCATTATCAAAAAATGAATATCATATAAACATGAATGAATTCATAAAAATTATAATCAAAATATGATATAGAACAATTTTACCACAATTTATTTAAATTATGGATAAAATTCACATATACAATATAATCATGATAATTAAACATTAATTGTCATTTCAATATATAATTAAGTATATAAATATTATGAATAGCAATAATTTAATCAATAATACATTAAAAATACAATAGATCAAATATTTTCAAATATGAAAGATTATAATATAAATTAATATATATAAATTCAAAATGAAAAATATCCATTAAATATTAGTCATTACACCATATAATATAATATGTATTACATAGAATTCAAATTAATAAATTTCATCATATTTCAGTATAACTATATTTAATTATACAGATATATACATGAAAATTAGTAAAAATATCATACATTATTTTTCATCAAATTTTTAGATAAAAATATATTCAAAACAAAATTAAAGAATATATAAAAGATTCACTAAACAATGATATTTGATAATACATAGCAATAAATAGTAAATATATTTCACATTATAATCATAATTTACAAAGTGAAAATAATTCATTTAAATATGAACATTCATATATATCAATCATAGATACAATGAGCAATAATCCATTAAAAAATAGTTATATCAAATAAATGAGAAATTTGATTTTCACAATCTCATTATAATTAATCAAAATTCAATAAAGTATAAAAATATATAATAATAAATATAGTCATTTTCAGAAAATGTATTCAAAATATTAAAATAAGTTAAATTTGAGTATAAATTAGATATGCCAGAATTCAATCATTATCAAAAAATTATAAGTTCATATACTTATCATATCATCATATATAATTATTATAACAATCATGATATTAAAGATTCCAAATAATTAAAATCATATAGTAAACAACATATTAATGTCAAAAATCAATAATAATGATATTTAATATTCATATATGCATTCAATATAATAATAATATCATGATATAATTATATATAATAGTAAGAACATTTTATTAATTTATCATTTATTCATATTTTATATCAATTATAAAATTTCATAATAAAAATCAATATTCACAGTATATTTCAATGAACATCAAATTTAAAAATCCATAATATAATCAATTCAATATAAAAACATAAAAAAAAATTATAATTCACATTATTATGTATAAAGACATGTTATTCCAACATCGATTTATATAATTATATATAAATAAAGTTCATTAAAAACTTGATTAATATTAATATTAGAATATAATTCAATATATCATATTCATTTTTATCACTTAACATTTAGAATTTATTATTTCATATTCTCAAATATTCATTATATATCATATAAAATATCAAATAACTATATCAAAAATGCACAAAGATTACAATATTAAGATATATTAATACAATATCAGTAAATCAGATATCATTCAAATCATAGTTTGAATTAAAATCATAGGAGTAGACTCTGCGAATGGTTAATAGTAATCAAAGCATAACAAGTAAGTAATATTATGGAGTAAAATTACAAATTCAATATATAAACATATTAAAATATCATCCATTTCATTTATATACCATTTTTATTAAAATTCATATGATGAATTAGGACATAAATAATATTATAATATTTACAATCAGTTTTAATTTATTGTATGATTTCAATATTTAATATACATATAATAATAATTTTATCATAAATGAATAGAGTCATTATTAGCGAATATAATTGACATAAATTCCAATTTTATAAAACTTACGAGAATAATCAATTATTTAGTAAATACACATTCATGTACATTCAATCATTAATATTCATTAAATAAGATATAATTCAAATATTGTCAACATGTTACAAAAGAAAAGAATTATAAAAAGAGACATTATATTATCATAATCATAAACAGTATATATATTTAAAAAATCAATCAATATAATGTTAGATATTTATAAATCAGATTAGTTCAAAATAAATCAACAATCAGTTTCATATTCATTGCAATAAATCATAAATAATTAGTTTGATACATATATTAAATTGATTATAATAATTTAAAATTTTCATATATTTCAAATTCTTCAATAATAAAATACATTCAAATTAACACAATATTTATGAACTATGTCAATTTTTATAAACATATCATTTAAATTTTTAATTAAAAATATACACAATATAAATAACAATTAGAAAGTAAATCAATTCATTTACATATAAAAAAAAAATTAATTTCATTTTATTCATAATATTATTGCATTATAATTTTGATTATTTATTCAATAATTCAAATATAATCATTTATAATTAATTTCAATTTAAATATAAATAGTATTTATTATTCATAATAATATAAACATAATGTTCATTATAATCAATGCAGCAATTAAATTATAATAAAATCGATTTAACAACAAAAAAAATTATTATTTCATTTTTTAGCAATAAATAAAAGTTTATTTAAAATTGTTCAATAATTCATTTATTCATAATTAAGTTATATCACAAATATATTCAATTTTCAATTTTCATATGTTAATTTATGTTCATTTGCATTAAATCATGCATACATTAATTATAATTGAATAATTTTATGTAATATTATTCATTTAGCAATATGTCAGTTCATTAATATTAATAAATTACAGTATGATATATTTATTAAAAATAAAATTATAAGTTAAATAATAGACAGAATACATAATCAACATGATAATATATATTTTAAAATAACATTATAATAACATCATTTTAATCAATTACGAAAATATAATATAAATCATTTCATCATAAATAACAATAAAAGTGATATTAAATAAGAAATACATTATCATCAATATTTCACATTTATATTGCATATAAAAATAATAAATTATTTAATATATAAGTTTTCAAATATAATATATAATATAAAAAATTATAATATTATTAACAAATAATCATTCATCAATGATTAAATAATTATATAAGAGATAAAAAAAATTATAAAATTAAAAGATATTAAGTAATAAATTTTAAATTTTATTAATGTAAATACATGTAATAAAATAATAATATCAAAATAGATAAATAATTCAAACACCGAATTATTATTCAAAATTGTAGATGAACAACTTATTTCATGATAATCAAAAGACGCATTTTATTATAACATATCATCAATATTATTAAATATATAGAAAAAAATAAATAATTCATTACAATCAATCATAACGATAAAATTCATATAATACAAATATAATTTTAATTAAAAATAGTGCACGAAATATAATTCACTTCAATACAAAAATCATATTAAATATGAATATCAAAATTATATTTATTCTAGATATTAGAGTATCATTCAATTTAATTATTGCAAACTTTATCAATATATAATTCATCAATAATAATTAATATATATGATTAATTTCAAATATCCACTATAGTTTTTAGGATTAAATTCACACAACATTAAATTTTTCAATATCATTAAATATATCACATTATTCATTATAATCATATTAAGTGATTAAGTTATTCTAAATAATAAACTAATAGTAAATCCACAGCAGAAAAACAAAAAGAAAACAAAAAAAAAAAAAATTAATTTATATAATATTAGAAAAAGAATAGCAATTATATAGATTTTCAGATCAGTAAGATATAACTGAATTATATATATTATTATCAAATAAGATTCAATAATTAATTATAAAAAATACAAAAGATAATAAGTACATTATGATTATTATGATTCAAAAGATTGTATATTATAAATTTCAAAATTTATTATAATATCATTATATCAAATCATAAATATAAGTTTAATTAATAAAGATAAATTAATATTTTTAAATATTACATTATAAAGCATACTATTAGTATTCATTAGCATTTTATATAATAAATTATTAATATCGATTCATAATTCAATAAGAATCATATTTACAATTAATGACATTAAATTTATCAATCATGAAAGCATAATAGCAAATACCTTTTACAAACCAGTATTTAATATATTAAAATAATCAATAGTTTTTTAATATACCAGATTCAATACATAAATTATATATAGATATTCAATAAATTATTATAATGTATTAGTTAAATTAATCAAAATTTATATAGTAAATATGTCATAATTAGATTTTAGTATTATATTTGTAAATTCATAATTAAATTTTAATACATTATAATTAATTCAAGTTATTTTATAATTTCACCATAATAATTTGAACAAAGTTATCAGGATAATAAGAATCATATAACATTTTATATGCATAATTCATATATAAATTCATGAATAATAAGGTGAAATATAGTATGAATAGGGTTATATATATTGTCATATTAATAATAAATCAAAAATATATTTTTATATTATCATAATTAAAAAATATTCGCATAAATTTATTATATTTATCAATAATTACACATTGATTTATACATTAATCAATCAGTCAAAATATATAACTCCATTTTATTAATTATAATATATAGAATATTTAAATAAAAATATTCATCATATAAGAATTATCATTAAATAAAATGTATTAAACAGATATAATTTATTTCATAAATTTGATTCACACAGAGTTTGCATAGAAAATAAACAATCCATATAATTCAAGTTCATAATGTCCATAAGCAATAATTATTCATAAGTATTTAGTCTCTGGAATATCAATAATATTTAATTCACAATATTTTCATATTAAAATCAACATTCATAGGTTTTTATTATGTTAATAAATAATTTTATATTATTAAGATAAAAAATAAATGTAAAATAATTTAAATGTTTTTAATCAAAATTAAATTCAGTATAAGATTCAATGACAGATAATTTATTTTCATTTATTGAGTAGAATTAAAAATTCAAAATTCAATTAAAAATTCATACATAAGACATTAGTCAATTATAACATATATCATATAAAGTATTTCATCATCAGTTACACATAATAGTTAGTTTATTATATTCATTAAATATAAAATAAAAAAGAATCATAATCATCTAAACAATATTCATCAATCACAACAATACATAATTAGAAAGATATAAGTTAATCATTTCATTCATAAATATATTAAATTATCATAGTGTAATTATATCAATAATTCATATAAATTTCATCATTATAAAAAATCAACATTTTTTTTAATTAGTTCAAAAAATTCAAGTATATCATATAATGATTTAAATATTGTTTTGGTTCATATAAATACAAATCAATCATAAATTAAATTAATCAATTAAAAGAATTAAAAGATCTATATTTAATTTAACTACATTCATTATTAAATTGAATGTTTGGTTATCAAACCAAATATTTTTCATTCATTATTTAATAATATATAATCATCAATTTTCATTAAAAATCATTTTCATAAGAATTTTAAATTAATTCACTGAAAAGGATAAGTTAAAATAGTATTATCAATTTTGAAATCAAAAACATAGATAATAATCAATAATAAATATATCATTCATCAGACAAATAAATTCCAATGATTCAATTGTATCAAAACATTTCATAATATTTCAATATATGCAAACACTTCACAGGATTATAGAATCAATTCATTATCAACATACAGAACAAATTATATTCATAATATTACAAATATTTGGGAAAATGACTTAAATAAAAACAAATTTAAATTCATCAAAATGCAATTAATATAATTTATCAGAAATATATCAATCAAATATCATATAATCAACAAATTCAATTACAAATCCAAAAATAAAATCAACATTGTCAAATCCAATATATTCACAAAAAATTTTGTAAATATAAGAATATTTAAGTTATTTCTTTCAAGTAGTAATAATATAAATTAATCATACACATAATAATAAAATTATAATTTATATTCAAAAAATATTCTATCATTAATATATGTATCATTATTATAAAATGGTTTATCATTATTAGTAAGATTTCAAAAATATATTATTGTTGTCAAATAAGCAATAATTATTTAATATTAAGTTAATGAATCAATACTAATTATAATAACACTATGAAAAAGTAAATTATCATAAACAATTTTCAGTTATTCAAAATATAATTATTTCTTAAAAACATTTATTTAAATCCAAAATATTTAATATTAACATAATTATAAATAAATAGTTCAATTAATAAACATTAATAACCTAATATATTTATCATAACATAATTATATCAAGACATTTTGTTAATATCATTCGATAAATAATGTATATGTTAATATATATATATATAAGTATAAAATATGTAAAATAAATTCATAAAATCATGAATTAATATTAAAGTATCATATTATAAATATATTAATGATTAATTATATAAAGTCACAAAATATTTAGTGAAGCAATTCATTTATAACAATAAAAATAAACATTTTTAGATATTGATTGTAAAAGATTCAAGTTATAATTCAAATAATAATTAAAATCTATAAGATTAAATTTTATATTATAATAAAATATAAGATTACAAATAACAAAAATACACATAAACAATTACTTAATATCAATTATCAATAGTATTATTATATAACAAATATCAAAAAGTTCATTACATCATTAATAAAATTTAACATATGTCAAAAGAATATAATGTGATGATTATTAGAGCATATTTTTTTTCATTAAATGTATTTCAAATCAACATAATAATTCAATCATAAATTTCAATGCAAGTAATATATCATTCATATTATCATAAATTAATATTATAATATATTGTTCATGTATTTTAATACATAAATTTCAATTGTCATTAAAGTTTGTATCAGTTCAATAGTCATATAGTTAACAAAAAAAAGCGCAAATACACAATAATAGCATATTATAAATGACAATTCAAAAATATAAATTTTAAATTCAATTATAATATATAGTCATTAGTTAATTCCTTCAAATATATCATGATATTTCAATTTTACAATCATATATATAATATTAAATATATCTTCCAGCGAAGATAAAGTTAATTGTTTGAAAAAATCATATATTATTAATATTTAGTTATTTATAATCATAATAATATCAATTCATTATGCAGCAATATACTTCGAGGAATTTAGTTAAATAGTTCATGCTGACAATTTACATTATAACTTAACTGTACATCTCAGATGCTTCTGCACAATCTTTTAATAAATAGAAGGAGAAGCAGAGGAGAAATGAATATAGCCCAGCTTACAATTGACTTTGGTTATTCGATATCTGTTTAATTCTTTGTAGCAGTCTGTTAAATATTGATATTCCAGAATAATGTATATCATGCTGTGCAATTAACAATAATTTAAATTTTTTGCATTAGTATTTATTTCTTGTATTAAAGCCATGAGGATCAGAACTGTTAATAAATACGTGCCTATGTGTAATCACAAATAACATTAATGAATAAATGAATTGGCATGGCACAGGAATTTGCTCTTTAAATCATATGTATGGCATGGAATCATGCACAAGGAAATACATATGTTAAGCGTAGAAGGGAATGGAAGAAGGAAGAAAGACTGAAAAAATTTGATGTGGCCAGGACTCGAACCTGTGTACACGAAATCAGCAGTGTATCTTCACTTGAGCTGTGGCGTGCGTTTACCGACTCCGCCACCACATCGAGTACGACCAACCAAACATTTTCAGTCTATATATTAGGTTGTCAAGTTAGGATGGATAGAGAAGAGGGATGGATTGTGAGGTTTAGAGTACATGAATTTTCGGAGGCACCGCCCCCTTCATCAGAAAGTTAGGAAGACATTACCTTACGAGACCTAGAGTACTTGAATTTTTGTAGGCACCTCCCCCTTCATCAGAAAGTTAGAAGACATTACCTTGCGAGGCCTAGAGTACTTGAATTTTCGTAGGCACCTCCCCCTTCATCAGAAAACAATGATCGGCTAGCAAAGATTTCAGCACTAGCAATTTCAGAATTTCTGTATTATATGCCAAGTGGAGTAAACCCTTGGAATTGATGTGTTGATATGATAGTGATGGTTTCCTATATACCACATTACCCAATTTCCCACCAGTTTTCTTGTAAATAAAAACATTTAAACCGCATTAGAAGTGAATTGATGCAGACCATTAAAATGCAGGAGAAATTAATTAAAATCCTCAACTACAAGGGTTCAGTTCACATATAAGTAAAATATATATAGATTCTTTCTTTGCAGTAACCAAGGTGCTATCCTCAAAGTTCGCTATGTACAAGTATGAGAATGTAAGGATGCAAAATAACTTGATCATAAAATTTAACCCTAGTATTGAAATAGATTGCGGCCAATGAATGGTCATAATATAAACAGTATTCTATAATGCCAGAGTGTTGGAAATCAGTACCCACATGATTAAGAAACCAATCCAAAGTTATTGTGTCCTACTTACGTAACCTTTGAAATGTGAACAAAGATAGTGGTATTCTTGACATTGTATTTACAATTTACCCAGAAAAGTATTAAGCTTATATGTCAAATACTTATCCAAGTTACATGTGGGAGAATAAATGATATATATGGTAAAGAGGAACTCCTATTGTTGGAGGTTCTTGCACTTTCCAACATAGATGTCTATCAATCTCTTTTTGAAGATTGGAAAAGTTTAGTGAATTGAGGTTTCTAGCAATTACTGTCGCCAATGATGGAGCACCTATTTTTTTAAACTTTACCCCATTGGTAAACTGAGAATTCTTCATAAAAGAAACAAGTTACTAAAAAATTATACAAATGTTCACCGGAGAACAAATTTAAATTACCTCCTGTAATAGGCAAAGACTTGACTGATGAAGATGAGCAAGTTCTCTTGATACGATGTTCAGAGCCTTTCTTCACTGAACTTGGCGAATGATGCTCAAAATTCTTGTAGCAATTGCCTAAAATAATTAAATGTAAGACAATCAAAGGGGTAAAGATAATAATATCAATAGATAATACACATTGCTCCTAGTCAATTGTTGCATGAAGTACAACACAAGCTCCTGAATCAGAAAATTTGAAAATTTCTTTTTGTCCAACATGAAACACTGAACATTAAATATGGGAGAAAGGTAGGAATGACATAAAATTAGACATTCAAAAGTACACAGTTGTGTCCAAACGTATACATCTTAAGAAACATAATTTTGATTAGCAAAATGTGGAAATTTTAGATGCAAAAATTAATTATTTCTTGAGAATGACGAGTGAAATGTTTACATATCAGGTGCAACTCTAAGGCACTCAATATAAAAAATGAAGTGATTAAATTGAACAATATTTACGATTCTCTTTTGTTATAATAGTTATAATAATTAAAATTGTTTTTCCATTGTTAAAAATTAACTGCTGAAAGCACTCATTGTTACATTATTTCTGCCATAACTGTCATGGAAGGTAGTCTGTGACACCAAATTCCTCCCATGCAAATACTTCAATATATTTAATAATCTTTTCGGCCAAGGAAGTCAAGGAATGAAGGACATTAATTGCTAAATTTGTTAAGTTTTGATCCATTTTTTATATATAAAAAATGGTAACATAGAACAAATATTTAATCTATAGTTATGTTATGTTAATAGTATGCGTGATGAAGTCTGAAATGGAGATGAAAAATCATATTTATATTAATTAAATAGTAATCGAATTATGTGCTGACTTATTGGCAGTCTTTCAATTTATTGATATAACAAGAGGTCCCCTGAGAAAGCAATATTACGCAGGATTACACAACTTTCCACTGGTGGCCAGAAAAGTTCAATTAGGAAGCAGACTGGAAGGTGATCGGATGTGTTGGGTTAAGTAATCAAAGTTCTGTTAAATAAATTTTAAGAGGCTAGCAGAATAATTCAGGATGGTTGAACATGTTGGGCCAAGTCTGATTATATTGGTTGGATGTTCTACTCTTGAGTCACCCTAAGTAAAATCTTTAAATTTGTATAGAAGAAAAGAAAAACCCAATTTCAGTCTAAATCCAAAAATAAATTATCAGACATCAAGTATAATACAAATACTATGTTTCGTCCATATTAGTGTACTTCACCAGGAAAACTTTTAAATAGAAAAAAAAATTACAAAATGTGGATAATTAAGTGTCATAGATTTCATCCAGCGATAGTTTTGGCCACAACCACTTTTTCCATTTACAAATTTACATGATGAAGTACACTAATACGGACAAAACATAGTAATTTATAATTATTAAAACTAAATAGTAATTAAATGTTTTGTTGATAAATTTTGCTGTATTTCAATTATTAGTACCAATCATTTAACCATCTGAAATGGCTTTCAACATCATAAGGTCATAATTATCTTTATAAGAAAGGAAGAATTACATTCAGTTTAATCAATTATTGTATCTTCAATGCAGAAACAATATGCCATATATAAATTGTTAAAATACTTACCCTAATACCTCAATTTCAGTTATGAATAATACTGAAAAAAACAAATTCATTATGAAAGTTGTTAGTTTTCTTTTAATAATAACAATTATCCCACAAAATGCATTCATTTTTGAAAAATTACAATGCTTTTCATGGGAGGAGGTAGTGGCGGAAGACATTTCCCCTGGATTCGCCATTGATACATATGATGGTTGTGAATAAGATCCATATATATACGGTAATTTTATATAATTAATGTAAACCAAAATATAACAGGAGTGTACTCACTTTCAACTGCAGACAATGACTTAACAGATGACGAAGAATGTCTACTTTTTCGTAGATTATATGTACAACGCATTCCTAGGCAATCAGACTGTGTTGAACCTGGAGAATGATGAATAGAACCACTTGCTTTGGAGCTGCTTTCATCTGACACAAATATAATTAATTGCATTAACATATCAGTAATGAAATACAATAATGACTGAAAACATGCTTTTGATAGATTTGATTATTTAAATAATGTTGAAAATATATAAGAAAATAGGTAGATTTATGAATTGGGAAATCTGGCTGTAATTATTCATTAAAAGATTAGAATCAAATAATTATACAGAGATCCCTAAAAGAGGAGTACATGTAAATAGTTTTGTTAAAATTATTTCTATTGACTACAAGAAGCTAGCACCACTGATATATTACTAACAACAGTGTATGGGCAGTTAAAATGTTTACTGGTCATATATGATGTGTGTAGTACTTCAGAGTTCACAGCTTTGTAAACATGTTGTTTTTCCAAGAGCAATGAGTGTTCATTGTTGAACATTCTTTTACCAGCCATTCATTTGTAATTTGATATGAAATTTAATCTTTACTTTGAAAATTTTTCATATTAATGATTTTTACAACATATGAAGAAATACCAAACAAAAAGTTAGGCACAAAACAAGCATTGTTGTTTTTGTTGTGGTATTCAGTCCTAAGACTGGTCCGATGCAACCCTCCAAGCTAACCTATCCTGAAAAAGCCTTTTCATTTATACATAGCTACAACATCCCATATCCACCTTATTCTACTTTAGTGTATTCCATCCTTGGCCTCCCTCTTCTGATCTTACTGTTAATTTTACAAGACCCTCATGTCTCAAAACATGGCCTATTAATCCACCCCTTCTTTTGGTCAATGTCCTGCAAATTATTCTCTCTTCCCCTAATCTCCTTAGAACCTCCTGGAATGTGTATTATATTATTTACAAAAAAATTATTTAATATTCAACCAATTCATTTAATAAAGTTGGTCTTGACTTGATCAATCACACACCTCATTAATTTATTAATATGTCAGATAATACTGAATTTTAAATAATATTTACTGAAATCTAGTTAAAATACAATACGACCTAGATTGTCAACTAGACAGAATATTGTAAATGCAATGGAGTTGACTCATTATAATTCATTTCTCAATTTATTAAAAAAATGTTATTTGAGATATTTTTATTAATTAGTGTTTAAAGTTCTGAAAATCTTTATTCAAATTTATGGAAACATTGAAATTATATAAGAGAGCCATAATCAAATTTAGAAGTATACATTCAATGACCTTTTCCAATTTTCGTTAATTCTATAATAGGACCCTTATAACATAACCGAAATAGTTCCATAAATTATTATAACTGTACAATATATAGTAACTGCATTGATATAAAATTGAGTTTATGGACATACCGCACACAACCGAAACAATAACATTAAAAGTGAAAAAATTAGAATGACTGTTTTGCTAATGAATAGGAACTGTACTTGTTCAACTGAATGCCCCAGTGGTGACATGTGGCTGCAATGCAGAAAATGTGACATCTAACTCTAATAAAGGAAAGGAACACAAGTTAATACAATGTCACGAAGTATGCCTGCAGTTTCAAAATCAGACTACGATGTTAATTTTGAAATGATGAAACTTAAAAATTCATTACAGGATAGAAGAGTAGTATGGTAAACCTAGTGAGTCATTGCAATAAGGGTATGCAATGAGTAGATCTTATGAAAATGGTACGAGTGCTGTGCAAAACTCAGACGACTGGAGTCATGAAAACATTGTTGAAGTGGTTGAGCTTCTGAGGAAAAGCTCAAGTATTTATTACTGAAGAAGCTTATAATTCAATTGTTTAAATAATCAAGATGCTAAACCAGTAAAAAATCTTCATATGTTGAAAAACAGTATGTTCATAATTAATATAATCACATTTCTCTAACATTTACACCTTTTCCTTGTAGCACAGTAGGACCCCTCCCTAATTTTATCCACATTAGATTTTAAACAACAAACTCAGTAAGAATATACAGAGACAGGCAAACAAGAGGTGGAATTTCCCTGCACCAAGGTATTGTGTAGAAAATGTGTCTGACTACAGCTACAAGAAAGTAGGGTTGTTTTTCTGAAGGAGCATTCACCCTGCAAAATTTACCAAGGACATCCTTCACTTGGTCAGTGCAAAAAAATTCCTGCACTGGACAGAGGATGAATAAAGATTTGTGAACACACATTATGTGGGGTGGTGATTTCCTTTGGAGAAAGGGGAAAGTGTTTAGATGGGAGCCGAGAAGATGAAAAATAGTCAGAGTTGATCAAGACGTAGAAAGGGTGAGGTAACAGGGAGGCAGTCAGTGTTGCTCGGAAGAGGAAGGGAGCGGAAGGATGAAGAAGTAGGAGTGAGAGTCAGTGTATATTGGTAGTGGAAATAAGGAGCGGTTATATTCTGAATGAATAAGGAGTCATTTTCATCACTTATCCAAGAAAGTACAAGATCATCGGAAGTCTACCATGGCAGCAAAAATATCTGTATAGATATAAACATTGTCAAGGAGGAAAATTAGTTTTCCTCAATCACCAAGCAGTACCAGGTCCAGAGCCTTTTCTGTCCAAGGAAAAATCCACAACCCAACAAAGGAAGCTGGATAGTGAGGGAGGAAAACTCTGCTATGCAAAAGTTCTGGAATTGCTGAGAAGATGAAACAGGTTCGTCACAAAATAACTTAAATCTCTTCTACAAGCGGTTATCCCAGTAATTAACCCTGAGAACCCTTCGATATTTAAATAATATAGTAGTTTTCTTTAATATTTATAATTGGAATAGTGTGCAGGACCAACTAAAGAAATGGTTTTTCTTCAAAAGATATATAAATAAAATTATTACTGAATAAACAATTCTTGGGTTTCCACCTGGGTTAAATGGAGTTTAAGCCATGATGTTTCAATGGTGGACTCTGGCATCTTTCTCACTTTCACTTGAAACGTAGTGGCTTAAACTCCATTTAACCTGGGTGGAAACCCAAGAATTGTTTATTCAGAATATACACCGGGAAAACCTTCGATCTTTGAAAATGATTATTTTTTGAAGCACAAATAATTTGAAAAATAATTGAAAATAACATCCCCCCCCCCCCCCTTTTATCATTTATATACTCCTAGTAAGTAAGGTTTCCATTTGAGTCATACTAATACTGTTCCAGAAGAACAATTACTTGTAGATTCATAATTAAAAGCTTTAATTTTTACCTTCAGTTGATATGTGGCTTAATTCCTCATCTGAATGATGACTTGAGTGTTTGCTTGGAACAGTGGAATATTTCTGAAAACAGTACAATACACTGTGACCCTCTCATGCTAAAATAATAAGATAACTAGGAGTAATGTTCCCTCCCAGAGTTCAAAAAAGAATGTTAAAATCAAACTTGGGTATTGGACTGACTGAAACAATATAAATTATTTGTACTTTAATCATACATAAAAATATAACATTTATTACTGCATGCTGTATGAACCTAATTTTGTTTCAAACTTGATTTTAAATGAGATGTAAATATGACTGCAGAAATTATACATGTTTAACTTTACAAATTAAAATACCAATTTGCAAAACCATGATTCTTCATTAAAAACTAAGAATTACTAGTGAAAAATATCACAATTATGAATTTTGTGATAAGCATATACTATATAATTTTAGCTTCTCTTCATTCTATTTCAGGATTAGTTTAAATACAAATTTATTTTCATAGTTTAAATAGCTTATTTATATTACAAATAACAGCATGTTTCACAGTTTTGTGCAGATGTTGATAAATTCGTAATCAACTTTGAACAAACTAGATTAGTATGCACATGTAATACTTTTTATTCCATAAATTCAGTTAGAGCCAGAAATTAATAATGAAAAATATAATTAATTAACAAACACCAACCACCAAGACAGGAAGATACATTTTAGAAATAGAGAGAAAGTACTATACTCATTTGTGAACACAAAATTTAAATTACAGACCTGTTCCAGTAACAGACTGGCTAATGATGCAGAATTTGGTGAAGTAGATCTTTTTGTGGATTTAGTATAGCTGATTTCAGGTTCATCATTATTTTGTTGGTAAATTAGATGTTTTGATCTATAATGAAACAAAAATTTAATATGAAGTGAAATGGAATTACTTAATACACACACTGCCAATGATGCACAGTTTTCCATGTTGGCCAATGTATTATCACTTTAAACCTCTACAGAACAGGGAATATTTTATAAACTACCAACAACTTATTTACCAAACCCTCAATTATTACCAATTATAGTTAAGAAACTGTGGAATGTAGGAATAATTGTTATGAACCATTGGCAGTAACAGCAAATTGAAATTCCTATCCATTTAAACATTTTGTTATGCGAGCAAATTGTTATTAATTAGCTATACATTAATATATATATATATATATATGTGTCAGGAAAAGACATTGTCATGCTTATTAAAACAATTAATGGAGAAAGGACAGAGAGATAGAAAGAAGATGACTTACCTGAGGTTCATAGATGGTAGACACCTTGTGAGATTTAGAGAACTTGAATTTTAGGAGGCACCGCCCCCTTCATCAGAAAGTTAGGAAGACATTTCCAGTGATCGGCTAGCCGACAACTGAGCAGCCAAAATTTGCTGCTCTGCTAACTTAGGTCGTAAACAATTGACCCCACCAGGTCACCAACTTTCTCTCTCAATAAGGGTCTGGGAAGAGGCAAGGACTTGATGGGGGTTGGGGAGATGCATACTAACACCCCCATCTTGACACACATTCATTTAAACACATCCACCCTTAGAGGTGTCAATATTTAAATATTGATACACACTCACATACATACAAGAATCATTCAAACAAAAGGCAAGGTATACACACACACAGAAGGATTTATTGTATGTACAATTCCAATGGACTCGTGCTTTGGGGGGGGGGGGGGAGGTTGGAGATAAAGAGTTATAGGATGTTGAGTCCAGGGCTTTGTCTTGACTGTAGGACATGCTGGAATGAAAGTTCCCACAGATGGAGTTCAGCTTCTGATGAGTCGGGAGGTAGGGCTTTGAGGGGGGTCAGTGTGAAGCACTGGTTGAAGTTGTTGGTGTTGTGGCTATGGGCATGGGCGGCTATGGTGAATTGGGTTTTGAGGAGTTTTACTGTGCTGCGGTGGTTGGCAATCCGTTCGGGGAGGGGTCTCTTTGTCTGACCGATGTAAAAGGTTGGGCAGAGTGTGCAGTTTATTTTGTAGATAGTGTGGGAGGACAGACAGGTTATGTCCTCCAAAAGCAAATTATCCGTGCCCTCACCACCTCCCAAATAGCCAGTCCCACCCCCAACCATCATACAGAACATAGTTTTCCCCTAACCACTACCTACTTCCCTGGACTACGTAAACTGAACTCTTTCCTCCGCCTTGGCTACACTGGACTACAATCCAACCCGGACATGAAAAACATCCTCCCGACCATACTACCCACCTGTCCAAGGGTTGCCTTTAGGCGCCCACCCAACCTCCGTAATATCCTGGTCAGACCCTACAAAACCCACACCCACAATTGGTTGCAGACCGTGTAGCAGAAACAGATGCCATGTCTGCCCAATACTCCCACCTACCACGACCTTCCAGAGCCCCACCAACAGCACTACCTACAAAATTAAGGAAAACATAACCTGTCTGCCCTCCCACACTATCTACAAAATAAACTGCACACTCTGCCCAGCCTTTTACATCGGTCAGACAAAGAGACCCCTCCCCGAACGGATTGCCAACCACCGCAGCACAGTAAAACTCCTCAAAACCCAATTCACCATAGCCGCCCATGCCCATAGCCACAACACCAACAACTTCAACCAGTGCTTCACACTGACCCCCCTCAAAGCCCTACCTCCCGACTCATCAGAAGCTGAACTCCATCTGTGGGAACTTTCATTCCAGCATGTCCTACAGTCAAGACAAAGCCCTGGACTCAACATCCTATAACTCTTTATCTCCAACCTTCCCCCACCCAAAGCACGAGTCCATTGGAATTGTACATACAATAAAACCTTCTGTGTGTGTGTGTGTGTGTGTATACCTTGCCTTTTGTTTGAATGGTGCTTGTATGTATGTGAGTGTGTATCAATATTTAAATATTGACACCTCTAAGGGTGGATGTGTTTAAATGAATGTGTGTCAAGATGGGGGTGTTAGTATGCATCTCCCCAACCCCCATCAAGTCCTTGCCTCTTCCCAGACCCTTATTGAGAGAGAAAGTTGGTGACCTGGTGGGGTCAATTGTTTACGACCCAAGTTAGCAGAGCAGCAAATTTTGGCTGCTCAGTCGTCGGCTAGCCGATCACTGGAAATGTCTTCCTAACCTTCTGATGAAGGGGGCGGTGCCTCCGAAAATTCAAGTTCTCCAAAACTCACAAGGTGTCTACCATCTATAAACCTCAGGTAAGTCATCTTCTTTCTATCTCTCTGTCCTTTCCCCATTAATTGTTTTATATATATTATATATATATATATATATATATATATATATATATATATATATATGTCAGGTGGAAATAGAGAAAGAAAATTGGTAGCTTACCTGAATTTTACAGATGGCAGGAAAACATTTTGAGTGATGGCCAGCTGTCAACTGAGCAGACAAAGTGTGTGTCAATATGTGGATGTATTTATATGAGTGTATGTGTATATCTCCCCAGACCCCATCAATTCTTTGCCTCTACCCTGACATTCATTCAGAGAGAAAGTTGGTGACCTGGTGGGGTCAATTGTTTACGACCTAAGTTAGCAGAGCAGCAACTTTGACTGCTCAGTCATCAATCGACATCATAGACATCAATCGAAATGCTTTTCCTAATCTTCTGATGAAGGCGACTGCCTCCAAAAATTCAAACTCTGCAATCAGCATGGTAGGCCACCAAATTTATATTTCTCCTTCCTGTCCTTATTAATAGTATATATACTGTACATATAAATGCACTACTGTGAAATTTTAAAACTATTTTGAATATCTATTAGGGAGGTACATGCTTTATTGATACAACTTTTTAAGTACAGACTGTATTAATACAATGACCAAGCAATTAGAAAAATTTGATTAGTTAACCATGTGGTTAATACAGTTGACAATGATTCCATTCCAAATTTGAGATATCATCTTTTTATTATTCACCTGAAGTGAAGTCCTAAATTTGGGGATGCAACAGGAGTTTATTACATTAAACACATTATTAATTATTAAACCTTCTCTTACTATTGGGCCATTATATTTATTTAAATTTTTAAGTAGATCTTCTAAATTTAGATCATTATTATTTACAGTTATGCTAAATTATACCAGAGAAAATCAATGTAACAATGAATAATTGAATCAACTCTATACAATTGTGTGTGAATAATAATATGGCAAGCTTTCATTATTCAATATCTATTCTCTTTGATATTAATGTTTATCATTATAGTGTAAAGTTAAATAACTTTTGTTTTCTTAAAAGCATTTAAAATTGAAAAACTATTTTTGTTTGTGTTCAACTTATTGGAATTACCAAAATTGACTACATATTTAATTTCATTTCAATACATAATATATTGTTAGATGTTCCATCTCTGTTTAATATTAAGAGAAATTAATGAAACGACCTTTAACAGACCAAGCTTTTATTATATAAATCGAAGTTTTGGTATCTATTTGTACCCTCTTCAACGTTAACATTCTATTTTCAAATAAATAAAGTAAATTGACAAATCAAACACAGGGTTAACAAACAGTTCACACACCAACAGTGGCGAATTCTTTCGAGGCACAACATGCTACATAGAAACTGAACAAATGCTGAACAACAGTTGTTGTTCAGTGTTTATATACAACGCTGTGCCTCGGAAGAAATAGCCAGTGTTAGTGTGTGAACTGCTTGCTAGCCCCGTGTTTGATTTGTTTATGTAATAAAGACTTCGTCTGTTAAAGGCTATTTCATTAATTTCTTTTACAATATATTGTATCTGATGAGAAGAATCAAAGCCATGGTTAAGCATTTATAATTGCCAAGTAATACTAACAACAAATGCAAACTACTTTTTATCAAACTAGAAATACTGTAATTTTCTGCAACATAATTTCGACAGATCTCTCATTAAATGATCATTTTATTAATGTGTGAATAATCTTACTTTGTTTGAGTGATGCTTTTGGATAACATCATACGTTGGAACCTTGTAAGTCTCCGTTCAGTAGCATATGTTTCCATTTGAGTGTTTTGGTCTACTTTTTGCTGCAACATATAGTTGAAGATAAGCTCAGTAATTTGTAATCCTAAAATCTATTTTATGTGTAAATTATTTAAAAAAGTAAACCCATATCATTTAACCACACATCACAGGACAATTAGTATTTTGAAAAATCCATAACCTCTATTCACTACCAAGACTTTTAATTTAAAGAATTTGATGAAGAGAGAAACATTTACTGAATAAAGTTAATAGACTTCATTTTTAACTAGGTTAACCATAAATAAACCTTAAGTACGGTTGTTATATTTGCCTTCTATACTTTGTTTATATATTTCTTATCACTACTAATAAATAATTAAAATAAAGAAGTTTTTTGACATTGAAATTCATAAATATCCCGTTTTCTCTGAATTAGCATCTCACATATAATTAATAGAATATTAAACAAAAGACTGAAGGAGAAGAGGGAAAGTGAAAGGAAAGATACAGGTGAATTGAGTACATGAATTGATTCCCTGATATATGTTTCCCATCACCCAATGACATATCATTATGGTTATCAGTACAACTATCTTGAATATCTGAAATAAACTGATATATAAGTTGTGGTTATTGGCACTAATGTAAATACTATTACAGTTAACATTAAAATGGTTTAGACACAATTGTATTATTAAAGTAGCATGGTTATCATACAAGGAGAGTAAATGAATACAAGTATGTTGAAAGAGGTCACATTTAAAGCCTGAAGATTGAAACTGGGGACTTTAAAAATAATGCATTACAGAAGAATAAAGATGGAATGAACCGAAGAAATGACCAAAAATGTTTAATAAACTATTACTGAAGGAAAGAATATTGGAAGTATTGTAAAATGAGAGAAATAATCAAATATCAATACACATTCACAAACGATAGTTTTATCTATCAGAATAGGGGAAGAGTGAATAATTTGGACGACTTTGACCAAAGAAGGGATAATCAGTAAGTCATGTTTTGAGTCATGGGGTTCTTGTAAAATTAGCATTAAAGGGAAGTGTCTAGGTTAAGGATGGAATATACTAAGCAGATTAGGGAGGATGTGATAGCCATGTAGGAATGAAAAGACCAATGCAGGATAGGTAAGCATGGAGGGTTGCATCAGTCCAGTCTTAGGACTGAATACCACAACACAGTTCAAACACAAAAGAACTTTTATTTTATGTCTTCAAAAGTATTGCCACAAGAATACAGTGTCTACAGATTTTTATAAATGCGCCAGGTGACAGAGCAGTGCCTCCAGACATGAAATGAAATACCTTTTATGGCCCAACAGAAAAAAAGCAACTGATTTTGGATGGCAGATATACAAATAGGCGCATCCTGATGGATAAGCAAGACATGTGAAGTTCTCTGACATGTGAAAGAAATTACGTTCTTTTCTGAAGAAACTTTGGTTAATAAATGAAATTTCTGCCCTGTTCAGATTTAGAGGTGGTGAGTGATTCATTTAAGAATAGTAACCAAGAATGTGAGAACAGTGAATAGGGTATGTAAACTTGAAAATGGTCAAGTAAATAGTTAGTATAATGGCACCAAGTAAAGGGAAAACTTAAAATAACAACTGCATTACATTGCCTCAACAAAGTAAAACAATACAACTGAAAGTAAAGAATCAATTCCATTTTAACTTACCAAATTAAAAGTTGTGACTGATTTGATCTCTTGATTAATGGGACTTGAAGTTGAGTGAAACTGGTCAAGGCTAGCTCTAGAGGTAGACCTCCTCAATTTGTATCTTGGAAAAGAATCAGGTGGTGTAACAGAACACCCTGCAATAGAGTTGGCTTTTTTACTCTTTTTTGTTTTTAAATTACCCATCAATACATGTTCTGAAGACTCCATCTTGCACTGATCATCTTCCTTTGCTAGACTAATATTATCTAAAAGTAAGTTTTCTACAGAATTTCTACTTAAAGATCTAGTTCTCCTTAAATTAACTGAAGAGTTTTCAACACTGTGTGTTTGCACATTTATGCCACTTTTACGTTCAGTTTTTCTGTCAAGTGTAACAACTGCTGTAGTTTGTTGTGGTCCAGCAATTATGGATGTTAAACTTTTATGTTTAGCTTCAAAATTATCATTTAAACTTGGTGAAGTATGTGCTCCTAGTTGAAAAATGCCACTATTTCTTGACTTTGTAGTAGATCTTGTGACTCTCCCAGTATTTTCAATTTCTACTAAAGATTCCTTAGTTGCTGGATCATTAATTTTATCCTCAAGAATTGTAGAAGAGGTCTCATCACTTTCTCTGCTGTCTGGAATTTCATTTGGTGGGGGGATACTGGTTAAACTTGGGGACAATTGATTCCCTGATACATATTTCCCATCATCCAACCGCAAATCCTTATGATGATCAGTACAAATCCCTTGACTGTCTGAAATAAGCTCGTATCTTATATCTTTGGTAAAATTATTGTCAACTTTACAATTCTTTGTTTCATTTCTCTTTTGTAGGATATTACTAAGACCAGATGCTTGATTCACTCCTTCAACATTAGACAATTCAGTTTCAGAAGAAATTTTAAACAACCTACTAGTCCTCTTCTTTTTAAAACTATCATTTTCAGGTGGTTCACTGGTACTTCTGATTCTTTTCTTTCTATTAATGGAAATTGTCTTCATATTTTCTAATTGATTATTTATTTTGTCATCAACATTTTCAAAATTGTTTTGTAAATTTATGTCCACTTTCTTCACAGAAAGACTTTTTGTATTGGTATTACTGGAACCTGAAATTGTATTACTACCCAATGCAACGTTTTCTGGGACATTTGCAATTTCACATTCTGTCTGTGAAACAGTATCAGGCGATGATTGAATTTCTATAGTTTCTGCTAGAGATTTTAAATTTTTGGCTGATGGGGCCTCTTTTCTTAGAAGCATACTTCCTGGACACACAGAATCTTCTGCATCATCAACAAGATCAATAGTTACATTCACATCTTCATCAGAATCTTCTTCTGGATCAACAGAAACCTCTTTAATGATTGCTTCTTCTTCATGAGATAAACTTAATTCTTCTATGTCTGAACTGCTGTCACTGTCACTCTCATCTTCTTCTTCTTCTCCTACTTCCTCCTCCTCTTCAGCCATAGCTTCTTCTTCAGCTTTGTCATCAAAATCTACATCGTCATCATCATCATCATCATCATCTATCTCAAGATGATCTGATTCAGAGCTCAAAACTTCCAAATTAATTGTGTGAGTACTTGTAACTTCAGCTGTTCCACCATTTACTTTTTCAAATTGAGAAGAACCTGAAATCAAGATAGTCCCCAGTAGGGGAAAGTTGTGTTTTGATTCAAATTTATCAAAGTCATTAATCAATATTAAATTAAATTTTAAGATTCTTAATTTTTCTGCAAGGTATATTGTAAACAATAAAATTCAGGACCATTTGTTTACAGGTAAACTACTACAAATCACACATGAACATAATTAAAACTACAAAATTCCAAAAATGAAAGGTTATAGATTGAAATAATGTAACTAAAATGTATAAAAATTACCTTCACCAGTAGAAGTGTGAGATATAGAATTCCCTTTGGTATGCAAAAATTTTGTGACTGAAGGATCCATCTCACCTTCACAGTCAAAAACTTTGGAAGTGTTGAGAAATGATTCTGATTTTTCAATTTGTTGAGGCAAGTCTTTTGAGCTGTCTGTCTTATTTTGTGAATCTTTCTTGTAACTAGTACCTTCATTTTCCATTAAGTCATTTTCTAATGTCTTATTCTCGTTACCTGCATATAAAACATTTAGTTCTGAATAATCTATATCTGAAACATCAATTAGAACTGAGAACCCAGATGTTTTTTGTCCAACAAAACTTTTGGGAACATTACTTCCTTGGTTACATTCAAAAGTTTCTCTCTCTAAACCAGTCAATTCTTTTGTTGTTGGGTTAAGTTTGTCACTTGTGCCATAAGTTACATCCATTGATTCATCCAAAATTATAATTTCATTTTTGCTTTCAACAGTACTTTCCTGTTCCTCTAGGATAGAGGAAGAATCTTTCAGAACTGATGCCATAGTTTTCTTAGCCTTCACCAGTTTTTGACTAGAGCTTGCATTTTCTACTTTGTAATTCACATTCAAATATGGAGGTATACTCTCACTTTTGAGGTCACTATACAAGTCGAAGTCATAAACATTGGAGTCATTTACGAATGATTCAGTGAGACTACTTTTATCTGATAGAACATCTTTTATTAATCTTTTTTTTCCACTGCCAGGTTTATATTCAAAGTTATTAAGTTTTGAATCCATTGAAGTAGTTTTACAGTTTGCACCACATTCAACCATGTTTGTATAGTATTTAGTAGTAGCATCATGAGTAACAGAACATTCTGAATTTTCCAAGTCACATCTATTTACTTCATCCTGTTCATTTTGAGAACTGTCACACGATTCAAAAGATGCAGACTCTTCGGAGCTATAGTGTCCAGCTATTGATGGAAAGAAAGTAAGAACTTTCTTTTTTGTGTTGGTAATTTTACTTTCCAGTTCACTATTTGTAATGTTATGATCTTGGGTGCCCATCACTTTATTTGAAGAAAGAGTTTTCCTTGACATGATACTAGACCCATGTGGTTTGCTGCCCATTATTGGTGAAATCATCAACTTAATTGTTTTGCTGAATTTATTTGGTGAATTCACATCATCATGCCCAATATCTTTATCTAGTATATATTCATCCAAATATTCTGAAGTTAAATTTTCTTTTACAGAAATGTGACATTTATTCAAGTCTTTACCAACAATCGATTTACTGAGCTTAAAATTATGCAAACTTTTTCGTCTGAATGGCGTTGAGCTTGCAAATAAAGAGTCCTTTGTTGTTTTGTCACTTGGAAATTCACCATTTGGTGATTTTTTTGCAGTGCAGAAGAACCGTGAAGGGTGAGATGGTGCCTTGGTACTTCTTCCAATGTCATCAATATACTTTAAATTACTAATTTCTTCCTCTGAGTGGTCATCAGAGGCTTCCTTCTGGTCCAAATTACTGCAGGAACTGTAATACAAATTAATAATGTTTTACAGAAACAATAATATGCAAATGAACAGGGGTGGACAATTGGCTCAAGAGCCATTTTGAGGGAGCAGGGGTTAGCAAAGGGCCTCACAATTTAAAATGTTTAATAAACTAAATAAAATAGTAGTTAATTTAATTTTCAATTGTGCTAATTACATATCAATAACTGCAAGTAAATCAGTTAATGGATAAATGTACCTATTACACTTTCTACAATTTTTTAAAATCATGACTGAATGGGAGACAGCAGTTTGCCCGAGCCATAAAATATAATCAGAAAACAGTATTTCAAATAACACTTTATAAATAAATTATAGAGGAATGCACAATATAGATATATGATGTTGCATTACTTTAGTAATTAACTGTTACTCAATTTATAGATCAGTTATTGGAAAATTGCTATGAATATAAGGGCATGTAAACATAACCACCTAGTGCTGAAATTATTAATATGCAGGAGCATTTTAGAGTAATTTTAAAGTGAAATTTTCCTTCAGTTTCAGGGTGAATAATCACAGTTAAAGGTCCTGGTTGAAAACCAAGCACTGCAAAGAATGCCTTGCTTCAAATGATAGTTTCATATATATGAAAATATCATTAACCTTTATTATATCAATATTTATAATTAATTTATTTCTAAGGCAAACAACGATCTCATTCTTTCCTTCATTTTTTTCAACAAAAAGACTACACAGTATGTTACACATAAAATGTATACATACATAATAACCATATACAATGTACTGTAATATTATATAAATTTACCTTCTAATTATATCAATACAAATAAAACATTCTGCAACTGAATTCACACAAAACCTGAAAAATTAATACTTTTTATTTCCAGTTTGCAGAATTGTATTGTACTTTTCATATAGATTACTTTCTACACATTTAACTGGATGTTGTCGAAATTAATAAAATTAGAGTTAACAATAAATTTTGTAAGGCAATCCAAAACATTTGTATTCACTATTTAATAAACCAACCATACTAGGGAGAGTATTGTTACGAGAATAAGACCTGGCAAGCATTGTGGATAATAGCATGTTTTATGAGAACAAGTAGCAACTTTATTCGATGTTAAAGGCAATAATGGGACATACATTTGGAAAACATTATACAAAAGTTAATTATTTAGTTCAAAAGTAAATGTAAGGAATTTGATGTCTAACATAGACGATATCGACATATCGAATGCTCGAAAAGTAACTTGTGATATTTAAGATTAATAATAATTTGAATAATAGTAAAAAGTTTTAATATAATAAATAAATTTGGTTAGGTCCTAAGAGTAATAAATGTTTGAAGTGAAGATAATGAGGGAAGAATATTTGTGCGTCCAGACGACCGGTGTTGGGCATCAGTTAGGATTGTTGTGAGAAGGATGCGAGTGTGTATGGGTATATAAATATGTGCATATGTTAGAATAACCATGTGGGGATGCTAGCCTTCCATCGCCTATCTCCCCATGTTGCGCAGTGGGGCCGATGACTCGGATATATGTAATACTGATATTTTGGGGCGGACAAAAACTTGCATGGTGAGGGGCAACAGGCCTCCCTATTACCGACTTGAGGCACGGGGATAGTGATCCAGGAATGGCTCAACGTTGAACAAACACAAGCCTGGCTGGAACAGCTTTAATGGTTGTGTTACTGTTGCACGGCTGAAAGCAAGGGGAAACTACAGTGCGGTGATTCATGACCCTTACAGTCGGGTAAAGCAAAAATAATTTAGTTTTTGTTATTTACGTATACAGGACGGAAGATAAGAATGGCTTGGTGGGGCTGAGTAGGCGGGAAATGTCGGCGGAAAAACGTCACCGTCTGCAACATTGTTGATGGCCTGGAAGAGATTAGATTGGACAGTTGTTGCAGAGAGGCTGCCGGAGAGAGACGCTAGGGAGAGACGAATCAGTGGCAGAACAAGGCGACATGTATAAAATTTAGTTTCTGCACATTTAAGAAAGGAGATTCATTTGGTGGGAGTATAGAAAATAAAAAGACAACATTTGATCTGAAGGAGAGGCACTAGAGAATCTTAATATGAAGAAGACGTGACCCAGCAAAGGAACAACCGGCATACGAACAAAAACGAAGAACAATGTCATCAGGCGTTAACAACCGGTAACGGCAATTTACCTCGGTTTTTCCACACAAACCATTCTCGTCTGATTCGCGAATTTAATTTTCAACCATATCGTTCGTCACCCGCGTTCCCGGGAGCAGCCATTTAAGAAGCTGCGTAGATTATTATTTTTGCTTTTACCGACTGAGCTAATGATTAAATTGATATCGTAAATTTATATGGTTTTCCACTATAACTTAATTTGAGTTATATTTCTATTCAAATTAAATACATTATTACTATTATTATTGTTTGTTTGATTGTACAACAAATATTTTTGATGGTGTAAACAATGAACACCACAACAGTCATGTCTTTATCTTCCTGTGTACATGCAACGCTCAATGCATAAAAATATTCTAGAGGTAAAATAGTCCCCTATTCAGATCTCCAGGCGGGGACTACTCAGGAGGATGTCATCAGAAAGACAAAGAGTGACTTTCTATGAATCGGAGCATGGAATGTCAGTTTAAACCATGCTGGTAGGTTAGAAAATCTGAAAAGGGATATGGAGAGATTAAAGTTAGATGTAGTAGGAATTAGTGAAGTTAGATGACAGGAAGAGCAAGATTTGTGGTCAGATCAATATATGGCGATTAGCACAAAATCGAATAGAGGAAATACAGAGGTAGGACTCATAATAAATAGAAGGTTGGGGTAGCACATGAGTTATTACAAACAATATAATGAAAGGTTAATTATGATAATGTTAGAAACAAAACTTGAGCCAATGATTATTATTCAAGTTTTTTGCCCACAAGTGCCACAGAGGAAGAAGAAATTGAGAAAATATACGAAAATTAAAGAAATAATTAAGCATGCGAAGGGAAATGAGAATTTGATAGTAATGGGTCAGTGGAATGCAGTTATAGGAAAGGTAAGAGAAAGACACATAGTTGGGGACTATGGACTTGGGGAAAGGAATAAAAGGGGAGACAGGCTAGTAGAATTTGGTCAGAGTTTAGTCGTGATGAATACCTGGTTTAGGAATCATGAAAGAAGACTACACACATGGAAGAAGCCAGGGGAAACAGGCAGATACCAATTAGATTAGATCAGAGTTACAAAGAAGTCATGAGGAGTAGATTAGTAGAGAAAGAAACAATAAAGAAGAGAAGTGGACACTCTTAAAGGAAGAAATGACTAAGAAACCAGAAGAAAAAACTAGGAAGAATAGCTCAGACCAATAGGGAACCATGTATAACACAAGAAATAATAAATTGATTGATGAAAGGCGTAAATATAAAAACATGTGAGATGAAAATGGTAAAGAGTAGTACAGACGCTTGAAGAATGAGATAGATAGGAAGTGCAAATCAGCCAAAGAGGCTTGGCTACAAGAAAAATGCAAAGCAGTTGAAGATTTCATGGTGAAAGGGAAAATAGATGCAGCTTATAAGAAAACCAAAGAATCATTTGGTGAGAGGAAAAATATTAGCAAGAACATCATGAGAGCAGATGGGAAGTCAATTATGGATAAAGAAGAAAAAGCAGAAAGGTGGAAGGAATATCTAGAAGAGCTGTATAATGGTGGAAGTCTAGATCAGTCAGTAATAGAAGAAAAAGAGGAGGTGGATGATGGATAGTTGGGGGACAAAATTTTAAGGTCAGAGTTTTAAAGACCAGAGTTATGGCAAAGCGCCAGGAATTGATAACATTCCAGCAGAGTTGATAAGAGCATCAGGCGAAGAAGCAGTAACATGGCTGTTCGGTATAGTTTGTAAAATATATGAAACAGGAAGAATCCCAGAAGATTTTAATAAAACATAATTATACCCATACCAAAGAAGGCTGGGGCTGATAGATGCAAACAGCACAGAACAATTAGTTTAGTATACCATGCATGCAAAATATTAGAGAAAATAGTATATAGGAGAATGGAGCGTAAAATAGAATGCGAGTTAGGAGAAGATCAGTTTAGTTTTAGGAAGAATATAGGGACAAGAGAAGCTATATTGACTTTGTGGTTAATTTTAGAAGGCAGGATATGAAAAAACCGGCCTATGTTAATGGCATTTGTAGATTTAGAAAAAGCGTTTGATAATGTGAACTGGAACACATTATTTAGGATGTTTAAGAGCATTGGAATAAAACGTTGAGAGAGGAGGCTAATACATAACCTCTACAGAAGACAGGCAGCAGTAATTAGAATAGAAGACCAAGAAAAGAAAGCAGAAATCAAGAAAGGAGTAAGGCAAGGATGCAGGCTGTCGCCCATACTGTTTAACTTATATACAGAACAGGCGATGATGAAAGGGTCAGTCCATGTCAAAAAAACTCCTTCTCCAGGACTCCGTTCATGCCCTTTATTATGGTTTCCAAGTGTTCTTCTAAGTCTCCTAATACTACAATAGTGTTGGCAAAGCATAAGGTTTTTATTAATGCTTTTCTTTCTTAATTATAGTTGAACAAAAAGTATTGAAAAAAAAAAATTGGAAACAAATATCAGGAGTAGAGGGACTTGTAAAACTGGCATACAAAAATTTGTTAGTATTACCTTTTTGGTGAGGACGACTGTGAATCTGTATTCAAAATTGGAACCTGTCTAGGCAAACTAAAACGAATTTGTCTACCAGTACTTTCCTCAGTAGTATTTTCTGAAAAACACACACAAAGGTGAAGAAAATTAGAAAAGTATAAAGTTAAAATTCAAGTATAAATCTGAAATTTGGCCAATATACTTTAATTTTATTTATTATTATGTCGGCTTCAGCACACAATTTAATTACAATAATAAATTTAATTTTGGGAAAAGTTTATTACTTGTAACAGTAGCCATAAATTTAAAGAAATTTAATTTTAAAATGTTCACAGAATAAAGTAACGCATATAATCCCAAATATATCTTATCTCGAGTCATCACTCATAAGAGTGTATAATTCCCACTACCATAGATTTAATTGTGCTATACTCTGCTTTTTAAAGTAATAATGTTTAACCATTCAAAACACAAGTCAACAAAATGTGAAACACCAACTGGTAAATATAACTGCCAAAAATTCCTGAACATTTTGTATAAATTTTCAATAGTCAATCCACTAGTGTAAATAATTCACACTTGTACATAGTTTATGTTCACAAAAAAAGTTACAAAAATTACTTGCTCCTAATTATATTAACTATTTTTGAAGTGCCCCCCCCCCCCCCCCACGAAGAATAAGTGAACATCATCAGGTGTGCACTTCAAATTAAGGGAAATACACTATAACAAAGATATACTACTAGTTGCACAGAGAGGTTCTTTGAGAATACATACAGGCATTAATGTCAACGAGATTATTTGGATATATTCAAACACATCCATCCTCAAAGGTCAGTCCATGTCAAAAAAACTCCTTCTCCAGGACTCCGTTCATGCCCTTTATTATGGTTTCCAAGTGTTCTTCTAAGTAACATGAAAAGTTACACTTAACAATGCAGGCCAGCTTGCGAGTTGCAATTGTTGAGGAACTGACGCAAGCCGGGCCAACAATGTAGTCTGGCGAGGGGTGGGAGAGTCGTCATGGGGTAGTGGAAGGAACAGGTTGTGTCGGCGGGACGACGAGGAATGACCACGCCCTGCAGATATAATTTTTCTCATGCTCTGATTGAAATTAAAACTATTAAATTCATCTTTTGGTATTTTTTATGAAAAATACCTGGCGCCCTAAAAGAATTATAAATCCTTGAATACAGAGGAACGCGGAATGCGCTACATTTGACGCCGCAACGTTAAGGCATCGAACAACGAACATGGCAGGAGTTTGGTGAATGTGCTGACGGATGTTGAACAGTGGAGAATTAACATGCTGCATTCGGCGAGTCATCGAGTGGCCTAGAACAACAAACAGTGGCGAGATATCTGTGAGGCTCAGAACATCAAACTTTTGTGAGGTTACGACGACTGAAGGTGTGGAGGACGAGAATTATTCGAGAGAAGTGGAGGCGCTGCAGAAGGAACGCTGTGGGAAGAGAGCTGATCTACGCATAGCTGAGGGGTCAAGTGTTCCAGTGACCTCTGCGTGGATATCTTCGAGAGGTGTGTGTGTCTGTGTAAAAAAGCAGAGTACGGTGTGTATGGAGAAGTGGAAGTAAGAGTAAGAAGACAGGTTCCACAAGTTGGTAGCAAATAAATGTATTTTGCGTAATATTTTGGTTGCGGTTTCTGTGTTCTGTAGTGCAGGAGGGTATTGAGAAGGCAGAGGACTATATACTCAGGAAATTGTCCCTGGTACTTAATAAGATATTTGATGAGCGGTTGGAAGATTTCAATAATAGTGTTAAGAAAATGCAGGTAGAGTTGAGGGCTGATTTAGACAGAATGGCTGAGTTTCAAGGTCGGAAGTGTGAGGAATTGGAGAGTAGATTAAGTGGAGAATGTAATGAGAGGCATGTGCAACAAGAAGAAAGATTAGAGGAAAAACTGCAACAAGTTACAAATATAATATTTGATGAGTTAAAATCTTCTGAAAGGTGTGTACAGGTAAATGTGGAGGAGAAGGTGAAGATGGTAGAATTAAAAAGTGTGGTAGTTTTTAAGGTTAATAGTATACGCAGTGATTCATGTGCTAAGAGTGCCAAAGAGAATGTAAAGGTAAAGGATACAGATGTGGTAATGAAACCTTTCTGTATGAAAAATTGTGCTCATTGCCGTAAACAGCGAAATAGAAAGAAAATCCCCCACACAACACAGAGGAAAAAATGTGTGGGAGGAAATTTAAAGCGAAAGAAATGGCGAATTGTTAAACGCGGGTGTAAAGTTAAGAAAGTTGAAGTGGAGGTTAATCATAATGTTGAGAGGGACATAAGGTTGTTAAAATTAATTGATGTATTTGCAAATAAGTTTAAGAAAAAATTTAAATGTGTAGAGCATCAGATGGAAGCTGATAAGTGTGAAGGTAATGCGAATGCATTGGACAAGCAGGTTAAAGGACAGCTGATCATGTTTGTAAACAAAGACGAGTATGATAAAAACAGAGTAGGAAGAAATTTGTATGTGTTAAGGAAGTGTTGTGGTTATAGATTTCCTTGGAACCCAGGTGGAAAAACCCAATGTGGTATTTTGATAAATGTAAAAAAAAAGTGTTACATCAATTGCCAAAAATAGCTGTTCTGCCAGATGTCAAATTACTTTGTAGTAGATGTAAGAACAGCTGATGGCAGATAAAAAAAAATATGTACTCCAAATGTAATTAGCTGTAAAAATCATGTGGTCAGTTTACTGTTTTCGACGTACATCAAAGAGCTGAATGTCAAACTAATAAATGTCATATGATACATTAAAAACAGCTGTGAATGAGTAAAATTTTATGTAAACACACTGTAAAGAAACAAATGTTGTGTCAAAAACAGCCGATTGAAATTTAAATTGTGAAATGACAAAGATTCAGTCAACTGTCAATAGATGTAAATGTCAAGTGTTTAAATTGATTTACATTTACTTTAAGAAAGTCTCCCAAACAACACATCAGAGAAAATGTGTGGGAAGAAAAAAAAATGTAAATGGAAAAATTGTTTGGAAAAATAAAATGTGTAATTAGATTTAAAGTTGGTTAATTGAGTGATTTGTATATTTACTCAATGTTTGCTCTTATGAAAGAATATGTCAAAGAAACTTGTAATTAGTTCTAAGTGAATTTTTGTAAATATTTTGTAATTTTGATTAGGGGCGTTGGTCATTCATATTGTTTACGACTGTGGTTAACCGAGTGTCATTTTAAAAAATTGAACAATTTTTTTAAATTCATTGGAGGCGGGGAAAATGCAACAAATGCAACAATTGCATTGTTGAGGAACTGACGCAGCACGGGCCAACAATGTAGTCTGGCGAGGAGTCATCAT
Organism: Eucriotettix oculatus; assembly: GCA_034510155.1. Lineage (NCBI taxonomy): Eukaryota > Metazoa > Arthropoda > Insecta > Orthoptera > Tetrigidae > Eucriotettix > Eucriotettix oculatus. The sequence goes on along the minus strand of CM067376.1, from coordinate 107,960,108 downwards.
GGGGTAGTGGAAGCAGTAGGTTGTGTTGGTGGGACGACGAGAGAATGACCACGCCCTGCAGATATAATTATTTCTCGTGCTCTGATTGAGATTAAAACTATTAAAATCAATCTTTTGGTATTAAAAATACCTGGCGCCCTAAAGGAATTAGAAATCCGTGAATACGGAGGAACGCGGAATCCGCTACAATATATATATATATATATATATATATATATATATATATATGTATATTAAAAAAATTAATAAAAGAGAGATAGGAAATGACATTGTCATGTTTAAAACAATTAATGGGGAAAGGACAGAGAGATAGAAAGAAGATGACTTACCTGAGGTTCATAGATGGTAGACACCTTGTGAGTTTTGGAGAACTTGAATTTTCGGAGGCACCGCCCCCTTCATCAGAAGGTTAGGAAGACATTTCCAGTGATCGGCTAGCCGACGACTGAGCAGCCAAAATTTCCTGCTCTGCTAACTTGGGTCGTAAACAATATATATATATATATATATAAAACAATTAATGGGGAAAGGACAGAGAGATAGAAAGAAGATGACTTACCTGAGGTTCATAGATGGTAGACACCTTGTGAGGTTTAGAGAACTTGAATTTTCGGAGGCACCGCCCCCTTCATCAGAAAATTCAAGTTCTCCAAAACTCACAAGGTGTCTACCATCTATGAACCTCAGGTAAGTCATCTTCTTTCTATCTCTCTGTCCTTTCCCCATTAATTGTTTTAATAAACATGACAATGTCATTTCCTATCTCATATTATATATTATATATAATATATATTATATAATAATAATATATATATATGTGTGTGTGTGTGTTATTCAGTCCTAAGATGTGTCTGATGCAACCCTCCATGCTAACCAATCTTGTGCAAGCCTTTTCATTTCATCATAAATAGCATCACCTACAACCTCCCTAATCTGCTGAGCAAATCCTATCCTTGGCATCCCTCTTCTGTTCTTACCATACACACACCCCTCTAACGCTAATTTTACAAGACCCTCATGCCTTAAAATGTGGCCTATTAAACTTTCCCTTTTCTTAGTCAACGTCCTCCATATTGTTTGCTTTTCCCCTATTCTGTTAAGAACTTCCACTTTAGTTACTCCATCCACCCAACTGATTTCCAGCATTTGCATTTAGCACCACATTTCAAAGGCTTCTATTGTTTTCCTTTCCAAAACTCCTATCATCCACGTTTCGCGCCCATATAACGCCACTCTCCATACAAATATTTTTAGTAACGATTTTCTAATATTCACACTTATATTACCCGTAAGTAAATTCTTTTTTCCCAAAAGCCTTCCTTGCCTGTGTTATCCTACTCTTTGTCTACTATACTTCTGCCACCCCTAGTTATTACGCTTCCCAAGTAGCAGAATTCCTTAACTTCCGTCAAAATATCCCTTCCTAATCTAACACCCTTTGTTATTCCACTGTTCCCCACTACCTTGGTTTTCCCTCTATTAATCCTAATATTGAACTCCTTCTCCAGGACTCCGTTCATGCCCTATGTTATGGTTTCCTAGTCTTCTTCTCATTCCCCTAATATTACATTTGACTTTTTCAGTGTTGGGTCAATGTATTTCTTGGTAAATCTACTGGTTAGAAATTAGTTATTAAAATGCCATTTACTCTTTTCACATTATTATGGGGAACTTGGGTAGGAAAGGTGAACTGTTTTGTTAACTAAATTGTACACCATAGCATGTTTTTGAAATAGTGGATGGTTTAGTTAAAATTAATAAACCTTCCAGAAAGCGTATTCATTTGTAATTAATTCTAGGCAGCAGAAGTTAAAACAATTTTTGGATTCCTTAATTTACCATAATAAAAGATGTTATTTAGAAGTACTCTTCCAAAAAACATTCTAAAATACAACAAATTTCCAAGAACATAAACTTACTTGCATAATATATACCAGTTAAATGGATGCATTAGTTACAGTTATCCTTTTTGAATGCAATAAAAATAAACTTAAGAAAGAAAAAATATCCGATGAACAACCTGTTACAGTTGCAAACTGTTTTGCATTATCTTCCTCCTCCATATTAGCACCAATATCATCTTCAGGGCACAAAACAGCTGATTTTACAGAACTATCTTCTGGAGTGTTAGAACGCCTTATAAGAGTACGAACCTGGAATAAATAAATAATATCATTAACAACACAAGTATCCAGGCTGGATGACATCAAACAATTAAGTCTAAAACAGGAAAACAAAGTTTGAAACAATAGTGTACCTGTGTTTATACATATATCCATACTAATAAATTTATACAGGGTGTTAAAAAAAGTGATGAATATTTTGAGAGATGGTAGTACTCCTCAAAACAAGAAAAATTAATGAACATGGGCTTGTTAACTCATACTTGTACATTTGATCATTGAGGGGTCCCCCAACAAATCAAGCACACAGTGGGCCAGGTAAACTGATTAGGGCGACATAAATCCAAATGTATTTACAAGGAACTCAATTACTTTGTTTAGTGTATTTACACACTTTTGAATCAGAACATTAGGGTTGTTCCAAAGTGTATTATTGTTGGTTAAATGGAAAATGGCTGAAGAAGCTTGAAGCATTTATATCATAAATATGGAGTCTTTAATAAATGTAAATGTTTAGTACATTTTTATACAAGAAATTATGAAATATACATCTGAATATTATTAAACTTTCAACTTTAATATGAACTTTAATTTAAATTATTTCAAAATGTATTAAAAACTCACCTGTAACTTTAATATTAGTACATCAATGAAAGACTTGGCAAATTTGATGAATAAATTTTTTTTAAATGGAAATAAAAACTATCTTTTGATTGTTCAGAAGTTGCTTGAGAATGGGTTAAATAAGACTGAGTTAAAAGAAAAGAAAAGAAAAGAAAAGAAAAGAAAAGAAAAGAAAAGAAAAGAAAAGAAAAGAAAAGAAAAGAAAAGAAAAGAAAAGAAAAGAAAAGAAAAGAAAAGAAAAGAAAAGAAAAGAAAAGAAAAGAAAAGAAAAGAAAAGAAAAGAAAAGAAAAGAAAAGAAAAGAAAAGAAAAGAAAAGAAAAGAAACAGAACAGAACAGAACAGAACAGAACAGAACAGAAACAGAACAGAAAGAACAGAACAGAAAGAACAGAAAAGAACAGAACAGAACAGAACAGAACAGAAAAGAAAAGAAAAGAAAAGAAAAGAAAAGAACAGAACAGAACAGAACAGAACAGAACAGAACAGAACAGAACAGAACAGAACAGAACAGAACAGAACAGAACAGAACAGAACAGAACAGAACAGAACAGAACAGAACAGAACAGAACAGAACAGAACAGAACAGAACAGAACAGAACAGAACAGAACAGAACAGAACAGAACAGAACAGAACAGAACAGAACAGAACAGAACAGAACAGAACAGAACAGAACAGAACAGAACAGAACAGAACAGAACAGAACAGAACAGAACAGAACAGAACAGAACAGAACAGAAAAGAAAAGAAAAGAAAAGAAAAGAAAAGAAAAGAAAAGAAAAGAAAAGAAAAGAAAAGAAAAGAAAAGAAAAGAAAAGAAAGCAGCTACTCAAAACAACACTGACCAGAACTGACATAGAAAAAATTGGATCAAATATGGCAGTCCTTCTGAGAAACATTCCAAATTTACTGAAGATAACCTGTTATCATTATTCTTGGAAACTAAGTACACAAAATTTCAGTATATTTTACTGAGGAGAGTGACCTTGGAAAATGGAATGAACTGTTTTCCCACATTTTATATTATGGGTTGCTAGGACATGAGGTTATCATAATGACAGGTCCATTATTATAACTGAAGTTGTTGCCATTAAACTACAGATGTTATTAGATCATACCTCACAAAGGTTTCATTTATCACAAAGTGCCATGATAAAGAATTACAGATAATGATGTTCTAATTTGTAAATGGGGATGTGATGGTCAGTCTGCACAAAACTTGTTTAGACAAAAAATTTCCAGTAATGACACCTGTGATAGTAACATATTCACACAATCAATTGTTGCTTTAAAATAGTGGAATAATTATTTTGGAAAATACTAAACCTTTATCTGCCAAATACCACAGATTGTATTTAGAAAAAAGAAAAAAATGAGTTTAAGAAAACTGTTAAATGATATCTACAATTTTATTAGTAGTTTGTGTCCTTCACCTTAAACTACATACATATATAATAGGATTATGGAAACTGCCAGTCAAAAGTAAAAGTAAATTAGATGCTCAAGTAAAATCCTTATTATTGATGCCAGATATTGATACTGATAAAAATTGTAGTACTACTGACCAGAATGTAATCAGTTCTACCAATAGTGACCTTCACTATTAGTGTACATGTATATAGACATAGATTAAGTTAGCTTAAGTGCTTACACTTCCAATAAAAAGTAAAATTTTTCTATTATTCTTTTAACTTTAATTTTTATAGTTTAAAATATGGAGGAGCACAATGAAATTTTTCCTCTAAATATTTTGGTTTATATTAAAAAAAGTGTGTTGAATTATTTAAAATATGTTTCAATGAATGAAAGGATTTGCTTTGTTTTTAGTGAATGTTGTAGCAACTTTTAATTACAAAAAAAAAGTCTGTCTTAGGCACCAGAGTCATAATCCTCAATTATTTGCATTGCTATTATGTAACATTTTGCATTATTATTAACTTAAAAGCTTCTCTGGGCAGAGTACTACAATTCACTAAAAATTAATGTTAATTGGATGAATGACATAGGAACATATAAGGTGTGTTTGAACAGATCAGATATATAAAGGTGGAGCGCGCCCCAACTTGCTTTTTATTTATATCGATAAGATAAAAGTAAAGTGCATCAATCTTACAGTTGTCCTCAAAGTTTAAATTATCATGAATACACTTAAACTCCAATTTGGTACTGTAGTTAAATTGTTGACATGATTTTATATGGACAGAAACCAGGATTATTCTACCTGAAACTTTTGCTCATTGCAAAGGTCCAAACTGTGTCATTGGAGTGATGTCTTTCAACTTGAACTGTCATTGAACCATTGACTACAAAATATTTTACCCAGATGTTGATAGTACATGTATATGAAGAGACAAATGATATTGCATGTAGAAAGTATACTGAACCAAGAATAAACTCTCAATTTTGGTAATGCAATTTCAACATATGCACTTTACACATCCAACAAGTGCTCTTTACAACTATCTGGACATCACAGACATTCAGAAAACTTATTGTGTGTGACTAGTTAAAAATTATTATGTTTTTCATTTGTAGAATCATTTAAAAGACTAACATATTTGGAGAGCATTACTAATTAATAGCTCATGATTAATCTGCATTGCTCAACCATATCATGCCAATCAAGACACTTTGTTTCAGTAGAGAGATTTTTGGATAAGGTCAGTAATTCCCTAAAATACATAGTATATGTGGACCAGATAAGTAGGCAGAGATGACAACACACAATTTGTATTTGACAATTAATGTAGCATATGCAAAAAACAAGGAAAAATATTTTATTAATAAGATAATTGGTAAATATTTTAATTTCAAGTAATGTAACATAATAAATCCTTCGTTTTTTAAAATGATGCATAGACTTGTGAAGTTAAAAATAGTTATATATTAATATGTTAAATTAAAATATAATTTAAAAAAATATTTTAATGAAATATTGTATTGCAAATATAATAGTGGTCTCTAATAGGGCATTCTCTGAAGTATAATCAACACTACATGCAAAAACTGACTTAAGTTTACAACAAATACCTTCAGAATGCTCTGAAGTGTAAAAGTGTCCCTAACTGGGGTTTCTCTTGGAGAATTATAAGCAGAAATTCTCAATTCAGAAACTCTCTTCACACGTGGAGTGTTCAAAAGTACAGAAGCATCAATTTGATCCATTAAATTTTCTTTGTTCCTGAAAATCCAAGGTGATTCATTAGTTGAAGATTTTAATTACTTTGAACTAAATAATGAATAGACCATGAACATACTTATTTACAGACACACTGAGAGGACTGTAATCACCAAGCCTTTGACGTTTTGCTGGTGTTTTTTCAAATCCAATCAGCCTTCTTTTTCTTTCAACAGGAAATATGAGTGGTGATTTTTTACTGTGAAAAATAAAAGTAAATCAAATAAGACAAGTTACAAAATATGATCACCTCAAAACAAATTAAATAAAATTGAAATGCTAGTACACTTGCTATATTTCTTATATCATAAGATTGAATAAACGGAAATTTGATGAAAAGAAATTAACTAATAAGCAACTGGAATACCAAGGTTGATTTGATTGATAAGAACTTGTGAAAGTTTGAGTATAGTTGGTTTAATGATATAATTATCACCAAGCAGTATGAATACTTGATGGATGAATTCAAAACATAAATTAGGAACCAAATGCAAGTGTACATAATTTTTAGTAGAAACTAAAATAATACAGGTATATTAACTGTAGTTTTGTTAGTTCGATATGGTGGAGAAAATGGTTGGGGTTTCATATAAAAGACGGTAGTTTTTTCACCATAGAATGGAGTGTCATCCACCAAATCAGGCACTCAATGTGTCTCCTCTCCTGATGAAGGAGGTGATTGTCTCTGAAAATGTAGAACTAACCCACTCCATAATGAGATTTAATTTCAAGTCAGCCATCACTTTACTGTCTCTCTTTCCTGTCATCAATTGTGTTAATGATTCACTTGCATTTATATACATGGGGAAAATAAAAATAAGGTGACAATGTAAAAAAAATTAATTAATCTGGATAGTAACGAGGGATGAAAATGGTTAATTTGCCTCAAATCAATAGTAGACAGAATTCCGAACATTGCACTCAAACCTGTTGGGAAAATCTGAGCCTTGTGCTACTCCCCAAAGCCACAAAACTCCTTGGAGAGCTATTGTCATACTGTCAACTTTGCATGTTGCACCAACCAGAAGTAAGATGTACAAGATATGCTGATGAAATCATTGTTGCCATTGTCGTGAAACATATGGCACAGGTGTTTGCCAATCTGTAACCAAATGGTAAGGAGCATAGCAGCCTTTATATAATTAGTTGGGCTCGAAATAGCTGCACACAAGACTGACAAAGTCTTCATCTCCAGAAGAAGTCAGGGAGACAATGCCCCTGACGATCAGAAGTTGTGCCATAACATCACAACTGTCAATATGCTACCTTGCATAGAGCTGGATGGCTGCCTCACGTTTAAGCCCCACCTGCATATTACACATGGAGAAAGGGCAAAAAATGTACAGCCCTCACAAGAGTAATCCCTATCATTGGCGGGCCCAGACAGAGAGAGAAAACAACAAACCAAAAAAACACACACACAACAACCCCCCACCACACACACAGCACCTGTTATAAGCAAGTACATCTGTACAACAGTAGGGCAGCTGCAGTGTATAAACTCAGTGCAGTGAGAGCCACATGCACCTTCCACACTGTGTCTGACAACACAGTATGCATACTGGCAGGGATGCCTCTACTGAACACTAACTGCAGAGCACTGAAAGAGAGGCATGAGATTTGACGGTGTGAATGTCAACAATAGTGTAGTGGACAGGCTGCCCTTACAATCAATTAGACCATGAATTAACCGAAGACAATGAGGGGTGTAATATTATGTCACCCAACTTTTTGAAGGGGCACTGGTGTTTCCAGAAATTCCTGCACATGTTAAAGTACTTAAATTGTGATACAGGCGATGAAAACATGGGACATGCTATTACATGGTAATAAGGGAGTTAAGATGCCTACAGGAAGAAAGAAGTCTGTAAGTAAGGAGTAATAGCTAAGGCAAAGACTGCTTCCTACAAAGTATTGCTTGATTTATGTTCCACAGGAAGTAGCATATAGTCGACACATAAGGAGGTGTGTTCAGTAGGCAAGAATCCCGCACAACCATTAACTATGGTGTCTAAGAGTTTCACCTGCCCTCGTAAACACACACTCTCAGAGAGGACATAAGAAAACGAGTTAGAAAATATTTTTACAAGACTACACTTAAGTATGACACTGTTGCCAAACCATATCCACAGGGTTGAGTCCTAGGTCCATCGCTGTGGAGCTTAATGTACAGCGGTGTACTTTGACTACCTTTACCAGTGGGTGTCAAGACAGTTGGATTTGCAGATGATGTTGCAGTATTGGTGGGTGAGGTGACGTAATCAGCCAACAAAGCTGTGGCCACAATTAGACACTAGCTGTCATCTGTTGGGCTAGAACTGGTTGAGTCAAAAATGGAGGCAATAATGGTTACCAGCAGGAAAGTGAGGGTAAAGGCGTCTCGTGGCTAAAGCGGGGGCTCTGTGACGATCCAGGTTCGAGTCCCGGTGATGCCTGATATTTTCAATTTTTCTTTCTTCTCTCTATGCTGATCACACAGCTTTCTCTGAGCATATTTCTATGCCAAGCTTGTGACTTAAAAGCGAATTTCCCAACTTTCTCCCACATGTTCTATCTTTACACCCTATATATATATATATATATATATAATTAATGGGGAAAGGACAGAGAGATAGAAAGAAGATGACTTACCTGAGGTTCATAGATGGTAGGCACCTTGTGAGACACCTCCCAAGGTGTCTACCATCTATGAACCTCAGGTAAGTCATCTTCTTTCTATCTCTCTGTCCTTTCCCCATTAATTGTTTTAAACATGACAATGTCATTTCCTATCTCATATATATATATACACATATGCTTCAGAAAGTGCCATTCTTAGGTTAATTAAAACAATCAATAAGACAGGAAAGAGACAGAAAGTTGGTGATTTACCTGAAGTTCACAATTGACAGGCACACTGTAGAATTTAAATTTTTTTAATTTTTCGAGGTACTGCCCCTCTTCATCAGAAGGTTAGGAAAACATTTCCAGTTACTCCCAGCTGTATATATAAAACTTTTAAGGTCTAAATGATAGTGTACTGTAAGCAGGCGCCAACAAACCTTTTTGCATTTATTCCATAAGGTGTGAAAAGAAATGGAATATCCTGAATTAGATTGTTCTTGTCAGATATTTTTGCATCAGGATACCACGTTTCTCTTGTTTTTTCAAGCATTGTTTGTATGGTTGAAGAGCGGCTGAATATTCGGCACTGTGAAATATTACGATTTACTTCCATAGACAATGGTTGAGGTGAATCCACTATTAAAGTAAGAAAGAAAAACTATTAACTTAACAAAACAGAAAAGAATTACAGTGAAAAACTTGTGGCGTACTCTCTTATTTGTTGGGCGCCAGAGTGGATGTCCTTTTAGCCAATTTGTATTAGGGAGGGGAGTTAAATAATTCTTATTTAAGGCATAAAAATATAGAAATTTATTATTTACAAATTTTGGCGGACCGATCCTACTCAATATATATTTGTTATGCCACTGGCTACTCAGCTATGAAATCCAAAACCTCGGGTTGACCGTGGGATAAATTTAGTCGGAAAATGACGAATTTACGTTGTCTACGTAATCATGAGCATGTTAAGAACTACCATGAGTGGAACTTATCTGGTATTTTCCCCTTTGCGATGTCGTGTAGTCAGCTTTTCTGGACCCTGGCGGCTGCTGTCGTTTGCCATCGAATGATGGCGACTGCTATCTGTCGTATCTTCTTCAATGCCAGCGACGGGAGTCCAGTAGTTTCATCGAGTGTCGCCTTCCGAATGTTTCCCTCGACTGTCTCCTTCCGAATTTTGCCCTCTACTGCCTTTTATCTCCGCTCTCATGCCCTTTAAATAGTTTTGGGCAGTCGCGCTTCGTAACGACACAAAAAACTCCAAACTTTCCCTCGCCAGGGCATGTACATCAGGGGTAAGTGTCACAGTATGCACATTCGTCACCCTCGAACGTCCGAAGATTGTGAAGAAGCCCGGCGCCATAGGGGGTCCGCTCCTTTACTCCTTCACTGGCGATTATGCAGGCCTGTCACCCATTTCCTCCAGATGTTCAATCCCGGGGGTCTGGACGCTCCTTACATTCCACATGGTAGTACCCAACAACTCATCATTACTCACGCGATTCACTGTCTAAATCGCAGTTTAAATTAATTGCGCCTGTACTTAATATCGCGCTACATAATTCCCCCTTTTAGTGTCAGATTGTGTGGCCGAGTGCAACTCAGGGTCCACCAATCTGTCACTAAAAATAAATTACTTCGCGTCGATTTCATATCTGTTTAGTCCAAACTTTAAAGGATCTGTCCGTTTTATATACACACAGTACATGAAAGTAAATACAAAATCATAATTATATTCCCTGTAGGGCTTAAATCTACAAAAATTATTTATATTTCCACAAGACGTCAACATAAATAAATGGGTTATCTGAGGAAATTAAATTTTCTAAAGTATTTTAATTGCCTGAATTGCTTAATATACTAAAGTAATTTTTTTAAAAAAATAATATTATGTTTATAAGAATTGCCTGAATGGCATAATTATGAAAAGTTTTCCTAAATTTCTCTATCTTCGATATTATGATGAGCTCGATAAATTAATCGAACTAAAATTGTATTAATTTATTTTTAATATATTGTTTGTGGGTGGGTGTTATGAAAACACAAAGTTAGAGTTTTTTGAAAAGCAATACACTGTCACTCTGTCAATCCACAACTCGGTGGGCGTGGCAAGGCTACCACGTGACGAAATCATCAACGATTACACAGCTGCACTGTCCCATCTTCGTGAAGTCGCGTATGGCGAAATTGCCATACTACCGTTCATCTGTCGGCCAATTTGGACGAGGTTACCACAACTAGGATGTCTGCCATCCCTCAGGAGCGTGACAAATCGGTCACACGGTCGGCGTGCCCGACGACGGTGCATCATGGTCAAGGTCACCATGCTAGGAGGGTGTCTGCCATCCCTCAGGGGCGTGCCACAACGGTTCTCGTCCACCTCAGGTAGACATTTCGGTGGACGTGGCAAATCTGCCACACGACGGTTGAATGCTATTCTTCAGGTGGCGTAGCAAAGCCACCAATATCCGGCATAGACTGGCCAGATATCACACCTGAATCTAATTCCAATCATGGCAAAACCAATGGACCAGGACCCCCACTATGTCCTAGCCATTACTATAGCTCAATATTCCCTGATCATTCCTTCATATTAATTCATAAAAATACCCAATAGGATCATTCACACGAAACACGCTACATACAGTCATGCACGCCATCAACACAAAAGAAAACATATTATGTCATTCAAACACCAAATATCACATAATTACCCTACATTATAAATCATTCTAAACTAATCATACATACATACACTTATTAATATACTTATTGAAAGTTCCCTGTACGATACTGACAAATTTTATATACCAAATATTATTACTTAGGATTAGCTAAATAAATAAAACTTCGGGACAATTATTTTATGTAATAAAGGGAATAGAACTTCATTGATATTCGTCTTTAATGATTTGGTTGCAGATATATTGCAAATCTATTCATTTTGTTCTCACGGGACCCGGATAAATCCATATTTATCTTATTGAAACTCACAGAATCTGATCTATTCACCCACAATTAGTTAGCGCTACGTTACGTCATTATTAAAATCTTTCTTATATCTTCGTCGATTTTTACTCTTAATTCTTCGCCTACAACCACCTTACAACTCTCTATTTCTGCTTCAATCACTAATTATCCTCGCATTCCTTCCCAACGTCTTCTATAATAAAATTGCCTCCTATTAATTCTCTGTAAGAAACTCTCTATATGCCACTAATACCTCTGTCACGACCTCATCACCGTCATATCCAACATTATCGCTCACAACACAACCAAACATATGCGCTCGTAGACTAACTCATTCTTTCTTCTCGATGAAAATTCCGCTCTCCTAACAATTTACCGTATGCCCTCGATACATTTTAAACTTCAACATTATGTCAAATTTCTCACAACCAATCCTTCTCAAAGTTATACATGGCCTCTCTTGAAAAGATAAGTATTCCCTTTAGTGTAATTTCGACATCATTCAAATAGAAAAAGTTAAATTGCATATGCTAGTATACCTTCACTCAATGATTAATAAATCCTATAAATACAGTAATAAGTGCATAATCTTAAATATTAAGTCCTAAAATTATCATTCTTATGCTATATATGTATCGCAATAAAGAAACTATGGATTATTTCAAATTAAAATTTTCGCGTTCTGCTAAGTACAAGAATACCTTTTTGTCTGATATAACACTCGTTTCGCAATATCCCCGTACAGCTGTATGTTCTCTTTGAACCTCATGGAGATCATATTTAAGATGTTGATTATATTCCGTCTGCATATAATTACGAACCGATTTTCGAATATGTTTCACGTAGTTTACCAATTTTATTTCCGTTTCAGATACGCGTCTATCTAGTTCGTAACGTTTCTTCGGATTTTGTTGGGAACTTTCCTTAAATAGTGGTAATACGACCTCCAAGGCGTGCGAAACTCTAGTAATTTGCTTTATAAACTTCTTACTTTCACGCTCATCGACTTTCTTCCCTAATCTTTCCTCTACGGTATACATATTTCCTTCTCCCCGTTCTAATAACGTTTCCACATTTTTAAAGTCAGAACTTACTTCCCTTTCTAATCGCTCAGCTTTGTCGTTCAGCCGATTCGTCCTACTAAACGATTCAATTTCAATTAAATCAACTTCATTCGACACATATTCAGCGTTGCTACTTACATCGTACTGACTAACTACTTCAATTTCCTCAACTGCTAACATATCGTAACTATTTAGCATCTCCTCCCCCGTTCGTCTGTCTTGTGTCTCTCGAGTTTCTAGCTGCACGGCCCGTACCTCTTTCCTAATTGTAGTTTCTATTGCAGTACATGTACTATCCATTATGCTTATAATCTTTTTTCTGCCATCTTCAATTATTTCTAATAGTTCCCTCTTATTGGAATCCAATTTTTCTAATATTTCCCTTTTATTGGAAGCCGACCTTTCTAATATTTCATCCGACTTTTTGTTCAATTGATTTAGGAGCCACATAAACCCCGTCTGACCTTCGACATTCGAATTATTTTCCCCGTCAGATTTCGCGGACTCCGACATGCTTAATTCGGGTCTCTCCATGATATTACTACCCATTTCCGAACTAAATTCACTGGTCTCCATGCCTGATCGCAATTTCATAAACACGGCACACACTATTAAATACGAAAAAAATTATATTTTTTTTATAAAGCAACAATAACCTTGGCACACACTCAAACAAATAAAAACTCATACATACGTCAAATACATTCATTCCCCCAAAATATCATTTGAATTAGACAAAAAAAATTCAAATAATTTTCATTTAAACCTGCAGCTGAAAATACAAGACATATGTATGTTCCCCCAAAATAGCGTTAGTACTGGTCCATCGATTATAAAGCATACTCATATTACGCAGACAACTTCGTAGACTCGTCATTAAAAATTTAATGTTATTCGTAGCCCCACGTTTTTGGGCGTCATTTTAATGTGGCGTACTCTCTTATTTGTTGGGCGCCAGAGTGGATGTCCTTTTAGCCAATTTGTATTAGGGAGGGGAGTTAAATAATTCTTATTTAAGGCATAAAATTATAGAAGTTTATTATTTACAAATTTTGGCGGACCGATCCTACTCAATATATATTTGTTATGCCACTGGCTACTCAGCTATGAAATCCAAAACCTCGGGTTGACCGTGGGATAAATTTAGTCGGAAAATGACGAATTTACGTTGTCTACGTAATCATGAGCATGTTAAGAACTACCATGAGTGGAACTTATCTGGTATTTTCCCCTTTGCGATGTCGTGTAGTCAGCTTTTCTGGACCCTGGCGGCTGCTGTCGTTTGCCATCGAATGATGGCGACTGCTATCTGTCGTATCTTCTTCAATGCCAGCGACGGGAGTCCAGTAGTTTCATCGAGTGTCGCCTTCCGAATGTTTCCCTCGACTGTCTCCTCCCGAATTTTGCCCTCTACTGCCTTTTATCTCCGCTCTCATGCCCTTTAAATAGTTTTGGGCAGTCGCGCTTCGTAACGACACAAAAAAACTCCAAACTTTCCCTCGCCAGGGCATGTCCATCAGGGGTAAGTGTCACAGTATGCACATTCATCACCCTCGAACGTCCGAATATTGTGAAGAAGCCCGGCGCCATAGGGGGTCCGCTCCTTTACTCCTTCACTGGCGATTATGCAGGCCTGTCACCCATTTCCTCCAGATGTTCAATCCCGGGGGTCTGGACGCTCCTTACATTCCACATGGTAGTACCCAACAACTCATCATTACTCACGCGATTCACTGTCTAAATCGCAGTTTAAATTAATTGCGCCTGTACTTAATATCGCGCTATAAACTTTAAAAGGATAACCAAAATCGGATACTGTAAAATAAAACAATTTTTGGTTTCAAAAGTCTCCTAGCACAATGTGCCAGATGACCAGCAGTGCTCTGTACTGAGAAAGATTGCTTAGAACTTTGAACAAGTGACATGGTCCTTCTGATCCAACAACAACCCTTCCCTCTCAATCTCAATTTCCTGTCCATATGAATTTTTTCAGGATGTGATATCATCATAACAACCCGTTCAAAGGGCAGTATTGTGTCATTTGAGTATAACCTTCAATTGAGAATGGATGTCTTACTTTTCATGAGTTGCCGACATGGTAACATGTTATGGTAAGACTCGCAGAACTGGAAGCAGAGCTCTCTGCATGTACCAAGAACAGACCTGACATATTTCCAGTCTAACAGGCAATGGTACACAATGTAATGAGTGAACTTTGAATACTTCCTGTAATTTATTCCAATTGTCTTAATAAACATCTAGTTATAAAAGAGCACTTCTTATGTAAACATTTTCAATGGCAACTTGGAAAGTATAGGTTGTATAACAAAATTTTTTACTTATATGCCTCCCCCCCCCAGGTTTTGAATCACCCTCTATACCCACATACATACTAACACCTGATACACACAAACTAGAGGTGGAAGGTAAAAAGTGAAGTTAGCAAGTGGTATTTGGAGAAAGGCAGTTGTTGGGAGGATGTAGAGGTCTGTTCTGCAGGATGTGTTGGGGTAGGACTTTGAGGATGGTCAGTGTGAAGCATTGGTCAAAATTGTTGGCCACCTGCTTTGGGCACAAGTAGGTATTAAGAATTGAATATTAGACAATGTTACAGTACTGTGGTTGTTTGAAATGTGTTTAAGAAGAGGCCATCTTGTTTGGCCAATAAAGAAAGTGGGGCAGAATCTGAATCTGGTAAATGATATGGGAGAAGGTAGCTAATGTTTTCTTTGATTTTATAAATGGCTATTTTTAAGGATATTAGTAGGTTGAAGTACACGGCAGGTATGCCACCAGTTCCCACCACAAAGTTGGCAAAACTGCTAAAGTAGGGGAACTGTGAGGTTATGCTCTACAATGACGGAATGGATGTGGCAGAGGTTTGTTGGGTGCCTAAAAGCAACTCTTGGTCAGCAGGGGAGTAATAAGGGAAGCATACATATTATATCTGGGTTTGATTGCAGATTAGTGTAGGCCAGGTGGTGAATAGAGTTAAGCTTTTGTAGTCCAGGAAATTAGGTTGTGTTTAGGAGTAGACTACTTTTTTTAGTCAATATTGGGTTTGAAGATGATGATGGTGGGGAAGTAGTTCAAAGTGAAATTAATGGGAAGTTGGTGTTAAGGTTTTGTAGAAAATCAGAAAGTGTTCTGTCTACAGATCCATAGAATTAAGATGTCTTCTATATTGGTGTTCCAGCAGTTCCATGAACAGGGTGGGATTGAAAGGGGTGTATGCACAGCAGTGCAACATAATAGATGGTATCTAAGGTTTTTTTATAACTCATCGTATGCAGAACTCCATCTTATAGAAGTCTATTTTCAACACATGCTACTGTCCAGGGAAAGTTATGGAATTGACACCTCAGAACGACTCCATTCCTCTAAAGATACACACTTACTTGACACTTCATTTTTAACCCTTAGTTTGTATGATTGAATTCTACTATTTTTTCATTGCATGACCTTCGAATTCAATACTGTGCAACTGGCATGATGTTCAGTCCTGTTTTGAAGAAGGGGAGCTCACACCCTTGAAAATTTAACATATTGTTTTGCAGCACAGCAACACCAACTGTAGTTTAAGTTTCCTATGCAAATAAGTTAATTAATTGGATATTAATGAACATGTTCATTATCAAGACTGCCGGCGTGGCATTATTAAGTCTGCCGGCGTGGCATTATTAAGTCTGCTGGCGTGGCATTATTAAGTCTTTTTGTGAGACTCTCACCACATCTTCATCAGCTCAAGCTGACAAGCAAAGTTGCTTATATTTTTTTGCCTTGCTTTTTAAATTTCTTTAAGACCAGTCAAAGACAATCCTGGACTTCAAATCTAGGAGTACGTAATATTCCATGTAGTTGAAGGTTAAAAAATATATGACAGAAGATGCGCAGGATTCAAGACTGAATAGCGGAACATGCTTTTTCATAATATTGATTTTAGTAACAAAGATTTTGAATTAAATACATAATTTCTGGGACATTGTATTATTATGGCCACTTTACATCGTAGACAAAGCTGGGCCAATGCAGGCTATGGCCATTGTGTGGACAGGGGTTGGCTTGGAATTGGCCAATGAAGGTGAGAGATGGAAATGTAGTTTACTGACATAGGCTTTGAAGCAGCTTTCTTCACACCTAAAGGGGCCAATATGTTCAAGCAGTTAGCAGTATCAAATGGGTCATGTACATATTGGCCACAATAATTATTGGCAGCCAATATTGGTCCAGCTATTGGCCCATAGTGAGAAGGGGCTATTGAAATAAAAACAAGTAAGTGTTTGTTTAATAGGGATTCAGGCTTCTTGATAAGTACTGCTTGGAAACCAGCCCTGGCTTGTATTGCCAATAAGGAAAGAAAGTACAAGGAAAAGCATACTATGTGTCAAGCACTCACACTGAATCACACCATGCCACCTGAAAAACAAGGTAAGGAAAGGAAACTACAACTCCCTACAAATAGTAAGATACATCCTGGACAAAAAGATTGCCAAAAGATTATGACAGAGCAAGTCATCGGAACTTTGTTCTACATTAATTCTACTCAGAACTCTGGAGAACTGTTTACTTATATGCTGTGAAAGCTTGAAACTATTTATTGCATAGCAATGGGTAAATAAAAAGGTTTGAGAACTTAATCTATAATTACCATGGTGATTGAGTGATTTTCCACTTTTAGCACAGAATTCGGCCAAACGTTGTGTAATTTCTGGGAGGCCTTTAGCTCGACATCGTACATACTGGGACCGTAAGCTTCTTTGATCTTGAAAACTTCTTGTTTTATTTTTCATTTCCATAAAATTATTAACTTCTAAGGCTTCCAAAACTCTAAAATCATACATTATAATTACAATCAATTTATCGTCAAATAATTCTGAGACAGCGTCAAAACTACCTTTAGCCCACCCATCCCTCTCTCGCCTCTCACCTCGCAAACCCCCAGCCTTTGGCTTCAACCATTTTCAACCACTTAACTGTCCGTACCCCACACATACTTGACACATACAGATAAATAATTATTCCCAATTCAGTATCCTATCTCTGAAACGCAGCTCTCTCGCTCTCTACTTCGCTCATATATCCTCAATCGTCGCAAAACGAACAACAGCGATGAACATTAGTCGAGCGGTGAAAACCAACACATAATTTATACTGCATGCCGCTTTGCTCTCTCTCGCTCACGCTCTGCTCGCGCTCTTCTGAACGTACCATCCACCGATCTACTTATAGAGAGAGAGATAACTGCCCTTGTAATTCGCTCATCGCACTCTCTCTGTATATACTAGAAGTTGGTAAGGTTTTCCCCAGTGTATATTCTCGATAGATCTAATATATATAGGAGAGCGAGCGACAGTGAGTCTCCCACCCCGGGCTAATGTATATAAGGAGTTTCATAAGATATAATGACGTGCTCACGATCGCGCGCAGCGCTCACGCCACTGCACACATCGCGAGAGCTCAAGTCGCGATCTCATCTCGCGGTGCACACTCGCACTCGCGCGGCTTTGTGCATTGACTGCTCTCGCGTCACACAAGTCGCAGGGGGCAGCGGCGATGTGTCCAGTTTCCTGATTGCACGCTTCTCTCGCGCGCACGCACTCGCTCAGGTAATGACTTGCCTTCTCTGATGGCGCCACACAGGCCTCATACCATATGCTCAGCGCGACGCAGATAGTGAGCGCAAGCAATAGCTTCGCCCCTTCGCTCGCTCGCGATTCTCTGCGGTACTTGGACTTTTTTGCGCACACTCATCACGCGCGCACATACTTCACATCGCGCATACAGTCCTACAAGCGCCATCCCAGGCTCTTTACTCGAGTTGAAAGCTTGGTCCCGGTGCCTTAAGCGATTGACAACGACAGCGCGCGCGCGCGCCCTGCGTATCGCTACCGCACCCCCACCCTCACCCACATTAGTACGCTATCCCAGTAGTACCATAAGAGAGATCGAGCAGAGCTCAGAGAGAGAGATCGAGATATGAGAGAACTATATGACCATGCCGTCGTGTCCGTACAGAGGATCTGACGGAGCAGAGAGTGTTACATATAAGCTGATCGAGCACAAAAGACTTAGAGGGTTGCTTGAGGCGGACCTGTAACACATAGTCCCTTTCATGTTACACCGCGCGCGCTCCTCCTCTCCCCCACTACCTCCTCTCGGCTCACCCCCCTCGACTGTCCCACTGACCAATATAATTTGAATGACCACATTCCTACCTAATAGGGATTAAGCGAACCCAAGACTGAAGACAACCCTCATACTCCGGATAGAGATCTTCATTAGAGCTCCTCTCACTCGCGCGGTATCCTTGAGACACTCATCTAACCCGGTCGTAGAAGGTCACGAATTTTGTTCTGGGTATAGAAGCACTGAAGAACGGCTTTATAATTGTATTTAGATAGACATCTCTACCCCCTCATACTTTCACTGTCACGTTCCACAGCATCTGGAAGAAAGCAGCTGTTGGTCTAGATCCCGTGAGATCACTCCATAATCTTCGCTCCCCTTTCCTTTTCCACTTCATTGACTAAGAGCCTTCGTACCCCTTTAATTTTTACTGAGTTAAACCCGCTTTTCCCCGGGAAAATTGCACACCCTTTTAAGGTTCTTGATCTCGTCGCCCAGCAAGACTTTAGCGACTTGGAAAGACGGACTGGGCTAGGTGAACTCGACATGTTGAGATCAATCTGGAGACTTTACTGTGCCCCCCGGTGGGTGGAACACTCATAGCACTTCTCTGGTACGCTCAGTCCGTCGTGCTCGCTGCCGACTTCCTATATGTGAAGATACTATGACCCAGTAATGTGTATCGCAATGCTCTAGTTCCTTTTTAATAAGAATGTCCAAATACGGGGCTCAGCCCCTGTGCGCTTCCTCATCATAATATGCTCTACTCTTCACCTTCGAGCTAACTATTTGACGCGTGTGCGGATGGAATACCACATTTAGCGGACACTAGGAACAGGCTTGAGTTGTTGTGGCAATCATGTGGCCAAATAACGACTCAAGTCGATATACCCCACGATAAATAAACAAGTTGGACTTTGTCTTCGTCGAGTGTAGATAGAGCTGTAGTAGTCAAAATATACACATGTAATAGTTAGCAAATGGCTGGAGCACTCATAAACCTGCGGGAACCCACATCTCGCTACACCCTTCACTACCTTGCCTTCTATCAGAGAGAATTGACAGGCACACGATTCGATCCTGAAAGTAAAGTTGTGGTTTCCCACAGACCCGCTGTTTAACTCGAGCTCCACAATGAGATGTTCCTCGGCTGCGCCACCTGCTGTCCTAGCGCAATCTAGACTCGTCCATATGAGCACTCGGTAAAGAAATGCGTCACTTTCCGTGCCATAAATGAGACAACACATGTCAAAGCCGCAACCCCCCCCCTTACAGAGCTCTTGGGGAACGGACAGTCAAGGTATTATATGCGTGGTGATAATGTTTAGGTAAGACCCGTTCTTCCGTGCCGTGTCGGACCAATTTTCCACTATCCAGTAACGTGTGACACAGTGTAGAAGCAGACTAGGCCTGGGCGTTACTTATACTGAGTACCAACGAATACACCAATCAGGAAAGTGACACATGGCATTGCACCTACCCCGGCGATCGCGACTATAATCAGTCGACGCACTGACAAACCACAGGACAGCCCGAGTACGACCATCCGATAAGCGACGGTGGCTTATCACTCCCATTATAAAGACGCGGGTAGGAAACCCATGAATAGTTCTATTCTGTAAGCAATTGTGAGATTAGGAGCCTTCTATGTAATCTGCATTGAAATCAAGAAAAATAATACCTTTCAGTTACTATAAATAGTATACTAAAAATCAGCCACAAGAATGTGCATACCTTGATGTGTTGAAGGTGTGATACCAGAACTGCTCATATTCACTCAAGCATATTCATCCTTCGTGATATGACATCAGAAAGTTATGGAATTGTCTCTTCTCTTCAAACAAGGAGTCGTCCAGAAGTATATCACACACCATAACTCCTAGTGCTTCACTGTTTTGGTACACGTTTGAATTTATAAGAAATAAGAGTACGAAACAGAATATCAGCTAACCCCATAGTCTTATTTTTCTCTCTCTATAACAATAGACCTCTATTCTCATTATGAGTAATCAAATACCACGTGGCAAGCTTTGACGATTTTTAGAAGTAATGTGCTACCAACATGCCACCTGTTGCCAACATCTAATCTTCTTCATGTGCGATATATACACTACATACATAGACATAGTAAAGAGCGTCAATACCAAGACCATCGTGATACACACTCTAGGCTCCTAACCAAATATCTGTGACCTATGTAATTAAATAACCACTCGCTGCACAACATCTTACTAAACCAACACGAGCACCATTTTTTCACTATCCGAACTAAGGTTCCTTACCGAATGTGTTTAGCGAATTAATAGCCACCCAAACCTTCGCGATGACTTCAGCCTGTAGAGAGTATCTTAGGTCTCCTGTGGAAGCTCGCGTTCGCCAGGACTTGCGAGCGACCCGTCCTTCACATATCCGGCGCACCCTCAGTATTAAATGCTAGATATCTACTCGTATAAATCTCATTACTCTCCTAATTGTGTCAACAAATAAAAGTCCAGAGATATCACCCCAATATCCAGAATCTCGTAGTAGAGTAACCACGTATCCAATGCTATATACGTTGTCCTTCACAACTATAAAACATTGTGATCAAATCGCCCGCAAATCTAGAATATCGCTCACCTGTCCGTCGAAATTAGCGCCTAAGTGATCTAAAGCTCCTCGCGCTAGACACCTCGGTCTCCTCCCACTCATAGCATCACTAAGTAACGTCTGTGTCAGTTATCTACCTTAAAGGTCAGAGATGTCGTCATAGAAAAATACAAAACACGCCAACCCCGCTCTCGCTATGAACCCACAATCCGAGTCTATAAGGACTGGCCCCTGTGAACTCGCATCTATCGCTTGCTTCGCGCTCCACATGATACAAGACAGCTAGAGAGATAGAGCACTAAGAATTAAAGACCCCTATCACTATGATAGAGTAACCTCCAGACGCATCTCGGACGTGCCGTGCTCCTTGGAGAGAGATAGGCCAATGAGTTTCGCTCCAAGTGATTGGCTCATATCACCCCATAATAGACTAGAGAAGTACTTCATATTCATTAACCAATATCCATACTATCTCATTTCATATAAGAACGCTCTCTCCTCTTATATTAACTTACCTCGCGAAAATCACTCTCTCATCTATTCGCTTCCTCCCCCAATTTTCATTGATATGCTGTAGCTTCATAAGCACATATTTCGCCAGAGAAGCACGCCAAATGCCCGTAATCCCTCACCCTTAAACATCCTATATTCTTTTGAAAATAAGAAGGTTCTCTATAGAAGGCATTGCTTAAAATCTACACAAAAATAAATTATCGGACACTTGGGACGTGCTTCTTTATTTTATGTGTGCAGCTACCTAGATAAAACAATGTTCTAAGAAGCTTTACACATACACGTGCTATCGTCGTCCTTGTCAGGTCGCACTACCCGACGTATTCGTTGACACTGTACATCACTGCCTCTAATAATCCTATGGTCTTTATATCACACTACAAATTGGAAACTTGTCACAACCTAAAAAATTAATAACAAAAGAGATACCCAAAAAAAAAAAACTTGTTTGAAGACTGGACCTGTCTGCAACTCTCATGCAGCAAACCCAAAGTGTGTCTTCTTAGCATACCTTCTCAACACTTCTTTACTTGTTAGTCTTCCTAATTACGTCCGCACTTAATATCTCGCTGTTCATTTCGCAAATATCTATAACTGTCAAAGAATTGTATCAAAATAAACATTCTACCCTGACATACAACGACCCAAACACGTCGCCCTGCACTCAAACTAAATGTCGCCTTTAAAAGTAATAAAAGACAAAAGAGAAAAAGATAAACCCACTCAATGATTCTGCGTGATCATTTGTTGCTGTCTTACATAGGAGGTGTATACAATACTCTTAGTAAGTACTCTGATTAAGCTCATAGAATCCATTCGGAAACTCTAACACCGCGCGCTACTCAACATTGCACAACTCGCTCTATTTACTGGTACCTTCTCACATTATGTCCTACTTTTCACTAGCTATATTAAGTAATGTTAAGGATTTACCTGACATCTTCTGATGTTTCAACGACGCATGCGTTTATCTAACAATCATATAATAACAGACAACGCAACAAGAGAGAGAGAATCGCCGCCACCTCTGACTGTAACGAATTCGTTTCTTACAATGGCTCTATGCTGCTCAATAGTGGGATCATATCAGTGTAAACAGAGAGAGCCATTTGGATCAGGACATTAATGCAGACTCGCTTCCCTGTCGTAGTAGAATAAACGTATGTGCTCATAAGGAATATGCAATAAAATACCAAAATAAATAATGAACATCTTTCATATCTTATCCGCTAAAGCCTACTCTCCCATACTGAACAAGCTCACAACTGGATCAGCTGTGACTCACTTGTGAAAAGTATTTGATCTCTCACATCATACATCCCTTCTTTCCATCACGCCTCCCTCCGCATCTCCTTACTACCGCTCCTGTACGCCGACATTGTATCGTGTAATTTCTATCTTTAATCATCGGTCTTTAACATTTTGCCCCGCAAGTCATCCTGCGACTACATATTAGTGCAGTAGGACTCAGTGCGCAGACCTAGAACGGATGCACTACCGCCCACGCGCTACTCCTTATACTCGCCATCTTTAGAGCGATCTTCATTGTCACACGCGGCTTTCTGTGCTTTATATTATATATTCTCCTAATATCTCTCTCATAGATCACTTGCACATTATAAAGTAATCACTGTGTACTAATAGTAGGATAGCGTACAGAAGCAAACCGTGTATATAGAAGGATCATCTATGGAGAAAGCGAGAAACATTCAGTCTTCTTATCCGCCCAGTATGCTTCACAGCATCGCGGAAGATATGTCTACTCAGGACAGAAATAATGAAATCTTGTCTAAGCGCGTAGGAAGCGGCCCTGTGTGGCAAGCAAGGATATAGAATAAGACCTGCTTACAAATTCGTGATCGCTGGCATGGAAGACCGTGCACTCTGGGTGCTACGATAACTCCAAACTAGATGCATCGCCACCCTGTTATCAGGCTATAGACATCCATATATATAACACGATGCTCGCGCTAATATAGGCTGCACCTCGTAAACATGTCTCGTTATAGAATAACTATTTGTCATTGCACGCGCGACTGTACCCATAAGAGAATATTCGCGTACCATTACCTACAATAAAAGCGCGATCTCTAAAGAAAACGTTCTTCCTAGTGTGAGATGACACCAATGTGTGTATAGTGTACTGCGCGGATCATCGCTGTGACAGCGACCATTTAAGCCGATCGAACACACACTCACTAACTACCACCTCGTATACGAGACGCACCAGCTCCACTGTTCGCCCGAGCGATCACAGTCACATGAGATCGCTATAATATTCGTCAGTCTTTCTCCATCATATATCCGCCAGTTACAGCGTTCGCATAAGGAGCATGAGAGAGGCAGAGCTAGAGTCCATGGAAATAATGTTTATGTATATTTGATTTATATGCTATCGCAGCTGATTGCGCAATCTAGTTATAATACTAGTCCTCGTGAATAATATTCTAATAAGAAAGAAAAGAGAGATAGGAAGAAGGTGATCTTACCTGAGGTTCATCGATGGCTAGACACCTTGTGAGGTTCGCGGAGATCTGCAATTTCATTCGGACCCCGGTCACCGCCCCCTTCATCAGAAAGGTAGGAAGAACATTTACCCAGTGATTGGCTAGCCGACGGCTCCCCCCCCTGAGCAGCAAACATAAATTTTTCTGCACAGCTGCATTGCCTTCTAGGTCATAAACATTGGCCGTACACCCTGTCTCCCTGTCATCTGTATCTCTCCTCCGAGGGTCTGCGCTAAGGCTGCCCGCATGCCCGCATATCCCTCGTGTTATACGCCCAGGGCGTTTGGGGTAGACCTCGTCACTATACTATTCTCAACACCCACTATCTTGCTAACATAACACAATACTCCATCTTAAACACTCCAGTGATCAATCTCTACAAATAGGTGTCAACGCATCTTCAATATTAACGCCTCCTATACACAACGACCACTTCACATACATACAACAACTCTCATCTCTTACATATGATCAAAGTTCAACACCCTACACCCTCCCCCTAATACACCTCAATGTATGGCATATGTCAGGTTTCATCCTCGTACACATAACAAAATTCACGATGAGCCCGATGCTGTATATAGAGTTGTGAGGGGACAGCGGACGGGCCGGGGGGGGGGCCAGCGTGCCACCTCCCCCCCCCCCCCCCCCCACCAGCCCCCCCCCTCCCCCCCCCCCCTGCCGGCGCTCTTCGGCGTTTGAGACACGTCTAGGTCCTCATTGAGTTCACCCCTCGCGCGCTCTTTGTCTGTGTCTCGTTCAGAGACACTGGCTGATAATGTAAGTTCCGTAGATGGAGTTAGATCTTGTAATGATAGAATAGGGCAGATAAGGCACTCTGCCTCGGGGGATACAAACGCGACTCCGAAGCAATCGCGTCCTGAATTTGTTGCCACCCCCGCTCCGCCCCGCTGCCTACCGGCTATGGGGCAATCTCGCCGCTATTTTCGTGGGAGTTTTCTACCTGTAATGCGGCAGGGGGTCGGCCTCCCTGCGCGACGCGGCAACTATTCAGCGGGAGGGGTCTCACTTCGTCTTGGCACATGTAAAAAGCTGCGCGCAGAGTGTGCAAGATTTATTTTGTATGATAGAGCGCGCGTGCCCTCGCTCAGGCCTGAACCTCGTCTTATAAAAAAAACCGCACCCTACCCCGCATCCCCCCTCCCCCGCGCCTCCCACTCCACCCACGTACCCAAAGCCAGGTTTTCCCCACGGTTATGTTTTTACCCCTAATTTTGTATTGTAGTGCCTCGTTGGTGGGCATTCTGGTGACGGTCGGGGTACGTATTGGGCGGGACATGGCACATGTTTCTGCCACATGGTCTGCTCAGCCAATTGTGGGTGGGGGGTTTGTAGGGACCCCCTGACCCAGAATTTGGTAGGGTTAGGTGGCGAGCCCTTCCTAATCAGGCATACCCTGGGACAAGTGGGTAAATATGGTTGGGGAGGATGTTTTTCTTGTTCAGGTTGGCAGTGTAGTACAGAGGCATAGAGTCTAAGTTTACTCTAGTCCAGGGAGATTACGTTCTGTGTCGATGGTGTACCACACGCCGCTGCGCAGTGGATGGTGTTGGGAAGTGGAGAGGGACATGGCTAATTTGCTTCTGGAGGATGAGGTCAAAGGAACCGGGGAAATTTCTGTTGCAAGAAAAAAGCATTAAAGTATACGGTGCGGGACATAAGGTATGCTAAGCTAGAGTCCCAAGTAGAACATTATGCGAGCTAAAAAAAACCCTGAAGGCTAGACTGGTAATGGGGTAGGGATTGTATTGGATATGGTATTAGGGGGTCTCATACCAATACTATGATCCTTAGGTACGGTCACCTTACTTTCATGTTCCCACCTCTTTTCTTTACTTATGAAGCGTCCACCCCCCCCCCCCACCCCCCCCCAACCCCCCCCACCCTACCCCACTCTCACATTCCGTAAACCATACTAACATACCACCCACCCCCCCCCCCCCCCCACTCACCCCCCCCCCCCCCCCACCCCACCCCCCACCCACAAACCACCCCACCCCCCCCCCCCCCCCCCCCCCCCCCCCCCCCCCCACCACCCCCCCCCCCCCCCCCCTCAATAAACCCCCCCCCCCCCCCCCCCCCCCCACCCCACCAACCCCCCCCACCACACCCCCCCCCCACCCATAACCCCAAACACGTGGACCCCCCCCACAAACCCCCCAACACTACCCACCCCCACACCCCCCCCCCCCCCCCCCCCCCCCCCCACCCCCCCCCAACACCACCCCCACCCACCACCACACCCCCCCCCCCCCCCAACCCCCCCCCCCCCCCCAACCCCCCCCCCGCCCCCCACCCCACCCCCCACCCCCCTCCACACCCCACGCCCAACCCCCCCCCCCCCCACCCCCCCCCCCCCCCCCCCCCACCCCCCCACCCCCCTCCCCCCCCCCCCCCCCCCCCCCCCTACCACCAATAACCCCACCCCAATGCCCCTATCCCCCCCAAGATTGTGGAAGAAGGGATATGTTCAGTAATGAATTTACTTATGAATAGTAAGTATGGAAGATCGACTCACCCCAAGGGACCCCACCTCCCCAACTCGAACCCACCTGCCCCACACGCCACCATAACCACCACCACACAACCCACACACCCAACACCCTACACACCAACCCCCACACCCCCCAACACACAAACCCACAATACACACCAACACCACCACCCCACCCCCCACCCCACCCCCCCAACCACCCCCCACCCCCCCCCCCCCCCCACCACCCCCCAACCCCCCCCCCCACCCCCCCACCCCACCCCCGCGCCAACCCCCCCCCCCCCCCCCCGCCCCCCCCATGGATCCGGACTAGAGCGGCGGAAATGACATCATCATGTTAATTAATTGTTTTAATTAATATATATATATATATATAAATTACAATTTGTAATTTATCCTTAACGGATGCTCCAATTCTTCCATGCCTGTTCTCTATCCATCCTAACTTGAAAACCTAATATATGGACTGAAACGGTTCGGTTGGTCATACTTGATGTGGAGGCGGAGATGGTAAGACGCATGCCCCGACTCTAGTGGCGGTTACACTGCTGATTTCGTGTACCCAGGTTCGAGTCCTGGCCACACCGAATTTTTATTATTAATCTGACATTGTCATTTCATGATGTGCATGTGTGTATATATAAAATTCAACGAGAAAAACAAATTCTAATTTTCATGTGAATTATATGGCTCATTTAAATAACAAATGTAGCTAATAACATTATCTGCCGTAGTAAAGGGTTCTTTAATAAGGGCAGGCCAATGTTAAAATGAAATAAAACAAGCTGTGTGTGAGGTAATAATAAAATTATTTGTTTATTTGATAGACCCAGGACTGCAATATAACGTCTTTCAAATGTCCGTAACAGTGTATCATTGTCACACAGATCAAATTGATCCAATTGTCAATGACTCTGTTGCAACGACCAGTTGAATTCGAGTGATTGCCTGGGTTACATTGACTTTAAGAGTATTGGTCAATTGTGGCTAATTGGCTTAGACCTGTACTTCAGGAAACCCCACAAGAAAAAGTCTAGCAGCATTAAATTGCATGATCTTGGTGGCCAGTTCATGTCACCCCTGCAAGAGATAACCATACCCTCAAATTATTCATGCAGAATGTCCATTTTGGCGTTTACTGTGACGTGTTTAGCGCCATCTTGATGGAACCACATCATGCCTACGCCCATATTGTTCAATTTGGGCCAAAAAAAGTGAGCCTCATGTGGGTTGATGTTGTCCCATATACAGTAATTAGGCTTGTTAACATAGCCACTCATCCAAAAATGCAGTCATCACTAATGATGGGATTCCCTTCCTAACGCTTCGAAGCCCAGTCATTGAATAAATGGTATTGTCTATGGTCATTAACTTTGACTCCTAGGTCAATTGAATCTTGTACAATGTATACCCAAGCACCAACACAAAATTTGCCAAGTTGAAGTTTATGAAAAGCCAACTTCTTGTGCACAGAGAATTGGCTGTCTGCACAGTTTCACAGACCATGGCAACGTTCTCAGTTGATCTGGCATTCCTATGATGTACAGGTGTTGTCAGATTGTTTACCGAAATGGCCATTTTGAATTTGGCTAACAAATTTTGGAGAGTCTACTTTGAAGGGCACTGTGATTTGCTGCAAAATGGACACAACATTTGAACTAATGAATACTCATTTTGATAGTTAAGTTTTATCATTTGGATTGCTCCTGAATCTTGTAACTTGCCATGGTGACTGAACAATAAATAACAGATTAGATAGACGCCTGTAAAACAACACGGCTGTGTTAGAGGCAGCCAACATTGACCAGTCCCAATTGAAAAATTACAAGAAAGAACAAAAATGTAACCAAATGTTATGTTTAATACGTATCCATAAAATATACATTAAAATTCCAAATAGTTTTGTATACCCTCTTTCAATAAGAGAGTTCAAATGGGTGTGGTGATAAAGTACCTCAAAGTCCTTATGATCCAGTAACCACATGGCTTGCGTTATTTTAATTATGCTTGGACGCATATAAAATGCGGCAGGAAATTTGATTAAATAATTTATTGCTCCAGCAAACCTGCAATCAGATTCACAATTTATTATATAAAAATAGATTTCATTATGAGATAAAAATGTTTATATCTCACCTGTCATCATACAACGCTGCAAGATCAAGAAAAACATAGATCACAATGCGATGCTTGGCACTTGTATCAAGTTCATCTAGAAGGTATGTGTTTAATAATGACTGTAAAGATGGTGGCGGATACTGCCCAGATCCACCATCAGCTTTCCATAATTCTACCAGTTTTCCAGTACTTTCTTCTTCCAGTAGTAAGTCAATGAATAGTTTCAAGTCATTTCCAAGCTCCGAACGTCTTTGAAATAAAAATCAAGTATCATTTCCATTAAGTACAATTGATTTGATAACAGAACTATTATTATAATGACTTGAACATCAAATAAATGTTGTTTCATATATCTACAAATATATTTTGTAGAACGATTTTAAATGGAACACCAAACAATAGAGATTACATGATCAATAAATAGTTCACTTAACTCTCAAAAATGAATATCAAAAATTTAATAGATGCTAGACACCTTGTGAGCTTTGGAGGCACTGCCCCCTTCATCAGAAAGTTACGAAGACATTTCCAGTGATCGGCTAGCCGATGTCTTCCTAACTTTCCGATGAAGGGGGTGCAGCCTCCGAAAATTCAAGAACTCCAAACCTCACAAGGTGTCTACCATCCCGTGAACCTCAGGTAAATCACCTAATTTCTATCTCTTTTTCCTTTCCTTATTATATTATGAATATTTATATAATATTATATAATATTATTATATATATGAGATAGGAAATGACATTGTCATGTTTAAAACAATTATTATGGGGAAAGGACAGAGAGACCAGAAAGAAGATGACTTAACTGAGGTTCATAGATGGTAGACACCATGTGAGTTTTGGAGAACTTGAATTTTCGGAGGCACACCGCCCCCTTCATCAGAAGGTTAGGAAGACATTTCCAGTGATCGGCTAGCCGACAACTGAGCAGCCAAAATTTGCTGCTCTGCTAACTTGGGTCGTAAACAATTGACCCCACCAGTGTCATCAATTTTCTCTCTTCAATAAGGGTCTGGGAAGAGGCAATGGACTGGATGGGGGTTGGGGAGATGCATACTGACACCCCCATCTTGACACACATTCATTCAGACACATCCACCCTTAGAGGTGTCAATATTTAAATATTGATACACACTCTCATACATACATACATACATACATACATACATACATACATACATACATACATACATACATACCACCATTCAAACAAAAGGCAAGGTATACACACACACACACATAGAAGGTTTTATTGTATGTACAATTCAATGAACTCGTGCTTTGGAGGGGGGGGGGGGGGGGAGGTTGGAGATAAAGTTATAGGATATTGAGTCCAGGGCTTTGTCTAGACTGTAGGACATGCTGGAATGAAAGTTCCCACAGATGGAGTTCAGCTTCTGATGAGTCGGGAGGTAGGGTTTTGAGGGGGGTCAGTGTGAAGCACTGGTTGAAGATGTTGGTGTTGTGGCTATGGGCATGGGCGGCTATGGGGAATTGGGTTTTGAGGAGTTTTACTGTGCTGCGGTGGTTGGCAATCCGTTCGGGGAGGGGTCTCTTTGTCTGACCGATTAAAAAAGGCTGGGCAGAGTGTGCAGTTTATTTTGTAGATAGTGTGGGAGGACAGACAGGTTATGTTTTCCTTAATTTTGTAGGTAGTGCTGTTGGTGGGGCTCTGGAAGGTTGTGGTAGGTGGGAGTATTGGGCAGACATGGCATCTGTTTCTGCCACACGGTCTGCAACCAATTGTGGGTGGAGGGTTGGGTGTGTGGGGTTTGCAGGGTCTGACCAGGATATTACGGAGGTTTGGAGGGCGCCTAAAGGCAACCCTTGGACAGGTGGGTAGTATGGTCGGGAGGATGTTTTTCATGTCCGGGTTGGATTGTAGTCCAGTGATAGGCAAGGCGGAGGAAAGAGTTCAGTTTACGTAGTCCGGGGAAGTAGGTGGTGGTTAGGGGGAGACTGCGTTCTGTATGATGGTTGGGGGTGGGACTGGCTATTTGGGAGGTGGAGAGGGCACGGGTAATTTGCTTTTGGAGGAGGTCTGTGGGGTAATTTCTGTTCCTGAAGGCATTAAATATTCGGTCGGTGTAGGTCGCCAGGCTGTCCAAAGTAGAGCATATGCGGGCTCCCCTAAGGGCAAGACTGTAGGGGAGGGATCGTTTGGTATGTTCAGGGTGGCAACTGGAAAAGTGGAGGTACTGAAAGGTATTAGTTGGTTTTATGTGGACAGAGGTGTTAATGAGGCCTGAATTTAGTTGGATGTCCACATCGAGGAAGGTAATGTTGGTCGGGGAACAGTTCCAAGTGAACTTGATGGGGAATTTAGTGTTGAGGTCGTTGAGGAAGTCTGAGAGGGCATCTTGTCCATGCGTCCATAGCATGAAGATGTCATCTATGAACCGGAACCAGGTTAAGGGTTTCAGCAGAGGGAATTTAGTTGTTTGTTGTTCCAGTTGACCCATAAACAGGTTGGCATAGGAAGGATCCATCCGGGTGCCCATGGCAGTAGCGCTGATTTAGTGGTAAATTTTGTCTTGGAAGGTGAAGAAGTTTCTGGTGATGACAAACTGGGTCAGTGATATCAAAAAGTGGGGTGTTTGGGAGGGAATTTGGAGGCCTGCGAGACAGGAAGTGTTATCGAGTGCCGACAGGCCACTGGTGTGTGGATGTTGGTGTAAAGGGAGACAACATCTACGGTAACCAGTAGTGTGTCCTGCGGGAGTGGTGTGGGTAGTTCACGGAGGCGACGGAGAAAATGGTTGGTGTCTTGGATGAATGAGGGGAGATTTTCCACTATTGGCTGGAGGAAGTCATCCACCAAAGCGGAAATCCTTTCAGTAGGGGAACTGTAACCAGCGACAATTGGGCGCCAGGGACCCCAGGTTTGCGTATTTTTGGGAGAAGGTAAAACGTGGGTGTTCTGGGGCTTTTTGGGGTGAGGAGCTCGATCGAGGCAGAGGATAATTTTTGAAGAGGGCCATGAGTCTTAACAAACTTTTCTATTTCGTGGGTAATGGAGGGGTTGGGGTCGGTGGGGACAAGTTTGTAAATTTTGTCATCCTGCAGCTGGCGGAGTGCCTCTGTCGTGTAACTGTCGGCATCCATGACGACAGTGGTGGAACCCTTGTCAGCTGGGAGGATGACAATATCACTGTTGTTTTTCAGGTTGCGGATGGCTAGGTGCTGGGCACGGGTTAGGTTGGGTTGTTTGGGGAGAGAGTTAAGGAAGGTTGGCGAGGTCACGTGGGTTACAAGAATACTAGTGAAATTCTGAAGTGGATGGTTGGGTGGCAGTTTGGGAGGTGGCAATTTGGATGGTTCTTTAAATTTAACTAGGCATGGGGCTGCAGTGTTTAGGGGTTCTGGTTTGGCTGGAGGATGTTTTGCAAAGTGGTGCTGTTCCCCGACCAACATTACCTTCCTCGATGTGGACATCCAACTAAATTCAGGCCTCATTAACACCTCTGTCCACATAAAACCAACTAACACCCTCCAGTACCTCCACTTTTCCAGTTGCCACCCTGAACATACCAAACGATCCCTCCCCTACAGTCTTGCCCTTAGGGGAGCCCGCATATGCTCTACTTTGGACAGCCTGGCGACCTACACCGACCGAATATTTAATGCCTTCAGGAACAGAAATTACCCCACAGACCTCCTCCAAAAGCAAATTACCCGTGCCCTCTCCACCTCCCAAATAGCCAGTCCCACCCCCAACCATCATACAGAACGCAGTCTCCCCCTAACCACCACCTACTTCCCCGGACTACGTAAACTGAACTCTTTCCTCCGCCTTGCCTACACTGGACTACAATCCAACCCGGACATGAAAAACATCCTCCCGACCATACTACCCACCTGTCCAAGGGTTGCCTTTAGGCGCCCCTCCCAACCTCCGTAATATCCTGGTCAGACCCTGCAAACCCCACACACCCAACCCTCCACCCACAATTGGTTGCAGACCGTGTGGCAGAAACAGATGCCATGTCTGCCCAATACTCCCACCTACCACAACCTTCCAGAGCCCCACCAACAGCACTACCTACAAAATTAAGGAAAACATAACCTGTCTGTCCTCCCACACTATCTACAAAATAAACTGCACACTCTGCCCAGCCTTTTACATCGGTCAGACAAAGAGACCCCTCCCCGAACGGATTGCCAACCACCGCAGCACAGTAAAACTCCTCAAAACCCAATTCCCCATAGCCGCCCATGCCCATAGCCACAACACCAACATCTTCAACCAGTGCTTCACACTGACCCCCCTCAAAACCCTACCTCCCGACTCATCAGAAGCTGAACTCCATCTGTGGGAACTTTCATTCCAGCATGTCCTACAGTCTAGACAAAGCCCTGGACTCAATATCCTATAACTTTATCTCCAGCCTCCCCCCCCCCCCCTCCAAAGCACGAGTTCATTGAATTGTACATACAATAAAACCTTCTGTGTGTGTGTGTGTATACCTTGCCTTTTGTTTGAATGGTGGTTGTATGTATGTATGTATGTATGAGAGTGTGTATCAATATTTAAATATTGACACCTCTAAGGGTGGATGTGTCTGAATGAATGTGTGTCAAGATGGGGGTGTCAGTATGCATCTCCCCAACCCCCATCCAGTCCTTGCCTCTTCCCAGACCCTTATTGAGAGAGAAAGTTGATGACCTGGTGGGGTCAATTGTTTACGACCCAAGTTAGCAGAGCAGCAAATTTTGGCTGCTCAGTCGTCGGCTAGCCGATCACTGGAAATGTCTTCCTAACCTTCTGATGAAGGGGGCGGTGCCTCCGAAAATTCAAGTTCTCCAAAACTCACAAGGTGTCTACCATCTATGAACCTCAGGTAAGTCATCTTCTTTCTGTCTCTCTGTCCTTTCCCCATTAATTATATATATATATATATATATATATATATATATATATATATATATATATATATATATATATGAGATAGGAAATGACATTGTCATGTTTAAAACAATTAATGGGGAAAGGACAGAGATAGAAAGAAGACGACTTACCTGAGGTTCATAGATGGTAGACACCTTGAGTGGTTTAGAGAACTTAAATTTTCGGAGGCACCGCCCCCTTCATCAGAAAGTTAGGAAGACATTTCCAGTGATCGGCTAACCAACGACTGAGTAGCCGATCACTGGAAATGTCTTCCTAACCTTCTGATGAAGGGGGCGGTGCCTCCGAAAATTCAAGTTCTCCAAAACTCACAAGGTGTCTACCATCTATGAACCTCAGGTAAGTCATCTTCTTTCTATCTCTCTGTCCTTTCCCCATTAATTGTTTTAATAAACATGACAATGTCATTTCCTCATATATCTCATATATATATACACACACAAATCTTAAGCCAAAACTGCCAGTGTTACCGAGTATTAATGATGGAAAGATGCCATGAATGGCAGAAATCTAGATATTTTGAGGTCTTAACATCAATCTTGAGGCATGGTAGGCTTGCTCAGATCCTACCTGCTTTCCTGTTTACCGTTGCTGAAGGCTTAGTGACCTATAGTGGTCCCAAAAAAGCAGCTTTCTAAAATTAGTTGCAAAATAATATATAAGTTTTTTCTCACAAATCGGTTCCACGAATTAACACATACCACATTATGTGCTACATTGTCTTCAATTTATTCTCTGCCTTCACAGAAAAGGCATAAGTGGTTCAGCCATAATTATTTCTTCTAAGGGCAGGAATTGTTGCAAATTTCATATTGAATAGTTATAATACTCAAAATAAGTGTTAATAACTGCCTGCTTATTACTCTTTCATGCTCTTAAGATTACTTATTAAATATTTAGCCTTTCCAAACAGAGATTTATATCCAAACTAAGATACGCAATTGGTGATGTAACAAACTATATTTATCACATATTCAACCTATTTATTACAGCAATCAACTTTCACCCAATTAAGGGATTTCTCCAAATAAAACACCTTCATATTACACTAATTTGGCTCTTTTAAAATATGGACCTTTTACTTTATTCTACTATCTATTATTTTTTCTACAACCATTTCCAGCAATTCTTGAAGAGAAATAATTTCTATGGTCTTCTTCAGCATTTGTCACTGAAATTACACAGTAAATTTAAATATGCATACTTTTTCACGATTTTTAACAATTCTTTTAGCCCATGTCAAATTACATCACATATATTTTGATAGATTAAATGAATAGAAAAAAGTATATAATAAATAAACTTGTGCGCGGTAGTGTATGCCTTCTATGATTTAAAATTATTCTGATATAAAAATACGAAATTGGCAATATATTATAATAACAAATACAACCTTATATAGCAGACATTATATTATTGTTTTCCTCCAGCTTCAAATTTTGTCAGTTTACTTTATAAGAGCCATTTAAGTAAGACGTAAAGCCAGCTCGAAATGTCAGCATATCTAAATTTGTTAATTAGTTCTATTTTGTAAGGCTTGTCTATTAATAAAAGGCTGTATATGTTTTTGTTAGTTCCACAGAAATTAATTTTTACATTGCTGTCATTATTATAGCCAAACAGGTTGATGTCTTTTAATGGACAATTGCTCCCGATGACTTACTGCAAGCAACTGTCCAGTTTGATTGACTGTGTAGGGTACTACTTGACTAACATCAGAATTGTCAGTCTGATAGATCATTGAAACTGGCCGTCTTGAATGACTAAGTAGGGGCCCTTGTAGTAAACCACATGTAGTGGATTTTAGATAATAAGTATTTGTTAAGACAGATATGTACTAGTCATTAAGGTATGTTATTAAGTATAGATAGATTCTCAATTTTAGTATCCGCTGTTTAGTATCCGGCCGACTGCATGTGACATGGGGTTTGTTCCACGTGAGAGGAGGAAATAACGTGGGAACATCTGTCTGAGGGATTTTTGGGGTAGGCCAGCATCAAAGAAGTGTGAACTTTTCCTTACACCTGACCGTCCGTGAGGGTGCATACATTATTTCTCCCTGCCAAGGGTCAAGAAGGAGAGGATTGGCCGAATTCGCAGGCAATTAGGGGCGTGTTCTGCTAAAAATTACAAGTGGCGATTGGTCGTCCAGAGGAAACAAGAACCAGAGTTGGTGTGAATAAGGGAGAGAAGAGCACAGTTGCTGTGGAGAATGAGAGAGAGAAAGAGCGGTTGGGGTAGAGATTGCAAGAGGAGAGGACAGTTGGGGTGAAGATGGAGAGATCAAAAGCTTAGTCGAGACTGAGCCAAATAATTGTTGTGGAGACAGAGAGAAGGACGGTCGAATCGAGTGAAGTTAGACGGGAGGTCCAAAGCCAGTCATCAACTTGTCCTGCGTGGCGAGGCCGTCAGCAAACAGACAACCAGCTGCCGAGTCCAGCGACGAAGCAGCAAAGGGGTCCTGGTTTCGTCTTCCCACACTACAGATGAACATACAAGCCAGAGCACCCAACAGGACATCAGCCAATCACAAATGTTCTCACGTTGACACACTAATTTTGTTTTTTAATCTGGGTACAGAAATTATTTCTTTTCCTTATGTGATTTCAAAGGGGATATTTTTAATGGTGCGTATGCTTTACCTATTTAATTGGTGTAATCTTCCTAAACCACCATGGTCAACCTGTGATTCATGCGGCTGGTTGGAGCAATTAAAAGATAGAAGTTTTTCAATATATGTAGTAATTATTTTTAATGTTGTAACTAGTTTTTGTCATTTTCTGTATGAGTGACTGTTCCCAGGTACTGTGGACTTTGGTTATGAACTACTTTTGGATATAAATGTTTCTTCATGTTAGAAATGCAATGTATGTATGTATTCTGTTATTAAATTATCATCTACTAACAGCCCTGGTTCTTCCTCCTCCTCCACTCAAAAACAGAGCAGTTTTAAGACTTCGTATGATTGAGGCACAAATAGAGAGTCACCACCTATGCTGAAAAACCTACCACTCAAGTAGTCAATAACTTGCAGGACGAAGAAATGCAAGACCCAAAAGCGGAACATTTTTCAGTAGTTTAAATTTTTAATATTTCTTAAATATTAACAATTGTGAACAAATAAATAGGTTGTTTCACAAGAAATGCTTAAGAGTAATGCAAAACTTCAGGGAATCATTCCACATGTTTTACCCATAAGCCACCAATTATTAATAATTTGAAAACCCAAGTAACTGAAACCATATTGCCAGTATGCTTCAGAAATATTTTGGTATCTTTAACCTTTTTTTTTTAACTTGATAAATGTGTAGCTCCAATCTTCTGCACCATGAATAAGATTTTTGGTAATGTTATTTTCAGTCTTCTGCATTGTAGGTGACAATTTTGAGAGACTATCTTTCCCTGCTCTGTTTATATAGTTAATTTGCATAAATAAATTTGATGTCAGTTGCTATTCAACAGCAATAAATAATAATGGCTGTATGTAATTACTATATTCACAAATAAGAGAGAATTTCTACATCAGTAATATTTCTTCAATCATGGAAATAGAAATTATGTATACATTTCTTTTCTCTATTTTCAGACTGCAAAACAGACATTCATATAGCAAGTGATTATACTGAAATTGCAGGAAAAATAAATTTAAATGTAGTTTCAATATAATGAAATTGTCATTACGTTGTTTGAATATATCAATTTAAAATAAGAAAGCACAGCTACGAAACAAAACTATCATTAAATTTAAATGTATAAAATGTAAATAGTTATTTACAATAAAAAACATAACATTTACCTCTCTGCATAAACAGTTTCCAATGTGGAAGCAGGATATGGAAGAAGTTTATGAAAACTTTGATTCTCCAAAGAAATATTCCCATCTAATGAATTGCAATCTGGAAACTCGGGAAGGAGACCAGCATTCATAAACCATTGCACAACCTCAAAATACAGTGCAACCATCTCTAAAGCTTTGCACTGTTGCTCAACACAGCTGGAAACTAAATAAGCTTAAATTGTCATGTGTTTTACCAATACAAACAGTATGCATTAATTTATATAAAGTGACTTCAGACCAATTAATACCATTTTAAACTTTGTAAGGGACTAAAGAGAACAAATAAGCTCAGGGAAAAGCAATTTTATTTGAGAACTAGCTGGGGACCCAGCATTGCCTGGGTATTTATTTATATTGACCTGGTACCTTACTTAATTCTTGGTCAACACATGATTAAACGGGAATCGAAAGGGTCACCGAATTTGACACCGTCAGTTTTTCTGCAGTATTTTTTATGTAACATCCTCCCCACCATTTAAAGCTGAAATAATATTTCAGTCAAAACACTATGAACATTATTAACAATGAAATATGTTCACATGATTGTTAGGGGATGAACTGCAATTTGAATTGCATGCTAAATGTGTGAATTAAATCAAATACTTGCATAGCACCAATTTCAATATCAAACTTAACTGTTTTACTTTTAATTTGTGTGTATACCCCCTCACACTCTGTGAATACTCCCTCTGACACTAAATATCGTTAAAATTATACAAAACAAATTCAGGGAAAACACTATGATATTAAATAGATTTAGAGCCCAATCTCAATTGTTTTCTGGTTATTTTTGTGCATCTTTTTATTAAAAAATTGATGTATGATGAAGGAATTTATGATTAATTAGATGCTTAGAAAATTACTGTGAAAATTGAAATATGTGTTTATATTTCAAGTAACAATTAATTTTTTGAGCATTATATGTATAACAAACTAACAATTCTATTTTTATTCAATTAGCCAAAAATTTTATGGTAACTGTTGCATACAATAAAGTGGCAACAATACTGTACAACTGATATCCTATTTCACTAGAAACAAATAGAAAGGTCTAACAGGACAAGGGCTTCTGTAGACAGACAGCACATGCTGAAGATGCAATGAAACAATTGAAATAAAATTTGCAATAGGAAGTATCATAGAGAATGAACAGAAACAAAGATTTAAAAATCATACAGTACTGCCGATGGAGAAGGAATATTCAGAAAATATTATGTAAAACAAAAATATATGAAATGATTAATATAAAATAACTGATGTGGATAGACTCATAAAGTGTGGAAAGATAATAATACAGAAATTCTGCAAATCTTAATACGTAGAACACATACCATATTTACTTGTGTATGACAACTTTTTTTATGTGGAAATTGAACAAAAAGTGTAATACACTAATTATAGACTATTTGACTCAGAAAACCATAGGATAAAATTCTTCCAGGATTCTAGCCAGATAATTCCTCAAAAACACACAAAATTTACAATGACAATTGAAATTTCATGTGTTCTTGAAGAACTTACCCAACTGGAATCGTTAGAGAATTTCATCAACTATCTAAACTGGAAAAGTCTTCAGTCTACAATCTTAAAAACATGCTTCCATATATTTGAAATTTATTCTTCCACAAATAGCTACAATGACTTGTTTTTCTACAATTGTTGTTGCTAGGGTGGATTTAATCGACGATAGAGGTTTCTGCTCAAAGCTCATTACAAGAACTTTATGATTAATGCTGTGCTAGCCAATTAATTGGTATTGAAACATATTTTTCCTGTAAACAAGTATAAAACAACAGTGCAGTATATATGAATAAATACACTAATTAGGAATATCAGGTGTCAACCAAAGAGGTCAGCCCAGAACAGAACAAGATTGAAAAAGAGCAATAGGTAAAATTATACAATACTTTTGAACGTAAGAGCAGTATACAATACTTTTTAACATAAGTGCAATACATGTAGCAATTAATTCAAACACATGGAAAGAGACCATTACTAATAAATAACTTACAATGAAATTTTGATATTTTAGTGCTGCTGAGGACCCCTCTGAAAAGGCCTGCAAGGTGACTGAGCTGATTTCTATATGTGCTTAGTAAACGCCTTGTATTACGGTCTAATTTTGTGCCCGAATGATCAAATAATGGGTGACCTGTAAAAAAAGTTAATGCATATAATTAACTAATTGTTTTTTATTTTTAGTTTACTGATGAATCCTAGGAGGTAATAGAGCAGTCTCTCCATTATCTGAGGTAAAGGTGGGGAGAATTGGTGTGGATAATCAAAAACAGTGGGTAAACCAAAGTACACATACAGTAATCATATATAAAATTAACAACATTGATTGATAAAACCCTACTTCAGCTACAGGACCAATCACAATTATAAAAAAGAGCAATTAAATAAGCACTTTCTCAGGCAAAAACTTAAATATTTCCACACACAAGTGAAATGTATTAATAACTAAACAATAAAGTTCCATATCAGACAGGGTTATCCTATTCTTTTAACAAAAACTCTCCTCCCTTTCACTACTACAGGCACCTAAGTTTGGTCTACCAGCATCTTTGTTGGTCCCTTTGTTTCTTTAAAAATACAATTGCCAAGGTTGAACCACAAAGCCGTTAGATGTAATCATAAAATAAAAATTACATATTACAAAATGATGCCAAAATGCACACAAAAATTAGAGATAAATACAACCCAATGTTTACGCTAGCCTTGAAAAAATACTTCTTTACTGTAAACAGAGGAAAAAGCAGCATGTCTTTTCCAAAACAGCGCAACATACACGAGTAAATACAGTAATTAGGAATATCAGATGTGGTAAATAGTCATCAGCTGCTGACCTCCTGTGGTCTAGTGGCTAGTGTTGCTGCCTCACAACCCAGAGGTCCCGGGTTCGAATCCTAGCATGGGCTTGGATGTTTGTGTTGTCATGGTAATGGAGACTAGGGTTAAGATTGAC
Source organism: Eucriotettix oculatus (assembly GCA_034510155.1). Lineage (NCBI taxonomy): Eukaryota > Metazoa > Arthropoda > Insecta > Orthoptera > Tetrigidae > Eucriotettix > Eucriotettix oculatus. The sequence goes on along the minus strand of CM067376.1, from coordinate 107,919,464 downwards.
GGAAAGTCGATACACTGACCACGTATCACTCCATATTCGGAATGTGTCATGTATGACAGTCTGCAGTCATTCTGGTAGGCAAAGACCCAAATGTGGGCTAGAATGCCATAGAAAGAAGAAGAAATCGTCAACAAAGTAGGTTAATCTGAGAAAAATTGAAAACCATATCAAAAATGTACAAATAACTAAAAGAAAAGAAGGAACATTAATTTATGCAGAAGCAATTTTTGTCAGTAGTTTGGCTACTCGTTTTTGTAATTTGTACACTTTAAAAACAGATATTTATATTTTAAGTTTTAACCTGCTTAAACATTAAAAAACATTATCACTTACAAATCTTTGTTGCTTCTTCCTTCAATGTAACAGCCCATTCCCATCCCCAAGAAAGCAGCATGTGCAATGAACACCCAGCAACACTTTGTGCACCACCTGCCCATTCAACAGCACACTGATAAAGGAATCCAGACATCTGCCATTCAAGAGCAAGTGTCAGAAGAAACTGCCTTTGTTCATCCTATATAATAAAATAAAATAAATAAAAAATACTAATAGATCTATAGCACAAAATACCCTATACAAAATTATCATTAGAAACAATGTGCTCCTATGAGCACTATTAAATATTCACACCACAAATTCTCCAAAACATATAAATACTGAAAAAATGTGAGCAAATATGAAAAATCTTTTATACGAAGGGAATAAGCAGTCATATAGAATTGTACACAGCACTATCTAGAAACAAGTATGATTATGTATTATAATGGTTGGAAAATAAAAAATCGGCAGGCACACATTTATTTCCTGAACAAAACATTAACCAATTATGAATACATGCTAAAATAAGTATTTGAATTTGTTAACACAAAAAGGTTAATTATTTACTCACAAGTGTTATTTCACCAGAAAGACTGTCTAGCTCAAACAAAAGAGGTTTCAAACCAATTTGAATACAGTGTTCAAACAGTTTTTTTGGATGCATAACTGCAAGAGGCCCATTTTGGTCAAGGTATGACAAAACAAATCTTTGTTCACCAGGATGATTCAGTTCTATTAACTCTGTTTTAAACAGTATCTGTGAAACTAAAATTAAAAGTATTAAGAAATATTTATGTATAAAATGAACATATAAAAGTGTAGTTTTGTAGACTAATTGGTAATAACCATTGAAACCAAGTTCAATTAATATTGATGCTTAGATTTAATAGAGTTGATACCACAACTTGATGATGTTGAAGATCAGGTCATATACAAAAATTATAGATAGAACACAGTTGTATAAATACTTCTTATGAACTGTATCCTACAGAGGTAGGTTTATTGCACAACTGTTGACACCTGATACACAGCAAGTAGTAAAGTGAGGAAAATCTGTGATTTGCAAGTCTCAACTATGACTATGCACACAAGAAGAATGTAGCAGATGCCTACTTAACAGGGCTTGTGGAGCTTTGTTTGATCCCCCTCCGACATGGTCTTAGATATCAGAATAAAACTCAGCAACTCTTATATCCATGATTTGGACATCAAATATGATTGCATTCTTGTTATTATTATGTAAAGTCCTATGTTCTCCCTTATGAATACTCCCCTTCCATGCTGAATGGGGTTGAAATTCTACACAAACAATTAAGGGGGAAACAATATCAAAGGAATTGACACAGAAAAATATTTAATTAACTAAAATATCAGACCATTTTTCATAAATAAAACTTTCCGTGCCATCCACACCCCCTGTTAGGGGCTGAACTGGAATTTAATTTGCTTGATGAATGGCAGAAATACACAGCTTCTTGTATAACACCGAATTTGACAACATGTCACTTGTTTTGCAGTATTTTTATGAAACATCCTCCTCTCCACTATTTTAGGCAAACACAATACCATGCTAAATGTTAATTAAATAATATATTCAAATAAAATAAGTTGAAATGGTACGAAAGTAATGACCACTTATTATATTCATGTGGCCAAAATATCAGATGCTCATGCATATTAAAAAATTTACACCCCTCCATCTGTCCTTTACCCCCACCTCTATTGGAGAGAATTATATTTTTTCCTTTACTCAAAGCATTTTTTCATGTGTTGAGAATAATGCGTACAAAATTTGATAAAAATTGTTCGTCCCTTTTCATATTGTAAACACAAGCTTGTGTACAGACTCTTTATATCCCTGTTAGGAATTCAAGTTTTTGATATAAGAAGAATTTTTAAAGTAAAATTTACATTCAGACTCTCCCATAACCCTGGTTTTGACACCAATTTCAATGGTATCCTTGTTATTTTTATATGATGCCCCCTTCACTCTCACCCATATGAATATTCTCCTCTCTTGCTGATAGGATTACAATTATTTATGCAGAAAAACATTACCAAAGTAATTGACCTTAATAAATATTTATTTGATTCTGATGTTGGCCATTTATGTATATTTAAAAATTATGACTCCTCCAACCCTGTCCCCTGGGTGTGGTAGTTACTATTTATTATCACAGTAGCGTTTTTCGTCACTACAAACATAAAAACTAGATTTATTGAAATTTGTTATCCTTTAATGATAGTACATGAAGATTTATTTTATCCCCTTCCATCTCTCTGTGAGGGGGTGAACTGCTATTTAAACCACATAGCAAGTGTCAGAATTTAACTAAGCAAATTATAACTCTGGTTTTGACACCAAACTCTATATTTTTCTTGTTATTATCATGTGACGTCTCTCCACATCCACCACCACTCCCAAGCTGAAAGGGGTTGAGATTAAAAACATTGTTTTGTTAAGCCACATTAAAGTAGCTGACCTCAAAAAATATTTAGTCAATGCAAATATTAGAAGTTATTTCATATTTAAAAATTTCCACCCTCATCTTCCTTGCTGCTAGAGATGGTAGTCGTGCCTCATCACCACTTTGTTTAGTTTTGCGTTGTGAGGAACTTAAGAACAGCATTTTACCAAAATTCTTTACCCATTACATATAAAACGTGAAAGTGTGTTTTACCCCTTCCATTCCCCACTTGAGGGATGAATTCATACTTAAATCACATATTGAAGGTCATAACGAAACAGAGAGACTCACATTACACGAGTGTTGGATGACAAGGAACAAACAAACAAATTTTCTATCCTTTAAATATATTATACAGACTGTATTTTACCCCGTCCCATCCCTCTGTTCGGAGGAACAGTGATTTAAATCACATGCTAAATGCAGAATCAAACTCAAATACTTGCATAGAATAAATTTTAATAGCAAACGTGACTTTTCTTTATCTTTTCATTTGACTCCCCCTATACCCCCACCCCTTCTGGAATAGTAATGCACAAAATAGAACATGCAAAGGGAATAAACCTTGTAACAAAGTCAACCTTCCAAACATTTATTGTATCTTAAACAAAACACTTCTGTATATTAAACAGAAATTACCTTTAAACTTTTATGTAATGATTAATTATATCACAAATTGATGAAGAATAACTATATTGGAATAACTGAAACAGAGTGTTTAATAAACTCCGTCAAAGATTTCACTCTCTCTCAGTCCATTCCACAGATATTGACAGAAGTAGAATCATAACCTTTCCTGGTTGCATAATCAAAAAGATTTAGAAGAAACCTGAATGTTCCAAGCTTGCCCTATATTAATGAAGACTTAGAAGAAACAATTGCAATTTATATCTCCAATTGGCAAAGCCTATTCCTATACCGTTAAAAGTATACACTGGGTGGTCAAATTATTATATATTATTATATATATCACCGTGTTGTTGCTAGAGAGCAAGATAGCTATAAAATGGGAATGCAGGAGAAGTGAATCATCAATTGTGCTGAGTTGTTTCCAAAGATATGGACAAAAGACATGATTTAACAGAGTTTAAACACAGGATGATCATACGCACTCAAAGAGTCGGAACCAGCAGTCCGTGTTTGTGAGGAGCAGTTATTAGTATTTACAGAGTTATCATTCAAGCAAAAAACAGGGTCTCAACATTAGGCTTTTGGTCATCACAGACTACTCAATCCTTGATCTGAAAGGAGACTATGCAAGTGTCTACCATCTGCCTTGAACAAGAGCCGACATCTTTGGTTCACAAAGGAGCACAAGTATTGGACAGTAGATGACTGGAAAAGGGTCATGTAATCTGATCATGATTTCAAATGCACCACAAAGATGGCAGTGTTTAAATGAGGAGAATACTACAAAAAACCATGGAACCAAACTGCATTGCCACAATACCGTGAAGCATCCGATTGCCTAAGGGTATTTAAGTATTATCGCAGATCAAGTACATCCTGTTATATTACCAGCAGGACAATGCTCCTTGTCATAAAGCCGGCATTGTCCTTAGATGGTTTGAAGAGCATGACTGAGACTTTACCTTGCTTTGTTGAAAAGTGCAACTCATCAGATATTGTCTCAAATTCCCCTTACAAACATAGAATCCATGCCAAGAAGAATTGGAGCAGTATTAAGAGCAAAAGGTGGATTAACATAATGCTGAAGAGGTAGTCATAGTAATTTGGCAATTCAGTGTATGACACCCCCCCCCCCCCAAAAAAAACCTGGTTTAATTAATTTGATTTCTAATATCATCTTGGTAAACAAACTAACAAATTTGTTGTACAAAGCATATTGTCTGCAGGTTATCATTCCACCATTTCATGTTGCCCACAGGGTTACGAAATTCCATTTACTACAGAGATCTTGAATTTCATGTAGTAAGCTTCAAACAGGGTTGAACCTATCTCCATCAGAAATAGCAGCATACAAGCTTTTGAGAATAATACTCTGAGATTACATCGAATTGCGAAAATTCTGTAAATGAGAATGTATTATTTGACGAACTTTAATAAATTGTAGCTCAGCTCCATTATAAATGACCAACTTCATAAATGCAAGTGGAAAATATCTATAAAATTCAATATTTAAAAAATAATAATATCATTTGAATGTAGTTAGTATAACGTTAGATAAAAGGTCTATTATTCAATCTGCCACCAATTATGAAATAGGCAGAAATAGAAAATTATTAAAAATATATTATGAATGAAATATTGAGAACTATTTTCAGGAATAATCTCTCAGAGAGAACTATGGCAAGGACATTAATTGATAGGTATTTAGATAAACAGAAGTAACCAATACAAAAGAGTTCCAGTAAATAAATATTTACATTACTATTATTACTGAATAACTAAAAAATTCTATAATATGGTATAATCACTAAGCCAATACAAATTTCAGAATATTTCTTTTAAAAATATAGGGTGAAATGCAATGTTTCATATTGAATGGGACAAAAAGAAAAGATTGCAACAAATTCTGTGATTGTTTTATTTAGTTGAAACAAATTAATTCTGAAACTTATTTATACAAGTTTGTCAGGTATCAGTGAAAATCAAATCTTCCCATTACAAAATCACTGCACTGTTAATCAAAATGGCACCATCCACGCTGGATTGGTTGCACTAAGCCAAATAATATGCCATTCTTTGCTGGCCACCAAAATCCTAAGATCGAATGCCTTGTTATTATTTCCTATGGGGGGTTTTTAAAGGCAAAGTGTTTGTGCATCCATTTCTCCAACTGAAGCACTGTTCAAAACATTAACAAAGAATATTGATTGCATCGTGAGTGTGGCAGGAACTGGAATGCTGCATAGATATTTTCAGTGTCAGAAAAACTAGTTTCATTGTATAGTTGATTTATTATATTACAGTAATTACAGTGTTCACAGGTATGTTTTCTTTCTATACCATTCAATATGAAACACCCAGTATTTTCCATTAAGAGAAACAAGAATGGCTTCTTACCAAAAGCAAGTGCAGAAGGATGATAGTGCTCTTCTTGGTTTGTGTCACAACGATATGGCTGCAAGGAGTTCTCATCAATTTTTACATCTAATAGCTTTTGTGTTTTGCCAGCTAAAGGAGCATCAAGATCAAATACTGCCATGTAAGTACTCCTACCAGTGTTAGGCATTTCTTCTTTATACCACTGGTTCAGATCAAATAGTGCTAAATGGGTGTATGTTCTTGAACAATTCCATGTTTCCCAAGCAAACAAGCATAAGCTCAGATCATTGTCATATGAAGCTGGAAGATAATTAGAAACAGTTAAACATAAACTAAAATAAATTATTCTGATGTAATTTCACACTTGTAAAAGTAGACAAAGTCAGTAAAATTACCAATTGCAATTCAAATATAGAAAACAAGGCTACTGTGACCGTAAACCAGTTATTAAGGATAAGTCAGAGAGTCAGTCTAATAGGAGTGGGGATGATGAAGAGTTAGAACCATCCATTAAGTAAAAATGAAATCTTCAAACTCTTCTCTATCCATTCCACGTATCACCCAATAAATATATTAATTACAGTAGTAAATCAGCTTGATAGCTGAATGATTAGAGTGCTTTGAGTACATTGGAAAGGAACCAACTTTGATTCCCAAGTGTCCCAAATATTTTTAGTCTTTCCTTCTCCTTCCTTTCCTGCCTAAGCTTTTAACATATCACTATGCCTGAGCATCACAAACTAAAGTGGCCTGATCATTACATCAGATAAAAATAAGAGGGCATCATGAAAGTGATACATTGGACAGAAAAGAGTGACAGAAAAAAAGTCATTGACTTCCATTGACAGTAGGTGTCAACTTGCAAGGAAGTACCAAAATGTGAATTCTTGAGAGTGTAAACTACTTTCTTCCAACAGTGTCTGAACAGAATGATTGTCAGAAGCTCAGTGACTATTCATTAGTCATTAGATGACAATAATCAACACCCAACAAAACCAACTACTGTCTCAGAACAATAGGTTACAAGAATGGAAAAGTGAAGAAAAACTGGAAGAAAGATATTCAAACAAAAAACATTCCACACACCTGTACAAGAGGAAGAAGGTAACTAAAAAGAAGGAAGCTAGAGGATATTGAGTCCAGAATCTTGTCTGAACTGAAGGATGTGTTTGAAAGTTCCCAAGATAGAATTCCAAATATGACAAATCAGGAGATAAGGCTTTTAAAGAGAGTCAGTGTGATGAGAGAGGACAAATGTTCTCAATGTAAAATATAAAATGACTTTAATTTATTTAAACTATATAAGACTAAGCACATATAAGAAACTGCAGTTTAATTTTCAAAGAATTTTACTTACAGTCATCAAAATCATCTGGACAAACAGAACGATGACGAGATAGTGTATTCATCCCTATTGTTTGACATGATATACTGGAACCTCCCAATATTTGGTCATTACTGCTGCTCCTCAATTCACATTCAAAATGTCTGCTACATCCCTTGAATGTCTGGAAGATTTTACATACAAAAGTTTTCATTAATAAATAGTAAAGTATAATAAATGAGTAATGTTATAAGTATAGTTGTATTTCAAGAAGTCTTAGATGGCGAAGATCCAAATCTATTCATGTCTACATGCATATCCAGAAACATTAATTTTCATAAAAACTTTTTCTACTTTAAATTTGATGACTAGTTTTCCGATGGAGTGATTATTTGAACAAAGTATCAAATATTTTTAAAGTAAAAAATTGGACAACAGAACAAAGAAATGACATATTAATTAAAGGAAAGGTCTTATTATCTACTGAAAAGTATAAAACATTATCTGAATTTAACACTTCAGGGATGTATCTTAAAGTTCAGAAGTAATAATTCACTCATCTCAACTATGTCATCTATACCACAAATACAATAGACTACAAACTATTTGGCTTATAGGTTATTAAAAAATATACTTAGATTGTAAAACTATGTTTTACTGCAACTGATGCAGGTTCTCTGGAACCAATACAAGCAGTCTGGGTTTAACTAAATTGGTTGATATGCAAGACATGTGAGGACAGTTCCCATAGATGGAACTCAGTTAGTGGGTTGGGCTTTGAGGAGGGATGTAGTAAAGTACGGTTGAAATTATTAGTGTTGTGGCTCTGGGCTATGGGGAATTGGGTGTTTAACAGTTTGACCGTACTGCAGTGGTTGGCAATCTGTTTGGGTAGGGGTCTTTTTGCTTGGCCAATGCCCATTAATACACCAGCAGACATAACATCTACACTGATAAAATCTATATAGTAAATTTTATTCCTAGAGATTGTACAATAATTTTGCATAATAAATTTAGTGTTTACAAGTTACATTGAAATTATTTGGGATTAACTTTTGCAAATCCCTTTTATTTTTATATATTGTTAGCAACAATTTGTTTCAATGATTATTCAAAAACCACCCTATTTGCTCTGGTTTTGTAGACACTGAGAAATGTAAGAGGAAAAAAAACACACAAACCAAATAGTGGTTTTGAAAAAAATATGATTACTACATACCTTGTAAAGGTAACCATAATTGTCAATCCATTCTTTCCATTGAAAACAAAGAGCATACATAAATGCAATAGGGGGAGAATTGTTGCTGCTATCATGAATTGAATCTTCACTGTGAACAACCCATACATAGCAAAAATTTCTTGGATCATCAGATGGTTCTTGGAAAGCAATGTGAGTGATTGGAACCATTTGATCATACAAAGGACTTGTAAATCTGTAAATAATACAAAGAAAAACTTTGTACATATTCACAAAAAAAACTATCTAGAATCTAAAAGTAAATACTCGAATTATTCTATTGTTTCACTTGAAAGGTTTTATGATAGTATTTGAATACTGAATATACGCTTTAAAAAATTCTGCTATAAAAATTCAGTAGTTTGTAATGAATTAAAGCATTTATTCAATCAGTGGTGACAATCAACAGAATTATTCTGCTTGAGAATGATCCCTTAATGGTGCGATTTGGACAGTGATTACATGCCAATCATGACAGGGATGAATGACCTGAAACTTGTGAAATCCTAACTGCCGGGGATTAGCAGACGTTACGACTACTTTTCTGCTGCACAATAATGTCCACATAAATAGGACAAGTCTCTTGTTAAATATTAATTTGAGTTAGCGGTGGATATTATGGACCCTAAATTTTGTATTTATCATAATTTGTTTCAATCTTAACATAATAAATGTGTTCTAATCTAAATTTGAAAAAACCCATTCCCCCCCCGTTTCCGTTATAAGTTTTTTACTAGAAATGCAAAAGTAAACCAAAGATACAACTATCAATGAAAATTGTTATATAACAGATTGTAAAATTATCTGAATTACAAAATCTATATACTTACAGCAATGTTTGATCTCTCAAATTCCATATTTGAAATGCACCAAAATTGAAACCCACAATCAGACTTGCAATACATGGCACATAAAGTAAACTCAATGGTTCCACTTTCTGCAAGGGAAATTTGCATTTTATCTTACCATCAGAGTTGCGTATCAGGTATTTATCCAATTTAAATGACGATTCTGAAGAGATAAGTGGTACTATTAGTACAAAGTAACATTTCTTAACATAAAATTGCTCATCAACATAAGAACAAAACTAAAATGATTTAAAAACAGCTTATATTCATATAAATATAATTATTTTGTGAAGCTCGTGTTGTAATTACATCCATATCTAAGTTAGTATCACATCATAAAATATTCCTGAACTATACTTTCTGTTACATAGTTTAGCAAACGCAAAACCTTCACTCACCATTTAAAAGGATATATGTATGGTCACTAGGTACAGATGCAACAATAACAGGCTCAACTGCTTGCTGCTCTGTTCTAGGACTTGGCTGTCTACGACATAGGTCAAGTAGCAATATTCTTCCTCCTGATCCAAGGCCCACAGCTACTACTCCACACATATCGCTAATATAAGGTAAAACCTGTGATTCACAACTTCCAGCATCCACTAAAGAAAGAGACTTCACCTGTAATAGCCAATTGGATAGGGTGTGAGAAAGTGTAAAAAATGAAGCTAGGATTCCACTGCTTTGCTCATTACAAACAGTTTTTTTACTCATGAGGAATATAATCATATATCTACAAAAAATTGTCAAATAAATAAAATATAAATTATCCAAAGTATGTAAATAATTTTCCCTGCATGTTGAGAGACCTCATCAGTTAGATAAAATGTAATGTACGGTTACATAACACAATGACAGCAGTGGAAACAATTTCCTTAGCTATATTAACTCTCCATCAGGCGCAGCCAGCCTCAGAGGCCCACAAAACACTTTTTTGGAAACCACATTTATACCTGTGCCTCCAATTATTTGTCTTTCTTAGTAGTTTCCTGGATTGTGGCATTGCATAGGACTCCCCTATTCATTTTACATTCGACATTCACCTGGCTCGCCTGGACACCATGTGGCTTGTGAGGCTGCCTGCGCCCGATTGTGTTACATATTCGAAGGTGAATTTTTTCAAGATATTTTATCGGAATCGTTTAATATACTCTAAATAAACCTATTCTGAGGGGAATTTCTTCAATATCTTTAGAAATAAGTGTTATTCTGCCGCTGGCCTCTTATGCCGAGTGCGCATGGTTACATTATATCAATAGCTAGTTTAGGTTTCCCCGACTTCAGTTACAAATTTTTCTTCTAAAATGGCCAGAAAAACATATGATTTCTTTATACGGAGCTCCGCAAGGATGATGCTGCTGATGATGATCCAGCTTTAGTTGAAGATGTGGGCGAAGATAGCGACTGCATTTTCAGTCAAGTTAGAATAACGTGAAGAGGATACAGCAACTAAACAGGAGGAAGGAGGTGCTTTTCAGGAATATGTAGAAGAAGACGACATTCGGAAAGATTTTTTTCTTTGAAAAGATAAACAAAGTGGACGGAAGCCATCTCCTCCTGATGCTTGTGAACAATGTCATAATTGTAAAACTTTTCATGAACCGATTTGGCTAAACACGTACAACCCCTGTGCCAGACGTGTTATTCTACAGCTGGTTAAGAATACTCTGCATATGTTTCTGCCAACTACAGTGGCAAAGATTGATAGTCCCATGCCAGTAGTGACTGCATTTTAACTTAATATATCAGTTTTAAATTTTGCAATACTTAATTTGTCTCATTTTAACAAATGTCGTTGTATCAATTAAGCATTTTTCTATGATCTACTTTAAACTTTATTGTATTTAATCAACTGATCCTTTTCTGTTAAGTTTGCTTTCCATAAACCCAGCAAAGATTACCCTACCATTTTCTTAATAAAAATTAATTAGGTGGGACACAAAGGGCAAAATTGTGTGGATGGCCTCTCTGGCCGGGTACGTGCCTGATTGTGTTCCGTTCAGAGGTGCACCCGACGGAGGGTTAATGTTTGGTCTATTTGACTATTTCTAACAAATAAATATAATTATGCACGTAAAAATGCCACCCACCTCACACACGTTAGTGAGATGTATCTACAAATAAATAAGTATAACATGATTACTTACAAATTTAAAAAATGATAAAATAATTAAATGAAAGCTTTCAACAGAAATGTTGAGACAACTTACACAGCCACCAAGACCAAAATGAAGGAAGCGAAGTGGAACATAACAGTACATAATGATGTCAAAAAGACGTGCTATTATTACAGTGTTACCCACGTGGAAACCTGAGAATGTTTCCTTCAACAATTACAACAGAAAAGCCTTTAATCTTTAAAAACATCTGTCCTGCCCATCTCTAATTGGTGGTAATAAAAGAAGAAACTAATATAAGAAAGGAGTGGATATCCAAAGAGAATTAGCTTATTGGACCAACCCTTCTGACAAACTTAATGTTTTCCTTTCAATGCAGTAATGCAGTTTTGTACCTAATGCCTTATACCAGTAGGTAAGTATCAAATGGGTTTACAAATTTTCCTCAAGGTTCATTTTCTTATTTCCATTTCCCTATAACTTACACATTTAGTTCAGAATTCCTTGTGAACCTATTATTTTCTATTTAAGAATTGTACAATAAAATAATGTTAAGCAAAAAAGAACATAAAAATGGTGCTCTTCAGTTGTATAACTAAGACAATACCATTTCAACTCTAAATTTTTTGCATTTATACACATCCATACATAGTTAACAATAGATAGCTTGCATACTAGCTGCTCAGGTCTACAAGCAGCTAATTACTGGCATAGTGGAATCCAAGCTTGACTAACAGAAGAATGATAAGACATTTCTAAAAAAAACTGATCAAATTTAATTTGGATCTTATGAATGAAAGCGTGAAAGTTTTACCACATGATATTTAGATCAACTAAGCTCAAGAGAAATAATATGCATTTGAAATTTGCCCTATAAACAAGTTCACAACTTTAATGCAAACAGTGATAGCTTTCCAACAAGTCTAGCATTTATAGAAAGATAGTAAATGAATACATTTTTGATTTAAATATAATACTTTTAATTTGTAGAAAAAGAGTACTTACTTTCTGAGGAAACTTAATGGCATCTACAACTTGGGAGGAAACCAAATCAAAAACACACAGCATTCCTTGACTTACACCATAACTTAAACCAACAAGCAATTGGGGTACTTGAGATTTGACATCAATACTTGGTAGTTCAGTAACACACATTATGGTAGGTTCCTCACCACCAAGTTCTATATGGTTTTCATAACCAAATTTCCAAGATGCTATTTTATGTCCATTTGACAACCTATAAACATTAAGTTCTGGACCTTGTGTGGTCCATGCATAGGTACCATCTGAAATAAGGTAACATAGATGTAGTGTACTATATATATATATGTCAGGAAATGACATTGTCATGTTTATTAAAACAATTAATGGGGAAAGGACAGAGAGATAGAAAGAAGGTGACTTACCTGAGGTTCATATAATATATAATCTAGAAGGTTAGCGGGTTTTTTAGGAAACTTTGATAGGGGGAGCGAATAAAAATTAAATATCTATACAGGATAAAAGGAGAAAATCTAACACCAGAAATAAATATAAAACAAATGTTAGATGTATGTATAGTAGGGAGAAGCACAAGCTGATTTGTACCGTGGGTTTTCGGTGTTGTTCCAGAGTTGAGTGTTCCGAAACGGAGAGAGAGAAGTTTTTGGTGAAGTGGGAGACAAAAGGATTAATGCGGAAATGCGGGAGACGAAGGTACGATTAAACGACGAGTGTAGTAGGGATACGACAGGTGTAAGTGGGGTTGAAGAGTTAGGAGCTACCTATGAGGTAATATAATATGAGTCAGGAAATGACATTGTCATGTTTATTAATTGTTTATATATATATATATATATATATATATATATATATATATATATATATATATGTGTGTGTGTGTGTGTGTGTGTGTGTGTGTGTAAAATTAGTTTAATATCTTGAATGTCCTTGATGGTAGTAAATAACAACAAAGCACAATTAAATAATTATTTCTTTAATCTTTTAACATTAAATTTTATTACAAGTACACAAAATTGAGCACACTATCAAATAAATGAAATAAAAATAATTTGGAAATGCCAACAATGTCCTTGTTTTTAACACCAGGAATCTGACCTGGGACCACTACTTAATATGTGGTGGATCTACCATCCGAGTTAGTGAATGAGCCTTCTCCATGAACTGTGTGGGTCAGATGGTAGACACACCACATATAATTTTGTGTTTCCAATCTGCTAGAGATTTTTCTACCAAGATTGTTAAATTCTTTTTTATTTTCCTTTTTGATACATAAATAAAACAAGTCTTCTGCAAAAATGGTATTATAAGGTTTACCTTCAGATATTCGCCCCAGCGTAGGCGCATCTTCCGTCTTGCATGTGGGATTATCATAACTGGAAAATTTTGTAGTTTTCGAAATTGAGCAGGGAGCTTTTAAATTTGCCATTACTTTCCTATGCTACAAATGAAATGAAAACAGTTACAAACAAGTATTAGGACAATAAAAATATTAATATCTGGTTTGCATACAATATATATATAATGAAAAATAAAGAAATCAGTCTTATATTACTCCCAACAGTTTGTACAACTATTTTTTGTGTGATTTCTGTGTACGTAATTTTGGCAAGTGTAACACATTGTGGAATGCTTTGAGATATGTGCTTGGGTAAATGTGGCATCTTCTTAGTTTTTTATTTGAATTTGATGTTTCTACTGGCAGAGTGGTTGTAGAATCTAACTGCACCACACTCTTCCAAATAGGGGTTTAAACATAATTTTAGTGGATGTGATATAACAGGCCTTTGAGATCTCATAATATGAGCAAGTACCAACTGACTAGCTAAATTTTTTAGGTATGATCGTCTCTCACTTTTAATGCTTGTTTTCTATATAAACAATATAGGAATGCATTCCTACTACATTAAGCAAATGATAAAATACTGCAACGGGTTGTTATGTGGTTTAGCTGAAAATTGTACCAACACAAGCAGTCACCTCGGGTCAAAGTATCAGTTCACTTGGTAAACAATGAACCTACACTCAGGAAATCTCACCAACAATTAAAACATGTTTAAACAGAGGATATAGAGGCAGATTTCCCTCAAACTCTGCATAGATGCATAAACACAGAAGATTGAAAAATAGGTCAGGTCATTTTGACCCGATGTGACTACTTAAGAGTAAAGCATAATTAGTCAGAGAATGTGTGGAACCACATTTTGAAATATCTGCACTGTTGATAATCCAGTTTATTTTTGAGAATGGTCTAGCAAATATTGGTACTTAAAAGAATCACTGTTAAGAAAGATAAATTGGCAGATACATCAACATAAATAACGAGATCAATATTTTGTGTACTTGTTAATAAAACTTGTCAAATGTAAATATTTTCTAAAATGTCACTTTCTATGTTAGTAACATTACTATTTAATTTCATATGAATCATTTTTTAGTATTAAAAAGTATAGATGTTTAACATCCTTGTTTACTTAATACATAACATATCAAAAATTTTAAAATTTGAATGGTCCAATTATATAATTATAAACAAGTTGTCCTATTAAAACTGTATTACAGTTGCCACAAGAAAAGTTATATCTCCCACACATCCGCCCCTAACTCATGATTGATGCACAACTAGATATGTCACAGTCTGTTAACATGTATACAAAGGGAAAATTCTGATGTATAGGTTTGGGGGATCATATTCCACTATAGCCAAAAGTGTTGCGCTACAAATTGGGTTACTATTGGGTCTTTAGAGTTATTAATGAGCCAAGATATCAGTAATGGAGAAATAAGTTCAAATATAGGTATGTATACAAATATTCCTTACCAATAAATCTGAACTTCAAATTGAACATATTTTCTCTTGATGTTTTCCTATTTATCTCCTACTGTTCAAACAATTTATATTTATTTGTATTGTTCAATCCTCAAAACTTCATCTTTCTGTAGACTTTTTTTAACAACTATCAACCCAAATTACAGTGAACTGATGACTTTTAAAATGAGAAAATAGGGAATATATATATACACAAAATATTTAAAAGCATTTAAGAGAAATGTACTTCAATTAAAATAATATTCAGAAACACCAGATTTCAATTTATTTATGTACATATAAATGAATAAATGCGTGTTTTTATTATTATATAATAACTTATTTCAATCTTACCAGTTCATATATATAATACTTCAAAAATTGGATTAAAACGAAGAGACTGCAGGTGATATATACAACATTTTAATTATTTAAGACACTGTTAAAAGGAAATGGCTTCACTGTAGTGTATCTTTGATACGTACAAAGAGTTACAAAATATTTATAAATACGTAAATCGCTTATACTGCACAATAGAACGGTAAATAACATACTATCATTTAAATATTCAACACTCAGACGATTCTACATTTTCTAATGGCGCTCCCAAAGATATAAGCTGTACAGAATATACTTGTCAATGATCTGTATAATTTTGCATCTGCGAGCTTTAACCAACTAGGTCACCTGTTGGTGATAATATTTACAATACATAAATATATGACGTAATATGCTGCCCCCATGTGCACTTTCAGAATTAAACAAAAAAAATTATATCCATATCTTCTGATGCAACTAACCATAGTGATATATTTATTTCCAACCATTATTAGATTTATGATTCATACACTGAAATAAAAATAAGAATTTTAAATTTCGTACGTGTGAACAGATTTTGAGGCGGAGAGAAAGAAAATGGTGAGCCGCCTGCAACTCTAAATCCAGCTTTAATTTATCCACCATCAAATAAAATTGGAAAGATGATTCTGAGCATTGTTTATCAGAGACTGTCGCGGTACTTCGGTGCAGCAGCAGGTCTCGTCGTTCGTGGATCCTGTGTTACGTGAGAGCCATTTCACTTTGTTTTTCTTTGGTGAAGTGAGATCTAGAAGAGTACAGTTAAGGAGAATTTGCTAGTCGTGTGTTAAGACGATGCGCAGTACACAACTCCGCCCATATTGCAATGTGTTTAGACAGAACTGCAACGTTAGTAAAAGCAAATTCGTAGTGTAAAAGCAATTATGAAAACATTTGAAATATATTGCTGTCAGTTCAGGATGTGTTGAACGTCAAGAAATACATCCTTAAAATGTAATAGATAAATAAGTATAGCGCGTGTTAAAAATATGTCGTCGTAGTCTCCATATCCCGTTCGTATGAAGACAATTAATGTTATTAACAATGATAGTATCGTTTCGCCAGGCCAATTGGAGGGATAGTACCTAACAAACAGCAATATACTCCATCCCCTCCTCCTTTTCCTACTGAGCATGTAAACTAGAGATAGGTAAAACCGTTATTTTTAGTCATCGGAAACACTCGCTCAGAATCATATTTTTGATGATTCACCGATCATTTTACACGCACACAAAGATATATATAATGTAACATGAAAAGTTACACTTAACAATGCAGGTCAGCTTGCGAGGTGCAATTGTTGAGGAACTGACGCAACTTGGGCCAACAATGTAGTCTGGCGAGACTTGGAGAGTCGTCATGAGGTAGTGGAAGGAGCAGGTTGTGTCGGCGGGACGACGAGAGAATGACCACGCCCTGCAGATATAATTTTTTCTCATGCTCTGATTGGAATTAAAACTATTAAAATCATCTTTTGGTATATACGGAGGAACGATATATATATATTGTAATGTGTTACAAACCCCAGCTAATTGTCGGTATACGTGACCTTGAAGCCTGACCCATTGTTGGGCGTGTGACGTCGATTGGTGTCGTAAGCACACGCGGGAAGAATGCCTGACCATGCAGTATTCACTTGACCTGGCGCTGCAAATAGGCGACCCATAGTGGTACTTGATTGATTGTTGAGGTCAGATGACCTTTCTTTAGTCGATGGCGGGTTGAATCAGAAGGAGGATGTGTTGGTGGGCTGCGCAGTGTAGCCACGTGGGTTATAAACGGCTGGCGAACAAGCCACAAAATACTTGGTGCTAGACCGGAGTAGAAACGCGGACAGTAGCGGTGATATTAAATCGACGAGTTGGTGATGATTTGAGTGTCTGACAAGTGAGAGAAAAAGTAGATTGTAATGACCACGCCCTGCCTTAGATAATTTTTTTAGTGCTTTGAACATTAAATAGTGTTGGATAGTTTTGGATGGTCACTAATGGATTAGAATTTTTCTTTTAAATAGGAACAAAATTACTGGTAATATGTATACATAAGCTTATAATGTCACTGATTAAAAATTATTATACAACTCTACAACAGCCAGACAAATAAGTATTTTTCCATTAAAAAAATTATAACGCAAGGAGCACGATGACATAAACGTCTCATTAAATTCTAGTCCTGGAAGTAGAAATGCTTTCAAAAGAAGCTCAATCCCTGGTATATAATAAAATATTTGGCGGTTTATCTGAAGTGCCAGTGGGCTGTACTGTTGAAGAAGGTCATAGACATCTCAGGGACAGATACAAAAGTGTGTCCGCCGTCGTGAGCGGAAAATTTATATTTTCTGCAGGATTAATTGGAGAAAAATTAAATATTTATAAGGCAATAGGGTATATTTGTTTAGGAGTTAGCAGTGGGGCTAGTACAGAATAATTGTTATAAAAATATCTACGCAGCAAGAAACTCATCACTAGAATATTATTTTATAACTTAATAAAAATAAAAAGAGAAAATGTGATTGTTTGTATTGGTATTAAGTATTGGTCAGTATAATGCATTAATTTTCAAGTTTCTATTACGTGTTTCACTGAGCATACTGGTATTTATTAGGCATTTTTTGGCTGTCTTGCTCCCCCTCCCGCATCGCATCCCTTCTTATGCTGTTAAAGGTGAATTGCGACCTCGTCGATTACCTTCGTGTAGCTTATCACTCAATAAAATGTTATGTAATGAGAAAGCGTTTTAAAAGACATATACAGCAATGTCGTGGACTTTGTCATCAGTCTTAAGGCATCGTAATTAAAAAATTTCTATTGGCTGCATTAAGATGAATTTTTTAAAAAAAATTGTACACGCGTCCCTTGTATTAATATCATTATGAATTTAACGTAATTGTGGACTTGATCCAAATTACATTTCGATAGTATAAGAAATGAAGTGATTTAGTAATAATGTTAATAAAAGCATAATATAGAATGAAGCGATCTTGAGAGGCTAAAGTGAAAAGTGTGGGATAACATTTAGCCAGAATAGGTGGAAGGGATTATACGAGTATATTTGCACAATCAGATAAGAGAATTTTATGTTCGGTTACAATTTTTTTGTGCACATGCCACTTAATTTAATTTTACAAAACAATCGCCCCATAATAACGTATTCAGGAAGAAAAAGATTCTGATTGACTTTCGGATCGCAGTTTCCGCGTTGAGTGATTCAAAGTTCAAACACTAGGTTTTAACGCAGTCCCAGTGATCTGATTCCTGAGTCAAACAATGGCATCGTAATTCCAGTGATCTGTTTCCTGAGTGAGTGATTCAAACACTGGGATCGCAGTCCCAATGGTCTGATTCCTGCGTGGTTCAAACTTTTGGATCACAGGAGTGGAGTGAATCAAAAGAGCTACCGCTCTTTCTTTCCGATTCAATGATAACTCCGCAGAAGAAGCTATTTCTTTGAATCATATCTCGATTAGATCGCCCATCCCTAGTGTAAACACGCCAAGTAGAATCTCATGAACAGTAATTTAAATTTATCGTATTTTACTCAGTGAATCGTAAATTAGTGTTATATTATTCCAGTAGTGACGAGGTTTTTTGCGAAGATATCAGAAAATTAGATATTTGTGTTGCATGCTTAGAGTTAATATTTTGGTTGTTAGTTTCATAAAGCGGCCAACAGACGGTCAATTTGTTCGACAACAGAGTTGACCGTCTATGACTACGTTGTAGGTTGAAATTTCATGTCGGCGACCAAGTTAAAGTAGAATCAAATAGTCTTGATTTATTGTGGACGGAACCTAATGTTGGAAACCCTGTTGAAGCGTCTGTAGCTAGATTTACGACGACGTTGTCGACATTAATTCATTTTCTTTTGTTCCTTTAAGATAGATTTTAGGGAACTCAAAAAGCGTTGTTTTTACATTGGTTTTTTTGGGAGCGACGTGCGGTACGGGCGACTACGTGGTGTTGAAGCAGTATTTATTCCGCAGTCACACCAAGTGTGTCCGTCTGCAGCTTTCAGACGGCATCTCTGCCCCCACAGTAGCCCCCCCCCCCCGAGAACATGATATAAACTATACGACAAAAAGAAAATAAGTAAATGCCTATTGTTCAATGTCTGCTTTTGGATTCGCACTGCAGGATATTTACACTATGTACACTAATCTAGCAACTTTGGTCCTGCTTGCGAATTTATGGAACGTGAACACACACAAGACTACTACCGTATGTCTGCACGAGCCTGTGCGAGTGTCACCAACTGTTCGCTATGGCCTACGGGGACGGCGAGTACTGGGCTGGTGCGCTCGAGTTGCCGTAGGTGCCGGGGTTCCTCTAGGTTGTCGGCCGGTCCTGGCTGGCGGCGCTGGAACTTCCTGAGATGGAGGCTGCTTTTGCGTCCGACTGCAGTCGCTTCTTCGGCCGATGTAAAGGCCGGTTTCACACTGTCCAGTGTCGTCCGGGGGCGGAACGGGGATGATGTGTGTACAGCCTCTCATCCTCAAGTCGGAGGTCGAACCTACCCGTGGTGCCCCTGTGCTATCTCGGCCACGACGTAATTGGGGAGCAGCATGCATCTCTCATGTGCCTTGGTGTCGGGTTCCGCCTGCCATTCCTGGGTATGTGAAACCTAATAGCAGGGGGCGGACCAGGGTGGCTCGTCGGGAACTAGTATCCTTTATGAGCATGGGGGATGGACTGAGACGGGTCGGAGCCATAGCGCAATGGTTCTAGTAACAGAGTAGTCCATCTCAAGACAGTCATCCTACCATAGGGTCACCATGCCCTTGAACGAAGGTGTCGAGTATGGAAGTTGTTAGCCATACATAGTATCCGATGATGAAACTGTCTGGGTGTAATTCCCCCGTTATTGGGTGGCGGCGCAAGTCATCCATAGGGGATAGCTGCTAACTTCCACTCCCGAAAGGGGTGCGCCCGACCTCGGAAACCGGGTGCTGCAATCCGAAAGGAGACGGAAGTTTCAATGCCAGTCACAGGTGGTACTCGCCCTTGAGAAGTTAGAAGCAGTGAGGGCTCGCCTCTCGGGGAGTCAGGCACGGCCCTTCTTTCTAGAGGAGGGGTTAGAAGCAGTGAGGGCTTTTCCGTTCGGTGAGTCAGGCACGGCTCCTCTGGGGAAGGAGGCTGCCTTCCTGCTGGAAGTGTCAGCGCTACCTTTAAGGTTGAACCCAGCCAGTCGCAGGGGGGTACTCGCCCTCCCTTGTCAGGGAAAGAGACCCTCCGGGCTGGCGTAAAGCGCGACGCAGGGCTGACCTGAGCCTTCAGCGAAAAATACAGGTAGACAGGGGTGAGCTTTAGCCCAGCTGTCGCTCTACCGGGCGGCAGCCCTGCTCACAATTGGGTTGGACTCTGTCGGGCAGTGGTATGCGCTCACAATCCCACGGTGGCGGTGATAGCAAGTCGGTTTCCTTGATATGTGTAACCCAAGAGTGGGGGCGGACCAGGCCCGGCAATTGAAGCCACCAGCCCTTGGGTAAGGCAGCGGCCCCGAGGGCACTCTCGTCGTTGCGAGCGGAGTGTATTTCCAACAGGTCAAAAACTCGGGTGAGCCGTACGCAACTTGAGCATATAAAATTCCGCAACTCGCGAGCCGGTCGGGTGGAGAAGTGTCTCGGAGCAATCCTTGGCTAACTCCACTCGGCCGGTTTTCAACAGTCGCATGAGCACCGTCGGTGAGGAGCCCCTTGGGGCTCTGTACACCACTTTAAGCGCATTCGCCCCGTAAAGACACCTCTGGCATACACGGGGTCAGGTGCTGGGCCCTTTCCCAGTTTTCCTGTGAATCATAACTATCAATAGTCCAGTGCCGTCCCTGCTGACGATCCCGTGGGGCCCGGTATACGGCGGGCGGAGAGGCGGTCGCGTTGTGTCGTCGCGAAGGAAGTCGTGGGTGCTGGATGCTACTCCCTTGAAAATGAACACGCCGGGACGCGAGTGCCAGGCCATGGGTTGGGGCCTGGTGTGGTGCGTTGCTTGGCGGATCCGGTCGACAAGCGAAGTTGGGTCGACTCCTCCAGGCAGCACTGGATTTGGGGTGAAAAATTCCCCGAACACAAGCTCTGCTGCCGGTGCCTGGGGGTCCTCCTTGAAGGCGGTGCGTATTCCCAGCATGACGATGGGAAGCGCCACCAGCCACGATGTTTCGGTGCGGCATATTAGCGATGACTTCAAATTCCAGTGGAATCTTTCCACTAGGCCGTTCGCCTGTAGGTGGTACGGCGTCGTCCGGGATCTCTGCCATCCCGCGAATGCACCCAGAGCCGCCAACAGTCACGATTCATTCGTGATTATCTCTGGGCAGCCAAATCGGGCGATCGAACCGTGGAGGACCGCGTTGGCTATGCTTTCAGCGGTGATCTGCCACAGCGGGACCACCTCTGGCCAGTGCGAGGCGCGGTCGACGATCGTAAGCAAGTACCGGAAGGAACCTTCACGATGCCGACGTGGACGTGGCGGAATCGGGTAGTCTGGAAGGTTTCGATGGCGGTCACGATGTGGCGCGTGGTTTTGACGCGTTGGCAAGGCACGCACGTTCGGGCCTACGCCCGACAGAAGTTCACCATCCCCAGGAACCGGCGCAGACCCTGGGCGTCGTTTGGTCGCTAGAACTGTTGCAGGGCGGTGATGCGTTCCGGGACTGCACTAACGCCTTGTTTGAACAGGAGGAAAGTCACAGCCGGCAGCCGGTGTTGAGGACGATGCCGCTTTGAGCCAGACGCTGTAATATCGCGCTCAGATGATCCCTGTGTTCTGCCGGCGAAGAGCTGTAAACAATAATATCGTCAAAATAAGTGTAGCAGAACTCCAGGCCATGCAATACCTCGTCCATGAACCTCTGGAACGTTTATCGCGCATTTCGTAGCCCGAAGGTCATGACGGGAATTTGAACATCCAGAACGGTGTTTGTATAGTCGTTTTCGGGATGTCCGGCGGATGTACCGGGATCTTTGTGTACGCCCTGACGAAGTTACTAAGCTTCTAAAATAGTTTACATTATTAAGGTAGGTTTGAGCTTTTACATTGGCCCACTTCATATGGTTCACTAGGCAACTGGAGAATGACACTCTTGCGGAGACTTGTCGAAATACTAGCACCGTGCCCAGCAGGTATTCTGTCACTAATATTTTCTAATTAAGGCATCATCTCAATTCAATACCTTGGTAATGCATATCATCAAATCCTAGTACACCCTAACGACATAACAAAAACAGTAATCAGCGCCCCATTCTGCTACGTTTGGAATTATACTTTCCATACTTTAACAATGTAATCAAAGCACCGTTAGATCAATACAATGGCCACTTGATTCAAACAGCACAGATTAAAACTCAACTCTGCAAAGTGCATTCTAGGGAAAACAAAAGTATCTTTTCTTGGTTGTTTTATAAACACACAAGTTTAAAAGTCTCTAACACAGAGGTAATTCTAAAATTCTCAATTCCTACACCCTAGTAGAACTCAGACATTTTCTAGCAATGATTAATTACTACAGAAATTTCATCGTAAATAACACTGATACCCATTTACATTTAATGAGTTTCTAATAGATGCCACAGAGCATGACAAGTGACCTTGGACAGAAAAAGTCTTACCTGCAATCCAGCAATGCAAAGTTGACCTCACCGACTCTGCCAACCTTATGTTTTATTCACCTGGCCAAGCTCAAACAGCCAATACTTCCGTCACTTTTGGAGCGGTCCTAATGCCCATAGTGGGATGGACCCCAGCCCCTTGGATATTTTTTCACAAAAACTGACCCCTCTAGAAAATGAAAACAGCACATTTGACTTAGAGCTTCTTGTAATCTATGCTGTAAAACATTTCTGGCACTTCTTGAATGGTCAAAATTTTGTTATCCTTACAGACCATCAATCTTTCTTACTTTTGCTCTCGTGAAAGTCTCTGATTCTATGTCACTCAGGTAGCCAGACATCTGTCATTCATAACACAGTTCACCAGAGACAACAAGTACATCTTAGATGCAGAGACAAGAGTGCAAGAAATAAATACTAATGTACGAGGCAATTCTTTATCATAATCTATTCCATTCACATGTATGTGCAACAAAATAACTCATACTAAATAGTTATATATTGTCCTATATTGCAAAAGATGTTGTTGCTTGGGCCCGATTCAGTGTGAACTGCAAAAAGTCTGAAGTGAGCAGACACAATCACTCACCCATCTTTTTTTTTTAAACCAGCACATACTTTGACAATATGTACATATTGACTTGGTAGGAACACCACCACCTTTTGATACTTTCTCCTATCTACTCACTTGTGTAGACAGGTACACTAGATGGCCAGAAGCCATTGCTGTTATTGATAATATCAGTTGGATCCCTTGATTTAGAGTACCTTCTATTATCACTACTGATCAGAGATGACACTTACTGGTCAAATTTTTTTCCACCTCTCAACAAAATATTAGGGGTCAAACAAACTGAAAACAAGCACTCAGATGTCATAACAACCAGCACAAGATACAGACATTCACTCTAGTACTCTTGGTATTGCGCTCTGTACGTATGCCATTCTCAAATTTATTATCACAGAACTGGGGTATGGTTCAATAAGTAGAAACCAAAATTTCTCTCTTTCTTCAATTAACTCTGGAAGCTTCTGCTACCTGCTACCCATGACATCATCCATCTGGCTCTTTCCACTTGAACCAAGGTATTTTTAGGCATGGAAAAATTAAGTAACCTTACTTTGTGATGGACCATATGCTGTGAATGTCCCCCTAGCTGAGCACACTGGAGAAACAAGTTTTATGAAAGACATTTCATTTGAACACACACTGATGAATTCAATATAAGGTCATTATTTCATTACTCGTGAGGTGTTAGTATAGAATGTAATAATTTTTATGTTGTTTGTGGGAAGCAGAATCACCTGTTCATGTGGGTCCTGTTGTTTTGGTAAACGAGAATGTTAGCTCCTGTATTAATTGGCTACTTTGCTCTTACTTCTGTATCCCCCTTTCAAATTGCTATTAAAGGGAAACTGTCGATATATAAATGTCAACTGTCACCGTAAAAAAAATCTGTCAACTCTATGAATGGAAAGTCTTCAAATTGATATTTATACATACACAAGTTGGAAACTATTATAATATCAAGTGTTGCATTTATTTAATTGATATCTTCAACAATGAAAAACAAAAACTAAGATTCACAAAGGTAAAATTTTTTTGAAACATCTTTTTAATTTGATATATTTTATTTCTTACATGCCTTAATTTGTATCCCAAATATTTCATTTCAAATTAATTTCTATGAATTGAAAACTGTAACAATTGACTTGTTGGAGCCATATGAAATATTCTGTTGACAGCACGCTGGGCAGCATACATTGGTAATAAGTCAATATTGTCCTGCAGAAAAGTTGCCATCCTTTGTTCAACCCCTTGCCGCAAATGAGATTTGCTGTACCATGCATATAACTCTTCCTTCTTTTCATCAGACATCTATTGAAAATATACTAATTTAGAGGCGCAAACATTTTTATATGAAAATTTAAGAGAATTTATTTCTTGTATATACTTACATTAAGCAGGTGAAATAATATGAATTTTCATTAAATTCTAAAAGGATTCACTTAACATCATGAAAAAATATAAAACATTTACCTAATCTTGACCATCCACATAAATCAATTCATACCCTCCATCAACATTGTGTTGTTGTTGTTATTGTGGTATTCAGTCCCATCACTGGTCTGATGCAACTCTCTGTGCTAACCTATCTTGCACAAGAACTTTCATTACCGCATAACTAGCACATCCCACATCATCCCTAATCTGCTTAGCTTATTCCATCCTTTGCCTCCCTCTTCTGTTGTAAACCCATACACTTACTTCTAATGATAATTTTACAAGACCCTCATGACATAAAATGTAGCCTATTAATCTATTCCTTCTCTTGTAAATGTCCTCCATATTGTTCACTCTTCCCCTATTCTGTTAAGAACTTCCTCATAGTGATTCTATCCACCCATCTGATTTATAGCATTCACCTATAGCACCACATTTCAAAGGCTTCTATTCTTTGCTTTCCCACAACTCTTATCATCCACGTTTTGCACCCATAAAACGCCACGCTTGATACAAACATTTTTATTCACACAAAACATCAAGTGAATCCTTCCATTCAATGTGACTTTAGGCAGGTGAGTAATATTGTGAAAAGGATATTTTTATGTCTGAGTGTAGGCAAGTTTAGTTAATTTAATCCTAGGAAAGGGGTGCATTATGTTTTCTTTGTGGTCAAGGGTGGGTTTTGATAGTTGGACTTGGATAGAGCACTTGGTATCTGATTTTGGAAGAGGACTATTTATAAAGGCATTGAAGATTGGTTGTTCTAGATGACCAGACTATTCTAAGTGGAGCATAATGGTAGCTCACCCAAGGACTGGGCTGTGTGGGAGGGAGCATCTGGTGTGGTCACTTAGATTATGTAACAATGTTAACTTCTGGAATGAAAATTAGAGAATGATCTACACAGACTATTAATGACATAGCGTATTGGTAAGAGCATATGCACAGGTGCTAGCATGGTTACAAGTACTCTTGTGAATGTGAATGCTATTTAAAATTGCTTAGTTAATATTGACACAGTATTGCAACTGCTAAAATTATATAAACAATTTCCAATTGTTAATTTTAAATTACATAAAAAAGATATTCTCACCATTCTCCAATCACTTTGTTTTAGGTACTGTCCAATTTCTTCTATTATTGCTTTTCCAGAAAATCCCTAAAACAAAAGAAGTAAATATTGATTCTGCTATTGGATTCCAGACATTATAAAGGATATTATTCTTTTAACCTTTATTGAAGCAATATCATCAACATTTTGTTTTTGAACTTCATCAAAGTAATCATGAAATATACCGTAACACCAGGATTGTCGGAAATACTGAAACAAGTCTGGTATCAACTTATTCTCAAATCGAAGCACAAAATTATTCAGTAGCCTTTCATGTTTCCCATAAAGGCAAATGAGATTGTAAACATCAATTTCCTGTAAAACATTCCAGATTATTAATTTTTGTTTGAATAAATCAATTTAATTGACAAGGATAATTGCATAAAGCAATTATAATCATAAACTTAGTCTTACACAAAAATAATAGTTTTAACATATTTATTTACATCTATGTATTGTTACCAGAAGTGTAATGAGTGGAAATGGTTCTCAATTTCAGAGATGAAAGAGATTAGTGCCATAAAAAAAGATAATAAATGATTCCTACATATTGCTAAAACTAGAAAAAATGTAAATTTTATGATAGTTAAAAAATGGTTTCAGAAAACAAAACAGATCACTCAATTCAGAGCAACATCACTGTTGCGTATATAGTTCTTTCGAATCCCCGGGTGAGTACGGATAGTATTGAATAAGCAGTATACACGTTAAATTAGCACTTTATTTATGACATGACTTGTATAGATGCATTCTGTATAACGACTGTTCGCACATTCGAATTGTCAACGGGTCCTCTCCACTCTCGCGTCAGCCGGTGGCGCTTTCTGGAGGCGGCGCCACGAACGAAACGCTCTAACGAACATACACAACATACCTCCCCCCTAAGTTTCGTAGTCCGATTAGTAGGGTGGAGGACGACGATTCCTCGCAGGCAAGGACCTCGCCCTTGCTTGGGTCCCAGGAGTCGACGGACTGCGGATCGGCGTTCCTGACGAATCCTGGATTGAAGTTGCATCAGGTGGTTCCTCTGGATCAGCTGCGGCGGCCATGGTCCCAGTCGGATGAATCTCGGACTCGGGTTGAATCTCGGAGTCATCTTCGGGTTCATCACTGTTGGTCGGATCTGTACCATTGATACGTCGACGGAGTTGATCGACGTGACGACGCCAGACTTGTCCATCAGGGGTCTGCACGCGGTAGGATACTGGACCGGTGACCTCGATGACTGTTGCCGGAACCCACTTCGGATAGTTTCCAAAGCCCTTCGCGTAGACTTGGTCTAACGGCGCGAAGACTCGGAGTCGTGGATTGGCTCTGGCATTTGCTTGGAGTTGTTCTTGCTTTGACGACATTTCCGCGGAGAAGTCGGGGTGCAGACGGTCTAAGCAGGTCTTGAGGCGAAGTCCCATTAGAAGTTCGGCGGGGCACGTGCCTGTAGTGGCGCTTGGAGTAGAATGCTGGGCTAGCAGGAATCTTGCGAGCCTCAGGTGCCACTTTCCAACAATGATTCGCTTCAGCGCATCCTTCGCAGTCTGAACCATTCGCTCGACTTGTCCGTTCAAAGACGCATGCTTGGGAGCGACGGCTATATGGTGAATACCATTATTACTGGCGAACTCCTGGAACTCGGCGCAGGTGAAGCCAGTTCCATTGTCGGACACGATGGTGTCAGGAATACCATGCGTAGCGAACAATGGTCGTAGTGCTTGAATTGTCGAAATAGCGTCTGTCGATTTTACTTGAATCACTTCCAACCATTTGGAATACGAATCGACGACTAGAAGAAGTATGCAACCTTGATATGGACCAGCGTGATCGATGTGAAGTCGAGACCACGGCTTCTTAGTACATTCCCATGGGAAAACAGGTGCTTTCGGTGGTGCATGACGAGTTAACTGGCACGTCTCACATCGGTTGACGACGTCCTCGATCTGCGCGTCGATGCTCGGCCACCAAACGTAGCTCCTGGCTAGTGCCTTAGTCTTGACGATGCCTTGATGAGAATCGTGCAACGTCTCAAGAATGTGCTGCCTTGCTTCGCTCGGAATAACGACGCGGCAACCCCACAGCAGGCATCCTCTATGAGCTGATAATTCATGTTGACGCCGGATGAATGGCGTGAATTCGTCGCCCAACTTCCCGGCAGGCCATCCCCTCCATACCCAGTTGAGGACACGCGACAGGAGCGGGTCCTTCGACATCATTTTCGCAATCTCCGAAGCTGTAAGCGGTGGCTTGTCCAATGCCTCAAGCAAGAGGACCTCGCACGGCGGTGGAACTTCGAGTTCGTCGGTGGGTAGAGGTAATCGGCTCAATCCGTCAGCATGGCCAATGGTCTTCCCCGGCTTGTAGACCAGCTCGTAGTCATAAGCTCCCAGCAAAAGACTCCATCGCTGCATGCGTGGCGATAGCATGTCCGGAGTAGGTTTGTCTTTAGCCAACAAACCAAGCAGCGGCTTGTGGTCCGTCCGGATCTCGAATGTCTGACCATATAAGTAATCGTGGAATTTTTTAACGCCGCGTATAATCGCAAGTGCTTCCTTGTCGATTTGGGCGTAACGACGCTCGGTATCGTTCATCGTCGCTGCATGAAAAGCGACGGGTGCCTCCACTTCCGGTGCCAACTGGTGTCCCAACACAGCTCCGGTACCGTACTGTGAAGCATCACACGTCAATACGATGGGCTTCTTGGGGCCAAAGTGGACGAGAAGAGTGTCCGATGACAGCAGCTTCTTAACCCCTCTGAATGCGGTGTCCTGAATTTGAGTCCACTTCCACGGCGCTCCCTTGTCCAGTAGGCGATGCAGTGGCTCCGCGATGTCGGCCTTGTTACGAAGGAAGACGTGGTAAAAATTCAGCAACCCCAGGAATGCTTGCAATTCCTCTTTGCATTTAGGTCTCGGCGCGTTGTGGATAGCGTCGATCTTGTCTGTAGTAGGTCTCACGCCGTTCTTATCAACCAGATAACCCAGGAATGTAACGCTTGTAGTCCCGACGATGCATTTTTCTCGATTCGCTCGAATGCCAGAATCAGAAAATCGTAGAAGCACTTCGCGTAAGTTTCCTGCGAGTTCTTCCGGCGTAGCACCCTTGATTAGCACGTCATCAAAGTATGGAAGGACTCCGGGAATCCCAACCAGCAACGTTTCGATGAATCGTTGAAAGATGCCTGGTGCAGTGGAAACCCCGAATTGCACCCTCTTGCACTTGAATGCGCCTCGGTGAGTGACAATGGTCTGGGCCATTGCGGATGCATCATCGACGGCGAGTTGTAAATACGCTTGCGACAAGTCCAGTTTTGCGAAGTGACGACCTCCTGCGAGTTCGGCGAGGAGTCGGTTGACGGCAGGTACTGGATACGGATCTTGTAGAAGAGCCTTATTAATCGTGCATTTGTAATCTCCGCATAGACGAATAGTACCATCTGGTTTCAGAATAGGGACTACTGGAGTAGCCCATTTGGAGTCGGCGACTGCTTCAAGAACTCCTTGATCTATCAGTCGGTCGATTGCCACATCCACCTTCGGAATAAGTGCGAAGGGCAATTTCGGAGCCTTGAGTCGGATAGGATTAACCATCGGATCCAATCGTAGCATTACCGGCGGTCCTTTGTATACCCCCAGTTCCTCACTGAAAACGTCGGGAAACTCTGCCAACACTGCCTCTGGCGACGTCGAACTCACGCGTAGAATACCGTCGAGTTTGATTCCCAGCGCAGTAAACCAACTCAATCCCAGAAGACTTCTCCTTTCCTTCTTCGAGATTAGTAGTGGCAACTTTCCATTGAATTTTCCGTAGCAGACTGGGACATCCAACATGCCTACAATCTCCACAGTTCGCTGGTTGTAGTCGCGAAGAATATACGGCGACTTCTTAAAACGAGGTAATTTGTTACTGTAGATCCGTCGACAAGTTTCCAGGTCTATGATTGAAACTTTCGCACCAGAATCCACGTCCATTTCTATTGATACTCCATTTACTCGCACGACGGTCTTGATTTCGTTCGCAGTGGACGATATTTCGCACGTCTGGATATGCTGGAGGTTGTATACACTCGTCTTGGAAGGCTTCTTATCCTTTGGAGTCGGCGGTGGGCGACGAGAAAAACTTCCACGGTCCCCTTGCGAGTTCTCCGCAGGCTTCGAACGACAAACACGCTCGATGTGTCCCCTTTTCTTGCACTCAGCACTTCGAAATTTGCAATTATCACGATGACTACCACCACAGCTGGCACAAGCTCCGATTGAATTCTGTCCCCCTTGTGGCTTAGCGGAACCCTTGTTCGACCGTTGGCGTCGGTTTTCATATTTCGGAGGATCCGTGTTGACTAGATTTGCAGTTGTAGTACCAGCACCTCGGATTTCTTTCATATGTCGGGCAGCAGCTTCGGCTGCTAAAGCTTTTTCCTGTGCTTGCGCGAAGGTTAAAGCAGATTCGGCGAGCAACCGGCGTTGTAGAGCTTCGTCTCGGATACCGCAGACAAGTCTATCTCGCAACGTCAGGTCTAGCGTAGCGCCAAAATTGCAATGTTCAGCTAAACGACGAAGTTCGGCGATATACGTATTAACAGTTTCGTCCGCAAGTTGATTTTGACGGTGGAATTGGAACCGTTGAAATATTTCGGATGGTTGCGGTGCGAAATGTGCTTTAAGAAGAGCGGTTATTTCGTCATACGACTTCGTTGACTGAGCTTCCGGCGACACAAGAGAACGAACAACGGCGTAAGTCTTTGCCCCACAAACAGTTAAGAATACGGCTTTCTTCTTACCGACTTCCTCGATTCCATTCGCTTGCATATAAAACGCTAGTCGTTAAGCGTAAGCGTCCCACGACTGCGGTTGACTCACGTCGAATTCTTCAATCACGCCTAACGTAGCCATTTCTTGAATTAAAATGCCACTTATCTGAATTGTAGTGTGATTGATGCCTTGAGTTACGAATTTCCACTTCAGAACTTGTATTTTCGACGAACGGAATGTTCACTTTTTGAATGTTCAACTGCCACAGCAATGGCTGCCTACGTTTCACTTTTGAACTTTGCTCACTTGCTGTTTCCGAGTTGTTTCTTCTCACCCAGGTATCCCATCCTCGTCGCCAGTTGTTGCGTATATAGTTCTTTCGGATCCCCGGGTGAGTACGGATAGTATTGAATAAGCAGTATACACGTTAAATTAGCACTTTATTTAGTATAACATGACATGACTTGTATGGATGCATTCTGTATAACGACTGTTCGCACATTCGAGTTGTCAACGGGTCCTTCCCACTCTCGCGTCAGCCGGTGGCGCTTTCTGGAGGCGGCGCCACGAACGAAACGCTCTAACGAACATACACAACAATCACCCATCTAGTAATATACTCAGAGCTTCTTATCACTAGACTTAGATGATACAAACAACTACATCAGGAAACACCTAGAAGGGAGGAAGTGAAATTACAATACATTTAAAACCATTCAGTAATAAAAAATTTTCTATAAAAGTATGTTTCATTTTCCAAAAACATGCTATTCATATATTTTGCATAACAGTCTCAATCAAAAATTATTTTGAAGGAAGAAAAAACAACATGCTGAGAAATCAATTACACAATCCTGACTATGAAAAACAGCTGGCAGCTGAGTTAGCTGCTAATGTAATGATTGAGAGAAGGAAGTGCACAGTGTATGGACCTGCTAAAAAGTTTTCTACATCACTGTAAAACATTTCCCTCAGATAGTGGGTGGTATGGACATTGCATATTAAATCAAAAACCAAATCAACAAGTGACTGATAAAGAATCTAATCCAACAATACTAAATGGAGACAATGGTAAATTTTTAAAGAAGAAGAATAATTTAACTCACATAGAAAAAAATGATCAACAAATACATTTCAAAAATGGACCTGTAAGATATCAAACACTGACATTGAATCTACCAGCTCCTTTTATGTAGAAATGAAGTAATATATCAATTAGGTTTTAAATTATTTGAGACTAAGGTGTCAATCTGTTGATAAACCAAGAGCATCTATCAATTTTAATGTGTTTATTATTTTATTTTCTATCCCTTATGACGAAGTGATGTCATAAAAGTAGTTTAAAATAACTGATGACGCTCTTGGTGGAAATACATCTTCTTATTATCTTATGAATCATTTAAATATACTTTAGTAACATGAAAAAGTTAAATGTGTGCATAAATCTTGATTAAATTTTGTACAAACCCATAAACAAACGCGCGAAGGTAGACTCCGCTACCATCTCTATGGGCGGGTGTAAACGAGGTTAAATTACTTTAAAAAATGAAAAAATGGCCGTGTCAATGAGAATAATAGTGTTTCGCAATAATTTTAAACTCTTTCGTAATTGCAACCCAGTTTGGGTGGAGTGTGGATAGAGGGTCATAACATAAAATGAACGCGAAAACCGAGATTTGTGTCGAATCAGGAAAATAATTACGTTGTTTTTCAGCCCCTAGGCGAGAAGGTGGAAGAAGGTAAAACAAAGTTCCGCGTCAATATTAAACGCTTGGAGTCAATATCTACAAAACTTTGTTCCCGTGTAACGATCCAGGGACAAACAATGGATCGGTAAAAGTCCCTTTTCACGAAGGAGTGTGAGTAGCTTTCACTCACTTAGAATACAATAATTATTTATGTCTCTCTTAAAATACTGAGGGTATTTTCGTCTCTGTTATGGAACCGGAAGTATTTTGACTCTATTAGAATACCCCAAATTTGATACTTTCTCGAGGTAAGAGGAATAGGCTAGTCTCTCGTATGATACTGAAATGATTTTTGCCTCTTTTAGGCTACGCGCCAACTAGTGATTTATCTCGCGATAGTTTAGTTGCCGAAATGGAAGACGTTATTCTAAATGGGAATGCGACTACTTGCGACTACAAATTCGCAGCGATTAAGAAAATGCAACCTGTCATTTTGCGATTGGCGGTCTTCTGAAATGAGCACATTTTTCAATAAGCGTTTAAACCGTCATCGAGAGTGTCACATTTCTGTGTTTTTATCTTTTCTCGCACCCTACTCTATCAAAACTGAAGGAGTATTCATTTCATAACAACCTACGTGATGACTCAAAGTACCTTAAGTGAGCCAATAATTCTATTGGTGAGTGAGTCAATAATTCTACCGGTGTCTTTATTAAGCAAAGTAACTTTGAAGAGTTTAAAAATCGATTCATTTAATTTAATGGTACGCTAAGAGATCCGAAATTATTGTTGATGCTCTAAGAAAGTCAAATATACTGCGGATACCTTGAGAGAGTCAAAATACATATGGTACTACAAGAGAGAATCAAATTAGAGTCAAATCGAAAGTGGACGCCAGGAGTGTGTAAGATGTACAAACGCTGGAACAGTACGTATATAGATGACTACACTAGCAATGTATACCCGACACAAACAGTTTTGTGATTAGATTTTTGCAAAGTGAAGGTGTGAAACCTATAGAAATTTATCGCAGAATGAAGGTCAAGGATGGGAATGTCTGTTTGTCACAGTAGCAAGTGTATGAATGGTGTAGGAAGTTTTCTAATGGTGCATCTGTAATCTCCCGGGTCAGACGCATCGTGTTGTGACTCCCGAGGCCACAGCAGCAGTTGAAATCGTCGTAATGGAACTTTGCCTTGTGACATTGGATGTTAATGTGACAGCTATATGCGTGATGTGCTCAGGTTTCATATCTGCACACCTGAATTGAAGCAGCGGCGTGTTGTTGTGTGTGAAGAACTTCTGCGATTCCTTGAACACGACGAATGATGCCTTTCTTGCGCGAATCTTCACAGGAAACAAAACCTGGGTCCATTACCATCAGACAGAAATGAAGAGAGCCAGCAAAGAATGTGGCCATTTGACATTATCCGAACCAAAGATAATTCGAACAGAACCATCAGTAGGGAATGATATGTTATGTGGTACAAAAAAGGCGTCCTCTTGGACCACTACACGCCGCGAGGGACTGTTACCAGTAACACCCACAAACACCATCTCAAAAATCATATTCGGCAAAAACGATATATATTGCTACCAAAAGGTGTTTTTCTGCAACACGGCAGTGCAGGGCCCAGTACGGCTCGTGCGATGGTTGCAACAATTGCAGACATACGGTTTGAATGACCACCATACTCGCCCTACCTTGCCTCTAGTGATTAACATATGCTTGGATCCCTAAAATAAGCACTTTTTTGGACGAAATTTCATTCCGATAACGAGGTGCGCTAGACGGTGCACAATGGTTGCACCGTCTCCCAAAATAATATTTTTCTTCGGAAGCGTTGGCATTATTCATTGAGCGTGGAGAAAACTATGTAAAAATAAGATACAGATGTGTTGTGTGTGTGCACAAAATATATAAGTTTCTAAAATTCTTTCAGTACCCTAGCACGGTAAAAGATACTCCTCGTATGTTAAAAAACAACCGGTACTATAATAGAGTCAGAAATACTGTTTCCTAAGAGAGACAAAATTTACTCTGCGTAATTAAGAGAGACGGGGGAGGGGGGATCTGGTTAGGCCCCACAGCCAGGCGAGCTTTGAACTAACTGCGGAACGCTCCCAACCTCCAGGGCACTAGCCCTCAGACGATGTCTGTTACTGACGCCCGGACTATCAGTGCCCTCAGACGTAGGCAGCTCAGCCGCGGACCATGACACTCCTTTTCACCAAGTTACGGGCTGGCGTACCGCTCTGCTCAGGGAATAGGCAGAAGCCCACTAAACCCACAAGCAGTGGGGTACAACCCCGAAGGAATGCCCATTGCCGCATGAATGGACTCCCGAGGAACCCCCTCTAGGCTGCTAGAAACGTGATTGCCAAGCCGTGGCACTGGCAACCGGGGCCAGTGGGGATTCCTCCGCCCGGAATACAAGTATTAGTCGAATTTCTCCAACAACAGAGACTGGTCGCGGTTACCCGAGAAACTAATGCTAACACCCACAGAGGATGCCAGCAAAAGAGAAACGGAGCAGAGCACTATTGCACATGAAATTCCAGTGGCGGTGAGTTCGTTACCCACATCAATGGTGTCTGACACCGGACTCGATGAATTCGGATACTATCCCCGCTAGCGGCATCTGCGGACGACGCCTCCGACGTAAAACGACTGCCTTACTCTTCGTTGCATTTATTTGCATTTTATTTCTAACTGGCCATTGGTAAATTTTGTCTGCAGAATCTGTGCATCCTCAACGTTTACGATTTCCCTATAAACCATAATCATCGGCAAAAAGTTTGATCTGTGATTTTATACCGATTTTCAAGAGATTTATGAATGCAAGGAACATGATGACACTTCCCTGCGGGACCCTGACGTGATTTTCACAGAGTCGGACAATTTGTCATTCACGCGAACTCTAAGTGAACGATCTTTTAAAAGTTCCCGAATCCACTTCAGTACCTGAAAATCTATATCAGTATTTTTTAACTTACTTAATAATAGATCATGTGGCACGACGTCGAAGCCTTTAGAAAAATCAATAATTATAGCGTCTATTCTCCAGGCTCCCTGATCAGCCCCGTCCGACAGATCTTGGCAGACCGTTGCCAGTAACCAGTTGGATCTTACAAGAGAATCCAGGTGTGAAGCCATGTTGTCCACTGTAAATCCACCCCATTTCGTCCCAGTGCTTACGCAAATATTCAGCTATCAAGCGTTCAAATTGCTTGCGTATGACAGATGTGAGGCCTGTAATTACTTGTTTCCGATCGCGCACCTGATTTAAATATGGGAACTACAATCACCTTTCTCCAATCGTCTGGAACATCAGAATTGTTAATAGATATTTCTAATAGCCGTATGAGGTACGTAATCATGGCTTCCCCTTCTAATTTCAGCACTTCTCCCGAAATCCCATCCGGGCCAGCTGACTTATGAGCCTTAAGTTTTCTAATATTTTTTCGTAATTTCCTAGCATTGATTTTGAAGACAGATGAAGATCTGCAGTTTCCCCAAGTGGGTAAATCCATCTTTATCTTAATATCGTGGCAAAGTAGTTAGCAAACCTGTTGGCTATAATTGCTTCGTCTAGTTCTAGTGTATTTCCTACTCCTTTTAGTGGCGGAGCAACGCTCTTATGACTCTTGCGCCTTTAAGTAAAAATTATCCCTTAAATGGGGGAGCAATTATATTCTGTTAGAGTACTGAAAATATTTTTAACCATGTTACTGTACTGGAAGTATATTTGAACCTCTCAAGTTACTGGGATTATATTTGACGTTAATATTGTGACGTTTTCGATGCAGGTTGACCAAGAATTAAATAATGTACCGGGATAATATAAATAAATACCCGGGCAACGCCGGGACCCCAGCTAGTACTGATATAAAATCTGCGTCTTTCAATAGAAATTTGTAACATACACATAAATGATGGCCGTATGATCGCGAGCAGTATGTTGGGAAGTGTGACGTCAGCAATTGTAGCATGATGGCCGCGCCCCTAGAGACTTGCACCAGAGAGGAGAAACAAGAGGTTATCAAAGGACGAAACACCTACAAGCATTTATAGGAGAAGATGCGGTATTGGGATTTCTATTTGTCGCATCAGCAGGTCTAGGGCACAGGAAGTTTCAAAGTGATGCAATACGCTTCGGTAGACCGCGCGTTGCTACTAGGCCAGACGACCAAGTGATCGCAGAGACTGTGTGGCTGTAGAATTGACAATCAGTCATGGCTCTTCGCATTATGCCAATTACGATGAGCTGCACAAAATCTCCTCTAGTTAGCCTTATGTCTGTGAATCAGTCATGCGCCGTTATGAAACCGAAGGAGATGGATCCTTAAAGCGTATAATATGGTATTGAATTTTGGACCCACTTCTAGCAGCCGAACTACTTTTAGTGAAGCAGCAGAGATTGACGACGTTCACCATCGCCGAAATCCAAGGAGCCCCGTGCAAATGTGAGTACAGATGAAGTGATTCTCACGATCTTCTGAGATTCCTGGATCATGCGGCCTGGGCCAACTTTCTTCAGCGGGTTCACTCGCCGAGAGGGAAACAACGAACCAACATGAGGCACTGAATTACTTCTGAAGTACAAAATAGTTACGTTCTTGCCTCATGGTTTTGAAATTTTCTACATGGTATTCCTTAAGTTTCAGAGTTCATACTCCCGGAAAAAGCCTACATAATTCAATCACGGCAAATTTATTTTAAAAATTATTTGACTTATTCACAAAAAATAATGACCTTCTTCGTGTAGCATGTGATGGTTCTTACAAATCTGTGAGCATCCAAATGTAAGCGGAAGTATCCTGCTTCAGAATGTTTACAGCTTCCAGTAATGTATATATTGCCCTGAAATGAAATTTTAATTACAGGAAACAGTTTATCATAAATATATTATTACTTCCTTATTAAAAAGTCTGGAAATTTTAGTTGTTTAGACTTTTTTATTTCCGAAATAATTGCAAATAATAGTCTAAACAGATATAAATATAGTTTGTTTCTGGTAATATTGATTATTTCGAATCTAATATACTCATTATGAAAATACATTAATGATGCCAAAAAGTTAATATGTTCAGTAACAATATTTTTATAGTGAATAGTATAAAACATTATACTAAAGATTATTTGTACTTACGGTTTTGCCGTAACTGCGCACTTATCCTTCATACATTATTCTATAAGAATGTCACTGTCCATACCACAGGCGTTGATTAGTAATGTTTACGATCATGCTTATGACAACACAAAATATTTATTCATCGGTACTCACTCAGTATATTTAAAAAATAATAATTGCTTTTAAATTAATTTATGAAGATATATGAACCTTACACATTGAAATGGAATAGTGACATTAACAAGAAACATGACTAATGTATGGCTTACCTACAAATATAAATTAACTTTACTCTTAAGTGTCGGTCAAATAGGGAGTGAACCGTGCGTGAAATTGGATAACCGTTGACCATCACGTCGTGGACGGAGATTGGTTGAACAGAAAGCGGACAAAAAAGACGAGTCAGAGAGGGAAACAGTCAAAGGTCGTATTGAACGATTTTCCTTTTTTTATTCAACATGTTCAGTTTCTTCGCCGAAGAAGAATCTTTTCGAGTCAAGAAAAACCGAAATTCTTGCACAAAATTAAAGGAAAAAAAAGATTTCAGCAAGTTTCGTCGATTATTTGTACGGATTTATTTCAAACAGATTCTCGTATATTTTCGAATGTCTCAAGAAAAATTTGATACGTAACTCACGTAGAACCTAAAAAATCAAAGCAGAACTACAGTGAGAGAAATTGCTTTGGAAGAAGGAAAGGCTTGAAGTAAATATGTGTAACACGCTTTTAATTATTCCTATCCGAAATTAGATTAATTATCAATGATATTATCAGCATAGTGATTTGGTAGGATGAAATTTTGGTGTTATTATTGTTTTACACCAAGAATATTATTATAAGGAATTTATTAAATAAAAAAAGAAATAGTTTAGTTTAATATAATGAATTTAATGATGATTAAAAATTGAAATATGGTAATACAATATAAAAAAATTATATTCAAAAAATATATAACTCAAACTAAATGTTTTATCGAAAATTTAAATGTACGAAAAATGAATTATTAATTTGGCTATAACCGTAAAGCAGAAAGAATCTCTGAATATTCTGAAATGGCTGCTCTCGGGAACGCGGGAGACCGCTTAGGTAATGAAATAAAATAAAACGCGCTTCAAAACGAAAACGGTTTTGAGATTCTTCACCGGATAAAATGTCGATTACCGTGGATGTTAAACGCTCGTATCTGGTGCAGCCGAGGAAATCTGCACGGGGCCAGTCTCGTTGTTCTCCGTTCCTATTCGTACGCCGGCTATTTCACGTCTTCTCGCACCAAGATCCTTTAGCACCTCTCCTTCAGATTAACCCGCATCAAAATGTTGTCTTTTTATTTTCTGTACTCCCACCAAATGAATCTCTCTTCTCGAAACGTACAGCCAAATTTTAAAAATTTTGCTTGTTCTGTCTCTGATATCTCTCTGCGTCTCTGCTATCTCTCTACCGCTCTCTGGCAGACTCTGCACCATCTGCTCAACAATCATCCCAGGCAATAATGTTTCACCCCGACTTGACCTTGACCATCCTCGCTTTCGTCCTGCTGTACGCGACTCGGTAGAATATTAACTAAATTATTTTTGCTTTACTGATTAAATGTGGGGGAACGTGGAAATATCCGCCATCTCTCTCCAAAAGCTGACCAACAACTGCAGTGACCTCTTATTTAATGTCATGCTCTCCCGGCTTCCGGGGTTCCCAAACTATTTTGTAGGGTAGTTTCGCTTCCTGCTTTGTTCCCGAGGAAGCATCAATACCCGTTTTACACGAACTGTCTCTTTCTTGTCCATGTTTTCACTCCTTCCCTATATGGCTGGCAAACCTACAGGCCAATCGTCGCTTCTCTATTGTCCGCCATAAGGATAACAAAAAAATTAACGTCCGCCGTAGGAAACACTGTCTTAGCTTCGCGATACACTTTGAAATAAAATCATTTGAGGCGAAAATGCGTGCTACAATACATAATACAAACAATGGCCAAAAGTCGGACATCGAATAATTTAATTTGAAAACGTTTCCTCCTCCACCATTCGGAACCGGCTCAGTTTATTCTAAAAAAAAAATTAAATAATCAATTTAATTTTATAAATTTCATTATCATTTACATTCCTGGTCCGCCTTCTAATTTGATCTATTTTATAAAATAGGCGTTTTGTCCTTTAATTTGTAAAGTCTTCGCAAAGTTAGATTTAAATAAATAGAGTCATTAAGAGTTCAGTATGAGGATTAATAGAGGGAAAACTAAGGTAGTTTGGGAAACAGCGGAATAACAAACGGTGTTTGATTGGAAACGGATATTTTGACGGAAGGTAAGGAATTCTGGTACTTGGGAAGCGTAATAATTAGGGATGGCAGAAGTATAGTAGACAAAAAGTAGGATAGCACTGGTAAGGAATGCTTTCGGGGAACGGGAATTTACTTACGGGTAATATAAGTGTGAATATTATACAATCGTTACTATAAATATTCGTATGGAGTGTGGCGTTATATGGGTGCGAAACGTGGACGGTAGGAGTTGCAGAAAGGAAATTAATTGAAGCCTTTGAAATGTGGTGCTATGGGAATGCTGAAAATAATATGGGTGGATAGAATCCCAAACGAGGAAGTACTAAACAGAATAGGGGAAAATCGAACAATATGGAGGACATTGACCAAGAGAAGGGATAGATTAATAGGGCACGTTTTAAGACATGAGGGTCTTGTAAAATTAGCATTAGGAAGTGTGTGGGGTAAGAACAGAAGAGGGAGGCCAAGGATAGAATACGCTAAGCAGATTAGGGAGGATGCGGGTTGTGATAGTTATGATGATATGAAAAGGCTTGCGTAAGACAGGTTAGCATGGAGGGCTGCATCAGACCAGTCTTAGGACTGAATACAAGTTAATCTGACTTAATATTATAAATGAAATACTAAGAATGGCCAAAAGTCAGAATTTAAATAAATTAATTTGAAATCGGTTATTCCGCCATTCGGGATCTCCTCAGTTCATTCTACAAAATATTATATAAATAAATTAATTATATATATTTGTAATTATATAATTACTTATATATAAATTTTATTATGAAGTGTATGGCAGGAAAAGTCGGCACAAAGAACCAGACAAAAATGCAGCAGGAAAAAGACATACATTTTGAGACATATCCCTCTGGGCTTAGCTGCCTTTCAAAACAGAGTTGTTGCCATAGTCAAAATGAAAACTGAGCGCATTATCTACTTTCTCCCTTTTCAAAAGAAACCTGCTCTTCGAATAATTAATTTTTTTCATAAAGCTCCTACAACTAGATGGACAAAGTAAGCAATCAAGGTTTGCAGGAACCTTGTTTGGTATTTATTATATCTTTATATTTTGCCTGCTTATCGGCCACTTCAATTCCTATTTGAGAATTTATAAAAAGCGTTCGTTTGTGTTTGAGTGC
Organism: Eucriotettix oculatus; assembly: GCA_034510155.1. NCBI lineage: Eukaryota > Metazoa > Arthropoda > Insecta > Orthoptera > Tetrigidae > Eucriotettix > Eucriotettix oculatus. Next base: position 107,878,287 of record CM067376.1, on the reverse strand, counting down.
GCAAGACTAGACTTCTTGCAGGATAGTTTGCGAATTCGGTAAAACCGATCCTACGGGTGAATAACTTTATTAAAGTTGAAGTTTTCACGTGAATACATCAACGAAACAGGAATTTTTTATTAGTAAGAAAGTTATAGACTAGCCAAATTATGTTAGTTGTAATAATGTAACTTAGTGATTTGACTGTTTCTCCGCATTATCTCCTTTTTCCCACTTTCTTCAGTACAATTTTTTAATCCAAAACAGAAGCCAAATTAATTAGTTTTTATGCTTCGCGACTCATTTTTGTGATGCCAGTCTGTAACTATACTAGTTCGCTGGAATAAGTCTCATGTTTAGCCTTGCTCGTCCGCTTCCTGTTGAACTATTTGTAGCTGGGCTCCACAGTTTGTGTGGAATTATAATAAATTTTAAAAAGAGCGATCATGAATCTATAAGCCATGCATTTTAAATGTATGAGACTAAGTAATAGTTTCACATAATTTCGAATGGGTTTTTAAAATCAGAATTCTTTGCCACTTTCTATTTAATGAGATGTGAACGAAAGACACTGCAAATTATTCTTCACTAGATTACCCAAGTGAGGAGAAATAGTTAAATGAAAAACATAATATGCCCTTAATATAAGGAACCGGCTATTCTCAATAATTACGTTAAATATCTTAATGGCAACTTAAATTACTTTATATAATGAATAAATTAATTAAACATATATTTACAAATAAGAGTTGAGCCTTTAAGACAAATAAAAGTATATTTATAAAACTGCAGTTAGTTTTAAAAGGTAGGAATTTGATGACGTCTTACGTAATCTGACTTGCTAATAGCAGCTTCCATAGGCATATCCAGACCTGGTTTACGAATGTGTAAATAATTAATATTTCCTGGAAGTAAACAGGAGACAATTATTGGCGAGAAAAATCTTGGAGGCAATTTCACTTCTGATTGTTCTGAAACATTTTCTTGGAGGTATAGTCTCTTTAACAACTGATTAGCCACCTAAAAATTTTAATTTGATTAATTCAGCATAAGTGATATAATAATTCAATTAACAAAAATAAAATAAAAAATTAATTGCTCATAGTAATAATATCATACAATAAACAATAGATTTTAAAGTTTTCCATACATTTAACATTGAAATCCGTGTATACATTAAATTAACGTGTTATATATTGTCAGAAGTTTAAACCATGCTGGTAGATTGGAGAATTTTAAAGGGGAAATGTTAGATATAATAGGAATTAGTGAAGTTAGATGGCAGGAAGAGCAAGAGTTTTGGTCGGATGAATATAGTATGATAAGCACAAAAGCGAATAGAGGTAATGCAGGGATAGTTTTTGTAATGAATAAAAGGCTGGGGCAACGAATAGGCTATTATGAACAACATAGTGATTGGTAGTAACAGAAAAGTTAGATACAAAACCACACGACAATAATACAGTTTATATGCCCACAAATGTCGCAGAGGAATAAGAGGTTGAGAAAATCTACGAAGAAATTGAAGAAATAATGAAGTATGTCAAAGGAAACGAGATTTATAATATAGGGTGATTGGAACGCAGTAATAGGAAAGGTAAGAGAAAGTTATATAGTTGGGTACTATGGACTTAGTGAAAGGGATCAAAGGGGAGACAGGCTAGTAGAATTTCTCATGGAGCACAAATTAGTAGTGGCAAATACCTGTTTCATGAAAGACAGCTCTACGTGCGGGGACACGGGCAGGTACCAATTGGACTACATAATGGCGAGACAGACAAATGCGAAACCTACCCAGGAGCAGATGTGAACTCCGACCATAATCTGTTGATTATGAAATGCAGGCTGAAAATGAAGAAACTCAAGGAAGGAATTGAAGCAAAGAGATGGAATTGAATACACTCAAACAACAAGCGTTGATTCAGAGTTTCAAAGAATAAATCAAGAATAGATTAATGGAGAAAGAAATAATATAGAAGAGAAGTGGACACTCTTAAAGGAAGAAATGACGAAGAAACCAGAAGAAAAAAATAGGAAGAATAGCTCAGACCAATAGGAAAGCATAGATAACACAGGAAATAATAAAAATGATTGATGAAAGGCGTAAATATAAAAACGCGAGATGAAAATGGTAAAGCGCAGTACAGACGCTTGAAGAATGATATAGATAGGAGTGCAAATCAGCCAAATAGGCTTGGCTCCAAGAGAAATGCAAAGCGGTTGAAGATTTCAGATTGACAGGGGAAATTGAAGCAGCTTATAGGAAAATCAAATAAACATTCGGCGAGAAGAAAAATACTAGCAAGAACATCAGGAAAGCAGATGGGAAGCCAATTCAAGATAAAGACGAAAGGGCGGAAAGATTGAAGGAATATCTAGCAGAGTTGTATCACGGTAGAAATCTAGATCAGTCAGTAATAGAAGAAGAAGATTGATGATGAAGAGTTGGGGGACAAAATTTTAAGGTCGGCGTTTGACGTGGCGCTGACAGATCTGAACAACGGTAAAGCGCCAGAAATTAATTACATTCAAGCGGAGTTGAAAGATCATCGGGCGAAGAAGCAATATCGCGGTTGTTCAGGATAGTCTGCGAAATCTACGAAACAGGAAGAATTACATAATTATACCTATACCGAAGAAGACTGGTTGATAGATGCGAACAGCACAGGGCAATTAGTTTAGTATCAAAATTCAAGGAGAAGAAAAAATTAAATAAATAAAATTAAAAACCATGCATACACCTTTAGAACATAATTATTCTGCAGTTAATTTTATTCAATTAAGTTGATTACGTTTAATTAATTTCTCTTTAATAATAATACAAATATTTTATGGACAGCCGACATGAACTGTAGAACTATATCTAAATGAGAAGGCAGCATGAGTCTTCTTAATTGGTGGGGAAAGTCGCTGATCCTTTTCCTGTTCTTTTTTTATATCAATTATTTTGAGTTTAACATTCTTTATAATTTTACACTTGAAATTGAGCTGCGATGCTGTTTTGTAATACAGGTCAGAATTACTAAATTTCCTAAAATTTAAACCATTTTCCTTAAGCAAATGACGATACCGACACCCATTTGCATGTAAACGAACTGCTATCACTCTTTCCTGCCTGTCTATTTAATTAATTGATATGGACAGGAAGGAGAGATAATGTGTGACCCTAAATTTATTGTTGTATCTAATTGTCGCGCTAAACTGATGATCAAGTTATAAATAACTTTATCTACTCATCTTTATCTTTTTCGCATTGTGTATGTTTCTATCGCAATAATGCGTCTCAATAAGTTTGCTACGTAGCTTAATCTCTAATTATTAAAACCTTTGCAGGGTCTTCCAATCTCCGGCCATTTAATTTACTGCATCGCTGTCAATTATTTTTTTACCAATTAATTTCAATTGTTTAAATACTTTTTAGCATCAGTTTGAGTAGAGAATTAATCTCTACTTCTCTGCTTAGTTCGTTGTCAACGAATCCGTTTCCATACGCATATTTTATAAGCGATTAATTGATACCAATCGATTTTTGATCCCACACTACTTTTTAATCCCCAACTCTTCTGCCTCAGGAGCTCAGTCTGCGGTCCAGAAAAGATGAGTTTATGTCGTATTTCCACACGTAGACGTGTTGTCAGCGCTTCGAAAATTTCTTCAAGTAATAATGGACAGACGCCGAGGGTACGCTAGGGTCAGTTCCGCGCAAACAAACTCTTGTATTTCCCGCTGAAGATTGCTGATGGTCACGAATCACAGTTCTATGAGCATCTCCCGTGAACTTGTCCGTCTGCCCTTACTGCAGCGGAATTGGGGTTCATGTGCTTCAACCGCCCTTATAGATCGCAGACTACTGGAAATCCTCCTCCACTACTTCATCCGTGGTGGCTTCCATCGCGTCCGAGGCTGGTATTTCTCCCCAGATTTACTGCGGGGCTCACCTGACGTCGTTGGGAATGCCTCGTACTCTCTATGGCTTTTTCAAGGTTCTCACATGCCGAGACACCTTCATCTACTTTAGGAGGTGTATATACTAGGGTCGAAGACCTTGGGCACACGGTGAGTTGTCCGCTGATCCCACTGGATCAGTAAACCAAGTGCCTCCTTAAATTGGTGGAACACGGTGAAGCGAATGCTGCGAATATAGATTATCCGCAAGTAAACCTCCATAATAAGGTAGAAATAATTTTTTACAAATCTCTTAGGGAAACAATACTCCCCTAACGATTTTCAGGCGCCCTGCCTTGTATCCTGTGTCCTAACGCAATTTAAGCCTCTGACCCATCTAAAGGTCGTCGTTAAATTGTGTTCTGCGACTAGCGACAGTGTACGTAAGGAGAGCTTGTCTGAAAACGAGTTATTCGATGGTGATTGTATTGACACCTCTCTAAGAGGAGGATTGGTAATATATATTGTAACATTTAAAGTTAGAACCCCAGCCAACTGGTGGTATAGGCGGCCAGACGCAATTTTTGTGCTTGTGACGTCGATGGCTGACACAAGTAGCGCGGTAAAGCAAGGCTGTGCATTCAGCATCCGCGATTCAGCAGATTTGGCGTTGAAAATGGCCGAATATGCGCGGGAATTAACATACCTGCGATTGGTTGCTGAGGTCAGGTGACCATGGTTTTACAGGTTGGCGCAAGTCTTGTCTTGCGTGTTCAGAAAGTTGTTGGCGGGTTAGTTGATAAGTAAAACTTGTTTCGTGACTAAGTAGTTTTGCAGCCACGAGGCTTAAAAAGGCTTCATACCGGCTAGCGAGGAAAGCACGAATAGGCGGTTACGCCTGGAGTCCAATCACGTTTAGAATCGAGTAGTCGTTTCTGGCGAATTTGAATTAAAGGCGAGTGATTGAAATATTGATTGAGTGATCACGCCCTGCATTATCTCAAATCATGTTTCAGGACACTTGTCCTACTGATGATTGCCACATCCTCTGTATATGCACATATTTGACCGGACTTCACAAATATTGTTCCTTTTTGATTTACCACCCTATGTAGGGCTAGATTAAATAGAGCTGAGAGTCCATCTCCCTGTTTGACTCCTGCATTGTATTCAAATTTTTCGCGTACTTTGTTACCCACTTTCACCCTTGCATTGGTTTCACTCACGGTCATTCTTATCATCCTTATTAGGAATATTATACTCCTTAAGTATTTCTTCAACTGCCTTCCGGTTAACACTGTCAAAAGCCTGCTTGAAGTCAAACATAAAATTGCAAATCTGTCATATATATATATATATACACGAGTGGAGGCTTATGTATGCGTACTTATGTGCCTCAGACACAAATTTTGATGAGTTTATTTTTTAATTATACGATTCTTGATACTTATTGTGTTTTGACATTGAGAATTCTTGATTCAGTTTAGAAGACTTTAAATTGCCCGTGATTATGCAGTCCTGAAAACATATTATTTTTGGAATGCACATTCGCTGTATTCTTTTTGGCAGTTCTGCGAAGTCTTAAGTAACTGCTGCCTGAAAATATCTGAGCTTCTGAGTGAGTTTGTTTTTTGTGCGTGTGCACGTGTGAAATAGGTGTCTCACAATAGATTATAACAAAAAACGCAGACATCTTAGAGTAAGTATGGCTGACAATGTATATGAGCTTCTATTAATTAGAAATTTGCATCAATCTAATGAATAAATTATTAAATAGACTTAACTAAAATGCATAGTTAGAGCTATATATAATTTGAAGATAGTAGATAATTCTTGCACATACTTCTGTCCCTATTTCCACAGGATTGAAGTTGCTATGTGGCTCTGAGTAATAGCGATCTGAATATTTTGTAAAATTACCAGCAGCATATATTGAAGGATCATTTGTGCAGAATGTGTGATCAATGATCAATTTTCCATCAAATAATAAACATGCTTCCCTAAAAGCTTGAAAAAAAGAAAATTAATTATTCTATAAAATATATATTTTTTGAGTTGTAAAAAATTAATAATTTACTTTAAGGTATCGTTGTATTAATTAAATACAGTACTATAAAGAGCCATAAATACTGCTAACATTATATACAATGTGGATAGCAAATAGAGACAGATTTGCGTGCTTGCCTTAAAATTCAAGACTGTTGTTGCTGCGCTGGACAGAAAATAGAATTTTAAATTTTCAAAAGCCTTATATACCTTCTTCAGAACAATGCCACTGAACCAGCGCTCGGTAATGGTTCCAACAATTTTGAGCTTACTACTAACGTTTTCAAAATTCCCACCTCATAACTTTTTTTTATTAATTTCAGGTCTGGTAACATTTTATCCTACATTCCTTTCAGACGCAATCCAGGACTTACATCGCTCAAGGTTTTGACAATTTTTAATCAATGTTTTCGAATTATAACGCCTCTAAATTTTTTTAAAAATTCTCTACCCCTCGGAACTTTTTTAAATTCTCTACCCCTTGGATTACAGTATACCAATTCTAAATTAATGTAATACATTCTGTAGCCGAGTCTGGCCTCTTAATGAAAAGCGAATTAAGGAATAGAACATGCTCTAATAAGAGCTGATGTAGAAGATTAAGCATATAAAACACCTTAATCAGTGGAGTCGTATAACGACCCTCCGCACAAGGGTTCGAATGTTCAGTACTCGCCAAGACTTTGTATCAACTCAGTAAATCTTATAATTGTCTTAACTATTCATTCTTTAACATGAATAATATAGCAGACGGTTTAACCATAAATCAACTTCTTCATCGATAACTATTGACAAACAGTCTATCGGGATCCAGACCAACTTTGAAGCCTCTGCTCATCGCCAATACATGACGAGGATGCTGACGCAGCTCTACATGTTTTTATAGCCTGCAAGTTCTTTTAAAGATTAATTATTGTCATGGCAGGAACAGTGTAGATGGTCAGCCTAATGATATTATCCCCTATTTCACGAGGAAATTCGTCATTTTGAACTCGAGTTCGGAATTATTTCCATAATTTTTCACTCAGCTTTCAATTTATTAAAAATAAAAAATGAAATACTTTCTAAATTCGAATATACCCACATTAATTTTCTGCCTGAATTTGATGTCAGAATTTAACCCAGATTCTTTCACAACCCCATAATATTTATGGTTACGTTCTTCTTATGGACTTTAACACCTACAGTTCAGGAGAATTAGCTATTCGTGTGTCAAGACGATGCGCAGTGGACAGATCCGTCCATGTTGTAGTGGGAGTAGACGTCAGCTCACTTTACCACGATTTTTGTTGAGACAAGTTGGTATTGTAAAAGTAATTCTGAAAATACTGTCGTTAGGAAATAAATTTCTATCAGCTCAGGATTTGTTGTACGTTAAGAAACGCATCCGTAAAATGTAATAGATAATAAGTATAGCGTGCGTTAAAAAGATGTCGTCACAGTCTCGATACTCTGTTTGTTTGAAGACAATTAATGTTCTTAACAAAGAGAGCAGCGTTTCGCCAGGCTTGTTGGAGGGGTAGTACCTCCTCAAACAACAATACTTCCCTTCTCCTTTCCCTATCATGTAAAGATGGGCATATTTATTATGATTTCGTTTTGAAAATGGAGCCAGATGATTGAAAAAATACGTACCCCACCCACGTAAAAGAATACAATGGTAGGTAATGGGATTATTTTTACTGTCTGTTTTAAGTAATTCATTTGGCAATATCACTTCATGATTGTATACCAGTTCTATAGAATCAATAAGTTTGAAGAATTATGAGTATAAAGCTTAAACATAACTATTGATAGAGAATATTAGACGAAGTTTAACATATAACTGAATGGAGAGCTAGGTTTAAGAAAAATCAAGTAATTGTCAAAGGTAAACTATCATAAGATTATGCCAAGCCTTCTTAAAAATATAGGAAACAGTATGATTTATGTACAATTGTTTAATTACCTTGAAAAGTAAACTGTTCAATGCATTCCTTGGGATAATAGAAAAGTGCTATACAATCAACAGATACAACTTTTGCTCTTTTTGTGAATATTACTTTTTGAATTGAATAATCTTTTGGACTGAGTGCCCAACTGTGGAAGAAGTAGCCAGTGTATACGAGAATGCCTTCATCGTATATTGACTGCATTACAGCATCATCAACCTGTATTATAAACGTAGCTATTTTAAATAAATACATAAAAATAAACTTACACTATAACCGTTCAACTTCATTTACATAATAAACCCGTCATTTGTTAATGAGGCCAGACAGAACGAACAAACCTACCACAATCTTTCGTATCTCTGTTATATTACTGTCAACAAGTGATTTCGGCTGGTAGTCCGTGTAGCAGGTAGTAGAGTTGTCTGTGTGGTTCAAAGAATTTTCACCACCCATATCAAACTCCAATTTATTTTATTTGACATCTTACTGCAACGCTTTCCCCTCCCTCGGCTAGGTTGATTTGGAAAGCCGGCCCGGGCGCCACTGCGTGCGCAGCATTAATATAAAAAGTATAAAAGAAACGATAATCGCGATCCGCGTGATCCTGAGGGAGATGGCAAGCGTCGAGCCAAGGCACATGAGTTTTTGAGCCGAACAAGTGGCTCTCAGGGGTCTTGGCTTTAATTAATTACGGGAGGGGAAGGTTTATTTAATAATTAAGCAAGGGCTTAAAAATTCAAAAAAATTCATGAACAAGATAAATTCCGTCCAAAGCTCACCTACAAGTCTCCACAATCATTGAATGTTGCTTCTCACACCAACATTCCCATTCATCCACACTTATGAACTATAATACCTAAGCTAACTACGAAATAATTACAAGAATGTTATGATTTATTAAATATTAAAATGTTTAACTGCACGTCCGAAATGTAGCTGCAGGCCAAATCACTTGTTTCGGCGGCCAAAAATGTATATGTTCCGACTGGACCCTTTCATTCATAGCTCTTCGCGAACTGGTTTCTCTGCTGTCCCACGTGGACATACCACAAATACACAAACTGGCGGTTCTGTGGCCATAACTCATCTCCTCAGTTTCTCCAAACTGCAATGTTCTCTCTCTCAACACTGCTTCGCCTTCCAATCTACTCTCCTAAACACTACTTCACCAATTTCTCCTCGCTATTCACCTCAATCTCATTTCACTGCTTACATTCATCTGAAAAATCCGCACTATCCTCTCTCCAAACACAGCACACTGTTATCCCAGTCTCACTGCTTACATCTGTCTCCTCTCGTCGCTCACCGCCATCTCCAAATCTGTACTTGTGCTCCACTTCGCAAAAATCCAGAGGGTGTTCAAAAAAAATTACGGTCTGCTCTGACCGCTGCTTTAGTGGCCGTGGACCGCTCCCAGGTCAATGAACCTCCAAAATCACAACATTTGACATGTTTTTGCCGCATATAATAAGAAAGGTCCCCGTCCTTACCCGCCGACAGGCTACAATAACCGACCGTGCCCACATTTTACTGGCTAAAATTCACAAAAAGCCTAAAGGGCGAAATACTTATTAAATTCTTTCAAAATATTTAAATATTACCATTCTACGTACTATTACAAGAATATATAATATAATGAAATAGTCAATTTTGGGTAAAATGATAATCACGTTTCAGGTACTGAGTTATTAATAAAATTAAAAGTAAATATAGTAGTCAAATTTTATAGTCGCCCACCTATTTTACAGCAGTGGTACTTTATAAAGGAGGGAAGTAACTTTATCCTTTATTTGGGGTAATGGCTACGTTTGGCAGAACAAAGTTTTATAAAACATTTTCGTTTTGTATGAACGAATCGCAGAGCTAGAGAATGGAAGTCGGTAACTAATAACTCAACTGGGCACATCGTATAATCCTTGGAGGTGTCTCTCATCCCAGATCTACATCCTCGGGGATGTCTTGTTCTCTCTCTTGTTCAAGGTTCTGACTTGTCACTTTTCGGAGACATTAAGAAATTTGTCCAAAATTGTAGTACTTGTAGGATATTTGCGAAAAATGCAGAGAAATCTAGCACAGAAAAGTTTACGGAAGCGAAAAAGGTGTTCCAGAGAGTTCACATTTATTTTTCAGGCCCAATACAAGGCAAGATTTATTTTCTATTGATAGACACATATTCAAAAGTGGTCTGAAATATTTGAGATGTCAAATACTAACTTGGAAAATACTATTGAAAAGTTACGAGAAATCTTCAACAGATTTGGGTTGCCAGAGATGTTAGTATCTGAGAATGGAACACAATCGACCTCTATCAAATTTAAAACCTTTTTTGAAAATAATGCTATAATACACCATACTGCACCACCATACTATCCGCCAACAAGATGGACAATCTGAAAACATGGTGGCGACGATAAAAAACTGAAAAAATTACTAAAAGATAAAGGAACTTCTTCTTTCAAAACTATGCATGGAAGATCAAAGGAACTATTTTCATGGAAATCGAAACGTTGATTTTAAAGATGGTGAGAAGATATATATGAGATTTTGCAAAACTGTAATGAAACCAACACGGACAAGGACAAAAATAAAAAATAAATTAGGGTACACAACATTCATTTATGAGCCCTCAAATCAGAACGGATTAGATGCCAAAAGACATGTTGATCAATTGATAAAGAAAGGGGATGTCTATAATAAAGAAACTCAGGAACTGAAACCAATTCATGATGAACCTGTGATGGCAGGAGCATAAAAAACTATTCAACCCACATTAATGTGTGAATCCTGGGAGCTCACATGAAAAACATGCTGTGGGGTCCATTCAAGGGAAGACGAAGAACCAAAAAGGGTTGTCGTTGAGAAGGGTGAAGACACCAACATGGAATCAAAGAAATTGTGTGTCCCAACCCGAGAAGAAGAGTGAAATGTAAACTCCAGTTTTAGGAGACCTATCAGACTAGTTGACTAAATCTTTAAATGAAAAGAAGAGATGAGACTTTATAAAGCATTGCAGGCAGGGTACAAAGCGCTGTTCTTGAAATAAAAGATTGTTGCTCTCTGTTGAATCTTAAGAGGTGATGATTGTAAGATTGGTAACAATATTCAGAGTCAGTAATGAGTAGGTTGTAAAGAGAGATGGTTGTAAAAGTAATAATTAATAAAGTATTATAATATTTAATTGGTGTCATTATTGAGTCTTCAAGACTATATACTAAACATAGTTTGGATTAAAGTCATTAGTTTAATTTTGACAATACTGTTATTTTAAATAAGAAAATAAGTTTTAAGAAAAGATTAATTTCCGAAATGTTACATAAAATTCAATAATTTTTCTGTTAAAATAAGACATGAGATTTTTCAATTTAATAGTCTTTGTTAGTTTTATCTTTTGGTGTATTCCGTGGTTTCCATTATCTTTTTTTTATTACTTCAGTCTTACAAATATTGACAAGGACCACAAGTGTTGGTCGAAACGTCTACTTAGTATTAAGTTCTCAATTCTTATTCAAAATTTAATAATTGTCTGAAATACGGGTCGTCAGTTCTTATCTAGTTCACAACACGGCCTGAAAATGTTGACTTGTAATACCAATTAAACATCAAATTATTATGGAAACGGGAAACATACCTCTAAGACACTTGTAATATAATTTGTTTATATTGGAATGTATATTGCAAGTATTGATTATCATCATCAACATATCTATGATTTGGTTTTTCCGGGGGGTTGAAAAGGACTTCATATGGTACCCCATCCTTTGAGAAAATATTTTGGGGGATATTAAAATGTATTTCAGTGTAAGATTCGAAAAATCTTTGGTTTAGTTGACTGAAATAATGAAATTTCCTGTAGTACGAGAAATCAGAAGTGTAAGTTGTTTAAATATTATACGTTATTATAAATACTAAGTATTTACCTCTTCGTTGTTGAAAATAGTGTTCGTGAACCCAGCTTTGTAATCCGGAAAAGGTTCTACAAATGAAATCCTGTTTCCAGGGATACCAAATTCTAACAATGCAGCAATACAGCAGAACGCATTGTATGAGTGGCCATAAACAACGACATAACCTAAAAATTGAAAAGTTTGTGTAGTGTAAATTACGTGAAACAACAAGGTGAAGTTAATTATAAATATTAATATTTCCTCTTGAAATTGTAATTTTAAGGTAACATTCCCTGATATGTGTTATATATTTATAATAGACACGATAAAATTATTACAGTGAAAATAAATTAAGTTACAGGAGAAATTATATACAATTTTAACGGTATAAATAAATATTTTACTATTTAGCTAGCAGAGGTCAAGGATCAGTTTAGAAAGAATGGATGCTTTTATGAAAAACGCGAAAAGGGCTAAGAATATGAAGTATCAGATTCAAGGATGAAAATATGTCGACCGGACCGGGAGTCGAATTCATTCTCAGCTTAAAACACTGAGGTACAATTTCCATTTAATGATACATTCAGTGGAAAGAGGAGGATACGGGTTCGACCCCCCTCCCCCTCCGGACTACATTTTTCCATCCTTGAACCTGATATAATACGTTCATTTATTTAGTTTGTGGAAAAAATGTACAACAAAAATTTAAATCAGCGAGTGACATACAATTTTATAGAATTATATCGATAATTCATTTATTACCATAGAACTATTTAAAATTAAAATTATCGTATTATCGAATAATTATTTCAAAGAAAATTAGAGTTAACTATTTTTTCGTATGTAAACTCAAATTAACCATTCTCATAGCCGTATCTTACAGGTGGTAATTTAATTACCTAAGCAGCAACTATGTTACAGAGACAAATGTCTGTGGGAGCTTTCTCACGCAGATAACAACGCGGCTTACCTTCGGAGATGCTTCATGCTGTCTTTGGTTTCAAAGTTTTCACATTGTGGGGATTCTCTAGGTCTTTGGGAAGCTGTATGTTCTGGGGTCACCTACCTTATTACGTAAGAGTTACCCGATGATCCGATTGTATGAGTAAACCAGCTGTCTCCTAAAACTTATAAGAGAGACAAGTACCCAACAGCTCGACTTATCAGTTGCATCTCTAGGAGGAAAAGGGATGATTCAGCCTGTGGGAGTTTTCTCTCGCAGGTACTTCTCGCCTGACTCCGTCGGGAATGCCTCGTACTCTCTTTGTTTTTTTTTTAGTTTTCATATGCCCAGACAATTTCACTTATTTTAGTAGGTATATGAACTTGGGTCAAAGACCTAAGCAAACGGTAAGAGTTGTCCACTGATCCCATTGGATCAGTTGGCTAACTGCCTCCTAACTATTGTGCAGACACGGAGAAGGAAATGCTGCGACCCCACAGAAAACACGCCTCCTGTCATTCGGAAGGGCGTGAGAATAGTACCCATTAGCCCGACCTACGTGATACAGGTTTTCTAGGGTTTTCCCTGCATCTCTTTATGTAAACACCGGGTAGGATCCTTAAACTTAAGCCGAAGGCACTAGTCAACTCTTGGCTACCTTGCTCTACCTTCTCCGCTCCCATTTCAATCCCCTTCCTATGATATTAAAGGGGAGTTGCCTGTTACCCCTCCCCACACTCTCCCCTCAGTGCTTCAGACCTTTTCTGTCGATCTTTTGAAGTATTAAAATGGTTGACAAAGAGATTATTGTTGAATTAAATACTGCAGCGGGCAAATGTAAATGAATTCCCGGGCAACGTCGGCCACCCAGCTTTGCGCTTCAAACGAAGATAGAATTAATAAGGCAAAATCCATAGTAGAAAATAACCTTTAACAGATAACACTGATCATCTGTTCTGCCGTCCAAAGGAGAAAAGCTGTAAGTGTAAAAAATGCTTTTGAGAAATCAAGGGACAGAGATTTTTTGAGATTTGATATTTACATAAACCCCTTATCCATTTTTAAAACGTACCAAGAAATATAAATTTATCTTTATAAATTAATTATACATTTATGCGTTAAATTTTTAAAGTCGAAATTTTTTACTTATTGTCGTTCTACTTCGGACGACAGTGTTCAAAAGCCTGGACATTTTGTATTTTGCGTATCACTGTGGTGGACAGCAAACATAAAAGTATTTATCATATAAGATTAAGCTTTTGAGGCAACCATATGGTAGTTCCTTCATGTACTTGTGCTATAAGTAACATTCATTTTAATTATAGGTTAGCATGGAGGGTTGCATCAGACCAGTCTCAGGACTGAATACCATATCAGCAAGGGTGATTCTCTACTTTTCTTTGGATAGCATACCAAGGCTATACTAGAGTTTTTCGATTTGGTGGCATAAAAATGGACGTGTAAGGGAGAACAAGATAGCTCTGCGGTTTAAGAATCCTCCAAATGAGAGCGGTTGCCCTTGGTACTAGTCGCATGCCCATCCGATAACAGAAGATCAATATTTGCTGTGGAGGCGCAATTTAACCGACTCCATCCATCGATCAGTTTTGGGTTCCAATAGGAACAGAGGTCAACTCTTACCCTATGCATAGCATCTACGACATTTGAACATACATCCACCAACACCAGCCTAAATGTCACGGCAAATGGGAACCTTGATTAAAATCGCTTGATTTAGAACCACGGACAAGAAAATCACAACGTTAGACGGTAGCCCTTATGACGTATTCCTTTTTTTCATGTGATTCTCTAGTCTAATGATGAAATGGATTGATGAAACGATAAAAGTGCACGTAGCAGAACTTTCTGAAGCTTACTTCATTCCGATAACCAGTTAAAACCAAGTGAATATATAATCTTGAGACTTTTCGAATGAGGAATAAATTGAAAATGCTCATCTCCTGCAATCTAGTGGCTAGCGTCGCTCCCTCATAACACGGAGGTTCTGGGTTCGAATCCTGGTTTGTGTTGTCATGGTCACGGAGAGTGGGATTAAGACTGATGGAGAATCGATACGCTGACCACGTGTCACTCTGAATTTGGAATGTGTCATGTAAGATGACGGTCCTCAGCAACCCTTTAGGCCAAGACCCTAAATGGGCTGCAGAGCCAAGCAAGAAGAAGAAATTGAAAATACTGGGCATTAAAATGTCGTAATTTAAATGGGATATTATGGAATAAAATTACAATTTACTATAGACAACTTAAAATGAAAAATGAGTAGTAATCACAAAATTAATTTTGTTGAGCTCACAGTTACATATTACTTCAAAGTTTTAGAATACAAAGACGGTACCAGAAATAATTTACAAGGCACATTTAAGATAAATTCTATATCTGCCACTATATAATGAAAAAATAAAAAAAATATTTTTTTGTTAAAAGTTAATAGTAATAAATGCTTAAAAAGAAGCATAAATACATTTACTATCAACTCATTTCTTTGTATTTAGAAAGAACTTGAAGTTGCATATTTTTCCTGTTTACGAATATTTCACATAAGGAAATTATTGTTAGGTTTCAATTAATTTCAATGTTGATACATAATATATTTTCTACTAATGGCATTGTGTTTATAAATTATAACATTACTACTGCATTACATTATTATATATTAATTACATATTTGAATTAATATTTTCAATAATAAAAATAAATGAAAATTGATTAATGCGTAAAAGACGATCAATATCATACCAGATAATTGAGATATATCATCAATATCATGTAATTTTTGCAATACAAATGATGCATCAAGAGGAGTGTTTATTACAAATACATTCTTTGGATACTCAGCTGGTCCTCTAGCCTCTTCTCTGCAACTGGAAATTTTCAGCGGTTAATAATAAAGTTAATGGAAAATGCATATAAAACGATTAATAATTACAATAATATTTCAATTTCTATTCATAATTGACCTTGAGTGGTATTATCAATACTGTCGCCATCCAATATTTTATATGATTCACTTTAAGTACATATTTAATTATGTTATATTTTGTAAAATACTATATTGTATAGTATATTGTATTGTATGAAGTACGAGAGAGGTAATAATGAATTTAAATCGATCAGCTTAAATTGCCATATAGATATTTATTCAAAATTTTGGCACTCTGCTGTAATGAGCAATGCCCATTGCTGTTTGACAAATCATCATGCAGATGATTTAAGCACAGGAGAAAATCATCAAAATATGTGTTTTCCAAAATAATGATAATAACAAGCCTATAGTGATAGCTAAATCAGTCTAAATATATAAATGAACTTGATTTCTATACCATATAACAATGTAATGACACAATTTTCAATAAATCTGTATAAATACTCTCGTCTCTCTTCAATATTGTCATTTCTGATTAACATAGTTATAATCTATGGCTATAAATAGAATTGTTGCAGAAGTCCTGCATACAGATTTTTCTCTCTCCCCTAATGCGTAACATGATAAGCGTGTTGAAAAACTATATATCGATATTTATTTAGAGCTAATACAAAATTCTAATAACTTTATTATAATTGATTTTCCCTATTAGTAGATTTTCCCTAATAGTATGATGATTTAGCTTAATAATAATAGCACATCCATATGCTGATAAAAACTTCTTACTTCATTGAATTGTGACATACTTCAGGGTGGTAAGTTACTTCCACTCCATCATGAACATTTGGTTTCAAAAATTTCTCCTCGCAAAACAGAAATAGATAATCATAATAAAGAATTGATTCGTCATTAACTTTTATAAATTTTTTATCCCTGCATTTAAAATATGGAAAAAAGCATTATTAAATTTTTTGTAGTATAATTATATAAGAAAAAGTCAAACAAAAATTAAGATACAATAATAAAAATAGTTTAATTTACCTATTTATTGCAGTCATATTTCCATAGATGATATTTACCCATGATTGAAGATGTAGACGTGAAAGATAAGTAAAATTATATTGGCCGTTGTATGGAATAAAATGTTCACAAGATGGATGAAAAGTGTGGTCTGTGAACACACCGTGTCTACTCACGAGAGACAAGTTATTAATATTGAAATTGGAACCAACTGGCCTAAAATAATTCATAAAATCAAAAACAATGGATTGATTGTGGATATTAATCTCAATAGATTATCATAGTAATAAGTAAACCTTAATGTCAAAATTAAATAGTAATGAAATTAATATACTGGTAGTTATTTTTTAATAGAAGTAACGATATTTATTAAAAAATAATGGAATACTATTTTATTATTAATCATTGGCTTACACCGCACTCTACTTCTCCACATTGCCACCGCCGTTACTTGTGGTAACTGGAAAGTCGTTTTTCTATACCTTCGTTAAATAAAGATTCCGACTGCTATATTTTGTCTAGTCCATTTCCTCACCATTCCATCCATAACTCATTATTGCTTTCCCATACGACTCACACAATTGCCGATGAATGTTTGCTGACGTAACATTCCATGCATTCATGAAACGAATCACGGATCTAACTACACAGTAAGCATGGTTTTGTCTATTCACAGTTGTGTGTGGTTTCCTAATGAATGGGGGATATGCTGCAGCGGTAAAATATTAAAATGGTAATTGGTTTATAATCACTCTGGTACTTTAATAACATTAAAATTAACACGACGTTCAGTCTTCAATTCATTGGGTGTACAATGGATTTGGAGTATTATAAATAATTTCTGTAAATAGCCAAATCATTATCTACTGATGATAGCCAAATATTACTGCCATATTAATAATTTTTTATAGAGAAGGATTAGTTTTATTCTTTCAGAAATCTCTTTGTGTTGATACTACAGAACAGAAAAAAAGACAATATATAATTCCGTGCAATTTACAAGTAATAAATTAACAAACTTTTTCCTGCATTGTACAAAATACTTAACTTAATTCTCGGAGATAAGTTAACATATTCTCTGTCAAAGAAAATTGTCATCCAAATATGTTTCTACTGAATAAAAACGGTTAATTTTTGCCGGTCTTTCTAAATGTTCTTGAATTACATTTTATGGTCTGAAGAAATTTTATTTAATTTTACAAATGACGGCGATGATATGATTTTATCTCAACAAACTAGTGATGTGAGTTACTAGTTATTAAAATGAAACAGACAACGTTGGATTCGGAAAAGAACTCCGTCTTGTTGAAGATTGGCAAATTGAACAGTATTGCGAGGCAAATAATATAGTTTGGTTGCAGACAGCAAGAATAGGAGAGCTATTTCCCTATGGGATGGACAGTAAATATGATAGATAATATGTGCAATTAAATAAAATGTTCATGTTGAAGGTAATAAGGATATAGAACTCTATTATTTATGAATTCATGTACAAAAACTTCTAATCGTGAGTCTGAAAACTTTTAGCCCGAGTATCCAATCATATGTACCTGGGATCGGCTTTTGGCTGGCAGAGTCTTAAGTGTGGTAGCTTTGAATAGATGGATTTGAGTATGACGGCAGAGAACCTCTAAATAGATCGGATTTTTACATTGATCATATGATGACCAATAGAGTTTTCGCCTTGAGCTTGATATTAAAGTTGCATTTTTAGAATAGGGAAGAGCGAAAAATTTGTGGTATTTGACCATGAGAAGGGATACATTAATAGGCCACGTTTTGAGACACGTGGGTCTTGAAAATTAGCACTAAAGGAAATTCTGTGGATTAAGAACAGAATGCGGGGGGAGGGGGATGTAATACACTTAGAAAATTAAGTAGACTGTGGGATATAGTAGCTATGTAGAAAAAAGGCTTGCGCAGGATATGTTAGCATGGAGGGTTGCATCAAACCACAACTACAGCACTATTTTGAGTTGAAGATTTAATTTTTATTCTATATATGTATGCTACTCTGAAAGACCGAAATTTGGTGAATGTCAAATAATAATTCAACTGATTTAATCTGCTTCCATACATACCACAAGGTTTATAAGCTGCAAAAATTTCGGAGGTGTTACTGTTTCCGAGAAAAAAAAACAACCTAATTTACTAACTTTTAAGTAGCAAGATAGGGCCTCAAATATTTATATTACTTTAATACAGATTAAATTAAAATTCTCGTTATATTATTGTGCAAATATTTCTTAAACCAACTTATAGATGAACAAATTTCGAATTGGCAAAATATATACCATAAATTAGTGATAAAATAAATGACACAAAATATTTATGCTAGCCTTGAAGGTTTTTTCAGGTGATGGAAAAGCATAAGAGCCACATGCCCACAGTAAAAAACAAGTTAAGAACTAAATTAACCTGGCTAATGAGTTCGTCACTATGTTTGTGCTGTGTCCCTCGTATAGCTTTCACTTAAGTGACACTTGACGAAAGATACAAGGCTAGAAGATGCATTGAGTGGTATTTATTATAACTAATTTATTTACATATTTTGGCTCCTTATTTCTGTATTGTACATTTTAAACACATACGTTTATATTTTAAGTTTTCAACAAACGCATAGTTGTAAAATAAACTTGCCCAAAAATTAAGTGTTCAATAAAAGACAGAGCAATATATGTTCCTCCAACAATCACAATTCTAGTGTTAATATCAAGTTTAGTTTGAGAGCTCAGACGA
The DNA here is from genome assembly GCA_034510155.1 of Eucriotettix oculatus. Lineage (NCBI taxonomy): Eukaryota > Metazoa > Arthropoda > Insecta > Orthoptera > Tetrigidae > Eucriotettix > Eucriotettix oculatus. Next base: position 107,858,973 of record CM067376.1, on the reverse strand, counting down.
TGATTCATATGATATAGTGGGTACGCAACTGATTCTTGCATTAATCTTTGGTCTGGTGCATTCTTACCCAACACATTAAAATCATATTTTACTTGCTGTCTGGGTGAAACAGGAATCAAATAACCAAGTAGAGAAGGAATGCTATACTGAAATCAGAAATTATTGTAACATATATAATAATAATATGAGTAGTAACTTATACATTAATAAGTGACACGTTTTACCTTTTCTTTGTCATGTTCGTAACTGTGCAGCTGATAATACAAACAGGTGAATCCAGTCAGGCGATGCAATTCTTTAAGAAAATATCGTCCATGGTTTTGAAAAATTGGGCTGACAACAAGATGCTGAATTATACCATGCTGCTCTGTACCATGGTGTTTCATTTCTACAATTTTATCAAGGCTATAAGTAGCTCTTAGCCTGCTGACATTTGATACCTGTCTGGTAATGGTAGACACATTTGGTAAATGATAAGTGTTTAGTACAAAATAACAATTAGTGTATGTAGTATATTTTGAAAATCATGAGATTAAAGTTTAGTAACCATATGGGAGCTGCAATATTTTCAATAAGGGCGGATCGATTTGGAATAGAACAAAACAAGTTGTGTAAGGCATAAACTAAATTATTTCTTAATTTGAAAGGCCCGTGTACTGAATTATATATGAAAGATAACATCGTTAAAAAGTCCGCCGCGGCTTCTCACGATGGCACGAATCCGAGTGGTCCAAATTTCAATGATTCTGCCGCATCGATCTGGTTGAATTTGATTGACGGTCTGGGTTATGGTGACTTTAAGGGCATCGATCAATTGCGGATTATTAGCATAGATCTGCGACTTCAGGTAACCCCACAAGAAAAAGTCTAGCATGGTCAAATCACACGATCTTGGTGACCAATTCATAACCTCAAATCGTTCATGCAGAATGTCCGTCGTGACACGTAACACCGCCCTGCTGGAACCACATATCGTATATGTCCATATTGTTCAATTTGGGTCAAAATAAAACAGTTATCATCCTTCTGTAGCGCTCGTTGTTGACGGTGATGACCTCAACAGTATCGTTTTCAACAAAGTACGGACCAATGACGCCGCTGACATAAAATCCACGTGAAACAGTAACTTTTTGTGGATCCATTGCCTCCTGGCGAAACTTTTATCTCGTCGCTGATTTCTCGACCAAAATGGGAGTCTTCTTCCAAACGCTTTTAAGCCCAGCCAGCGAACAAACAGCGTTGTTAATGGTTATTAACTTAGAGCTCCTGGGTCAGTTGTAAGGGTGTAACCTCAAGTCCCAACACAAATTTCGCCAAGTTGAAGCCAGCGAAAGGCCGATTTCTTGTGGTCGGCGACACGGATCGCGGCGATGTTCTCGTCCGATCTGGCGTTTTTTTGACGTAGGGTGTTGGCTGATTGTTCACCGAACCGGTCGTCTTGAGTTTGGCCACCAACATTCGCAAGACGACTTTGAAAAGTCACCACGGTAAAATGGGCTGACTGAATAATAAATAACAGATTAGACAGACACCACCAAAACATCATGGCCAGCCCCGATTAAGAAACCCTATACATGCGGAAAGTGCTTTTTACTTGAGCTGAAGCTCACTCCATTGTTATTGTTGAACTTTTGTTATTAATGCCCCGTGAAATATCCAAGATTATAACCAAAACCAAGAGTCGACTGGTATACAGGGCGATCTCTTAAATACATTTTCGGCATTTGGGAAAAGATAGAGTATATCTTTCTTTGAAAAGGACCGAAAGTCCGAAAACGAACCGTTTCGTAGCCAGAACTATTTCAAAACAGTTATGTGATTGGCCGTACATTCTTCTTACCTAAGCTAACGGCCCCAAATATTGGGAATGTCGAAGGATTTGTGCTATAGAACTCCATCAAGACAAGTGGTTATAGAACGACGGTGCATCCCATAACTTCGCTCTATATTGAAGACTAGATTATTGTACCTATTTCAGTATAACCAGTGATGACTGGCTACTGTTATAAATGTGATCGTGTGCTACTGCACGTGAATTAATTTAGGAAGAATTGTTTCTTAATTTTAATATGCTTAACAATACTAATCTTCTGAGAGTGTGAATTTATGCTTCGTTTTAGAAAGCTTTTAACCTGCCTACCGGTGCGATATCTCCCACAAAAACAGTTTACGCTTTGTGCTATCGTGGGCTGTAGCACATGATTCTTTACTGGAATGAGAAATGTGTGATGCGCAGTATTTCTCTCAACCCCCCGTAAATCTCCACGAGGGTTACAGAGTCACATGTGCTATATAATCAAGAGATAGCACTTAGAAACAGGGCAGTGCGTGCTGACATCAGGTTTCATTTTTAAATTATTTTGACGAGTAATAAAACGATTACTATTTATGGATTTCTTGTTGTTTATTTGAATTAATTTGTATTTATTTTTAGATAAAAACTTTAAAGGGAATGCATTTAGAAGACTTTAATTACGCTGAGAAAACTGCCGCACGATCGTGCATGTAATATTGACATCATTTGTTACTTAGTCCTAAAATTAACTTTATTTATTTAAAATACCGGTATGTACAATGTAAAAATACTTAAACGTTAGGAATTTGTACCAATTAGGTTTTATATTTTCCGATTTAAAAAAAAAGTCCTTATTGAACGTTATGTAGACGGAACTAGAATTGTAGCATATTTTGGCTCGTAGAGTATTATTGACTCAGCTGTTATAGTATTATTAATATCTTATGCAATTATCCTCGCAAAAATTGTTGTTTGGAGTGACGTAGCATATGATTTTGAAACCACCACTGTGTCTAACACAACTATACAGAGATAGATGGAATGGAAGACAGACAATAGTGGCAGGAATCCTTGATCACCTTAGAAAACTGTTAAAGTGTCCACTATGGAAAGAAAGCCGTTCAAAGATGGCTGCCTTTACACTTAATACCAGGCACCCAGAAATTACAGACGCAAACTCTTCACACCTTTGTCTGAGAAAAGCCTGCACTCGTGGTGTAGTGGCCAGCGAGGCTAGGGCTTGAACGTTTGTGTTATTGGAGTTGCCATACAGTGATTCACTAACACATAAGTTACCATAATTGAAGACATTCGCTATTGAACTTTAGCAGTGTGTGTGACTAAAAATAATTTTTTTTAAAGTAAGCGGAGTAGCTTATTGCAGCAGCTTCTCAAGTCGGCGCTTATACGAAACTAGACTTCCTTAAAACTCTAATTGCCACATATGCAGCGTGATTAAAAACCTTTGGAGTGACGTAGCATACTACTTTAAAAACTTACGAACCACTAAAAAAAATTTCCTACGGAAATACGTCAATGTAATGCGAATGGGTGTACCCAGATTTTTTGGTGATGTTTGTAAGAGACGAGAAGCCTTGGAGACGACCCATTCACAGTAGAGTATTGAGTCATTTGAGTGTAAGCTTCAATTGAGAATGAATGTCTATACTTTTCGCGAGTTAGCCGACATGGTAAAGTGTTATGGGAAGACTGGCGGAGACGGAAGCAGAGCTCTCCACATGTACCAAGAACAGACCTGACAGGTTGGTACGACAATGGGAAGAGTCTAATCAGGTACAGGAGGTACACTTTTAACACCTCCTATAATTTTTTCCAATCTTTAAAAATAAGCACGTACTTATAAGACAGCAACCGTGTTTCCTTTCGTTTCTGACGTAAAAATTTTCAACGGTAACTTCAAAAAGACGCGTCAGAAGATGATTTTGTTGGGCTAATCAGTCCTAAGACTGGTCTGATGCAACCCTCCATGCTAATATATCTCGCGCAAGCCTTTTAATTTCCTTAATCCTAATCAGCTTAGCGTATACCATCCTTGGCCTCAACCGTCTGTTCTTACCTTACACACTTCCCTCTAATGCTAATTTTACAAAACTCTCGTATCTTAAAACGTGGCCTATTAATCTTACCCTTCTCTTAGTCAACGTCCTCCATATTGTTCGCTTTTCCCCCATTATGTCTAGTACTTCCTCGTTTGTGATTCTATCCACCCATCTGATATTCAGCATTCGCCTATAGCACCACATTTCGAGGTTTCTATTCTTTTCCTTTCCGGAGCTCATATCGTCCACATTTCACAACCATATAACGCTACACTCCATACGAACATTTTTAGCAACGATTTTTTAATATTCCATAAGTAAATCCCTCTTTTCGCGAAAGCCTTCCTTGCCTGTACTATTCTACTATTTATGTCTACTATACTTCTGCTATCCCTAGTTATTACGCTTCCCAAATAGCAGAATTCCTTAACTTCCGTCAAAATATCCCTTCCCAATCTAACACTCTTTGTTATTCCGCTGTTTCCCATACTATACTCCGTTACCTTGGTTTTGCCTCTATTAATCCTCATATTGAACTCTTTCTCCAGGACTACGTTCATGCCATTTATTATGGTTTCCAAGTCTTATTCCGACGCCGCTAATACTACAATATCGTCGGCAAAGCGTAAGGTTTTTATTTCTTCTCCTTGTAGTATGATTCCCTTTCCATATTCCGTTTTACCTTTCTTCATAGCCTGTTATATGTATGTTAAACAGCATGGGCGACAGACTGCATCATTGTCTTAATCCTTTCTTGATTACGGCTTTCTTTTCTTGTCTTTTATCCTTATTACTGCTGCCTGTCTTCTATATAGGTTATGTATTAGCCTCCTTTCTCAATATTTTATTCCAGTGCTCTTCAGAATCCTTAATAGTGTGTTCCAGTTCACATTATCACACGCTTTTTCTAAATCTACAAATGCCATGGCCTTTGGCCTGTTTTTTCGTATCCTGTCTTCTAAAATAAATCGCAAAGTCAATATTGCTTCTCTTGTTCCTAAATTCTTCCTAAAACCAAACTGATCTTCTCCTAACTCGCATTCTATTTGACGTTCCGTTCTCCTATGCACTATTTTCCTTCATATTTTGCATTCATGGGATACTAAACTAATTTTTCTGTGCTGTTCGCATATATTAGCCCAAGCCTTCTTCGGTATGGGTATAATTATGTTTTTACTAAAATCTTCTGGGATTCTTCCTGTTTCGTATATTTCGAAAACTAACCTGAACAGCCATGATACTGCTTCTTCGCCCGATGGTCTTGCCAAATATGCTGGAATGTTATCAATTCCTGGCGCTTTACCATAACTCAGGTCTTTCAGCCATGGCCCTATCAAACTCTGACCTTAAAATTTTGTCCCCCAACCCTCCATCATCCACCTCCTCTTCTTTAGGTTGTATAGCAAAAAAAAGTTCCTTATTGTTAGTTATATCAACCCTCAGAGTTTGTCGCAGAGGTTTAGAATCACCTTGTACACACACGCACGCCCGTAAATATATGTGTATGTTACAATTTTAAGTTCTAGCTGTTTCAAATGGAGAGTGACAATTTAAGATAGACTCTTCCGTTTATCTGTAAAGAAAACAAAATACAGAAACACGTGATAAACAAATTTAGAAACGACTGACATCTAGTCACAATATGGTGGATAGAATATTGTGAGAATCAAAGAGAGTTAATGAGATAGACAGCAATTCAAATGACATCTGTTTCGTATCTCTTGATGCATGAAACATAAATAAATAATAAAACTTGTTCTGTGATTATGTTGTAAAATAACTGAGAATATTAAAATCCTTTATTGTATTTACTAATTACTATACTGTATGAATGTAACAAAGTTATTATTAAAACATTATAGGAACGCAGTTATAGAAGAAAATATGAATACAAACATATGTTTGTCTATGTACAATACCTTAAAATGGCTAGACCAACCACAGTTGTTTCATTTGTAAAAACTAAAGCTCTTATGTGACACACTGACTTCATTGCTAGAAGATAATCAATGTATATTTTGTCTTTTCCTTGAATATCTTCGAGTAGATATTGAATATTTACTGCATCAGTCTTAGTTGCTTCTCGGATTATAGGTTCACTAAAATAAAATGAAATTACACATGACTATAGTGTATATATTTATATATAATTAGTGAAAGAAGACTTTTCCGGTGTAGTTTCTGCAGAAATAGTACTCGGGTACAGCTGCGATTAACACCACGTCGACCACCACGTGCTCTGTCGCCATCATGGCTCTATGGACTAAGGTCGCAAGCACTACAGAAACTACTAACCTGCAGGTACCGGTCGGTATGCTTGTCTTTCCGGTAAACGAAGTGGCCCAGTCCTCCATTTTGTCTCCTCTTTTCCTTAGTGAATTTATGTTGAAACGCCGTCTGTTCTGTCGTGAAAGAAGTTTTTCCAGTTTCCCCGCCTCGTATGACAAAAGTGTCGTCGACGTGGCGATAGAAGTACTGCAGTGTAGCAGTGTTAAGGGCCTTACCTCGAAATTTTCCATATAGTAATGATAGGCTAAAATATGCAACAGTTACTACTATCTTTAAGAAAGGAAGTTTGGACGACTTTGGTAATTACAGACCAATATCCCTCCTGCCAGTATTCTCTAAAATATTTGAAAAAGTAGTCTATAATATAGTAGTTGATCACTTAAATAAATCTAATCTGCTTACCACCTCACAATTTGGCTTCAGGAAAAAATGTTCAACAGACATTGCTATTTTCACTCTCACTCATAAAATCTTGGAACAACTAAACAAAAAAAGATACCCATTAGGAATTTTTTGTGACCTATTCAAAGCTTTTGATTGTGTAGACCATAAAATCCTCCTAAGCAAAATGAAGTTTAAGGAATAACAGGAATTTCCCCTAACAAATAGGAAACAGAGGTTTACATTACAAGACTCTAACTCTGGACAAATTATTAACTCAGACTGGGGACAAATAAAGACTGGGGTTCCACAGGGTTCCATTCTTGGTCCATAGCTCTTCTTAATATATATAAGTGACTTACCTAGATCCATACATTCTTCTTCTAAAGCTATACTTTTTGCAGATGATACTAGTATTTTGGTAACAAATAAACAAAATAGTCTGGAAAATGCTGCCAGTGTTACATTAAGCCAGATGTTCCACTGGTTTTCAGCCAATGGCTTGTCAGTCAATTGTGATAAAACTCATTTCATGCAGTTTCAGACAAAGAATGCCAATTTGAACTCAATAAAACTAGCAACAAATTATTGTGAAATAACTGAAGTAGAATGTACAAAACAGGCTGCGGCTAGCTGCAAGTTGTAGAGGGACGAGAGGAAAACATTATGTCCAACAATCTCTGCCAGTTCCTCAATGTAGATGACCTATCTCCTCAGCCACCACAGTTGACCCACCAAAGTCCTCCGTAGCCAGCGGACGATCCTACGCCATAAGCGCAGCCCTATCCGCAACACCACTGGAACAGTCTGCCATCACAATCCAAAAACAGGCTGTTAAAAAGCACGAAAACAAATAGACAGCTACGACCTCTAAGACTAGCCGTCCCCAGCCAGCCAAGGCCTCCCCCCCCCCACACAAAACAGAAGCCTTCAGCTCGTTATCTCCCCACTCCCCCCACCAAAAAAAAACTACAAAGAGGACAGGAAGAACACAGAACATGTCTCCAAAATCCTGGAAACCATACCTCCACAAATTACCACAGCCATCCTACTCGCTGTCCAAGGACAACTAGCCAACCTTATCCCGCCTCTCCGACAGACAAGATGGTCGTTGAAGAGTGGAACTGCAATCGTAATTAAACAGGCCATCGCCAATCCGCTTGTCCCAATCCCACGATTAAAGAAGCCTGAAGCCACATCTGTTAGAATCCAGTTAAATGAAGCATACACCACAATAATAGCCACCTACAATATAACTGGTAGGCTCCATATTGATGTAAGAGACATAGAACGGCTACTTAACATCTCAGAGGGGAGGGGGTAGTAACTGGGGACCTAAACAGCAATCATCCATTATGGAACAGTAAGCGCATCAACTCCATCACACTCACAGACAAATAACTAATTGTCTTCGGGCCACGTTAGGAAACTTTCGTGCCCGACAGATAAAACAGACAGATGTTCTGGACATATCCCTCGCCGAGGGTGTCACAGCTACACTGTATCTCACGCCCCTACAGGACCTGACGTCATAACATTATCCAGTACTAATTAGCAATACAAGAACCACACAGTACAGAAACAAGAGCATCATGCTCAACTATCGGAAGGCAAACTGGGATTTATTACGGGAAACCTTACATAGAACATGAACAACACAAACTAGATCAACTGCGAGGCGGAAAACGATCAGTCTTTTCATTTCCTTAGCGCTGCCATAAAGGACGCGAAATCCGAAACAATAGCAACTGTAACTCTACATCAACAGAGGTTGGTATCCCGGATAGAATAAAGGAGTTGATATTCCTAAGAAACAGACATGGAAGGCATTGGCGGCGAACTAGATTACAATATACAAAACACATTAACAGACTTAGAGAAATCTCTTCCATTAATACCTGAACAGATCACTAACATCACGAATGCCATCCTCCGCAAGCAATACTTCCTGGACGTCTGGAAGCAAGGAAAGGTACTGGACCTTCTGGAAAACCCGGGAAAGACTACTCGCTTCCAACCAACTATAGGCCCATAACTTTACTTTGTCCCCTACACAACACTGCACAGAAAACGATATCCGACGGCCGGAGCAATTCCATAACACTTCAGCTATTGCGAGTAATTGAACACGCCACAATTTGGCAAGGTCTATGGAAACTGTGTTCTTTGACGTCGAAAAGACTTTCGGCAAGATGTGCGTAACGGTCTGATACTGCGGCTCATAAACTGTAGGTTTCCACCGGGACTCATACGGCTGCTCCACTCATACCTGTCTTGCAAGAACATTCTTCCTTGATGTCAACACCAAAAAATCCACTATGCCTGAAGGTAGTATTATAAGGGCTTATCATACACATAATTTACATAAACGATGTTCCGAAAACACCAGAAACGTAGCCGATACCACTATCTTTGCTTGTCGAGGCAACCATCAGCACTTAATAAATTAAAATGCGCACTCAATACATTCGAAAAATGGGTAAGACGACGGAGAGTGCGAGGCACTCCTACTAGCACGTAGGGCACGACAAACGCGCCTACACAAAGCCTATCGCCCACTCACACTCAACAATACCCCGATTCAATTCCGAAACACGGTTAAATATGTAGGAGTCTCACTGGATCTTACCCTAATACGGCTGTTCCTTAATACGAACATTGTTAGAAAAGCAACCATCAGACTAAAACAACTATACCAACAAGCACAATCAACACTTCCACTGCTCGCGCCCCTATACTTTACGCTCATATGGCCAATTCGTACATATGCAGGAACAGTGTAGAGCTTCGTTGCAATATTTTATTGACCACGCTTGTAAAAAGGTCGAAGACCTTGGGCATATGGCAAGAGTTGTCAGCTGATCCCATTGGATCAGTCGGCCAACTGCCTCCTAAAATATGTGGAGACATGGAGAAGGGAATGCTGCAACCCCACAGCAAACTCGTCTCCAGTCATTCGAAAGTGCGTGAGATAGTACCCAATGCCCGACCTACCTGCATCTCTTAGGTGAAACACCGGGTAGGATCCTTAAACCATAGCCGTGGGCCCTAGTTAATCCTTGGATACCTTGCTCTACCTTCCGCATTCCCCTTTTCAATTCTCTTCATATGCTATTAAAGGGGAGTTGCCTTTTTCAGGATCACCCTCATGTAACCTGTTAACCCAAAAAAAAGTTTTCTAACAGCACGTGCAGATGGGGTGTATAAAGTGGTAGAGCCCAATATTGGCGGTGCATGCTTTCCCGGGGGCACTGGCCTTGGGGTTTTTGTCCCCATAAAAAAGACTGCCCCGACACTTTATCAGAAAATGACGAACGACCACGTGGTTGATGAACCGTCACTATTTAATCGCAGCTTACCCGAGTGAATAACGGAGAACTATTTCTGAAGCTATATATATATATATATATATATATATATATATATATATATATATATATATATGAAGTTAGTAAGGATATGCTATAGCAGGCATGAATTTGAATAACTCAGAAACATGGAAAATAAATAAGACAAACGAAATGCAATTTACAAGCTGTAGAAATGGATGCAATGAGAAGAAGCTGTGGGGTATCGAGATTAGAACATATATCTTAATACAAAAATAAAAGATAAAGTGAACATTGAAGAAGATATAATAGAATAGAAAAGGGTAACGTGGTAGGGCTATCTAAGAAGAATACCAGAAAACAGAGATGGCCAATTAAGATTTAAAATTGGACACCGAATGAAGGTTCAGAAAGAGGAGATGGCCAAGTCGGACGTGAAACAAGGAATTGAAGAGGCAATGAAAACTAGACACACGAAGTTGACGTCCACGTTGGAGTAAATGGCGTATTGGTTGCGGGAAACGGCGCAATCTGTAAAAATTCATCAGAATATATATATATATATATATATATATATATATATAATGTGACAATGTTGAAATAAATAATTCAGTTTGATAGGAAAGAGGGACCCAAAGTCGTTAGGAGGCGTCGCCAGGCTGCAAAGCAATAAGATGTCAAATTTTAGAATTCTTGAGCCCGGTCTCTCAAGCCAGAGTTTCTGAACTGCGCGATGTCGCTGTCTGTATCTCATTGCGCGAACCGTAAATCGGCAACAATCAACACCAATCATTCGTGTGCTATATTAGCATGGTGCATCGTCACTTTAGAAGTAGCTATCTCCATTGTAATATTCCAACACAGTAACTGAATCAGCAAAACACATGATAGCGAGATGTTGATCCATGTAAATCAAAGGTGCTTGGAAAACGCACCCCTCAGTTTAAAGGGAAGCACTCATGCATACAAGGTCCATGCTGCATGATATTGTCACCAAATTCTTACTTTTCTATCTGCACGATGCAGCTGTAAACATAGTTTTTCCCCAATGCTTGATATTCCTCTGCCACTCTGAATAAGATTGAGATCATGCACGAACGAACAACGCCTGTAGTAACACTATCAATGTAATGTACCCCCGCAAAAATATTTATTCAATTCAAATATCGCGTGTTTATACAAATTTTAAAATTCAAGTCCCAAAGAGAGGCATCTCCCTGATAGGGGATGTACCACAAATTTAATCAAATGTCAATATATGTCAGTGACTCACATCTCATCAGTTTAGACACAAAACTCGATAATTTTCTGATAATTTTCATCCTTATAAATAGTGTAGAGGAAAAAAGTGTGACAGTAATTGACCCACTAAAATATTTGTTCAAGGGAAATATTCTGTCTATAGGGTAGTAACCGTATCTTATCGCAATTGTGTTGATTTCCAGGTCGCAAAGAAAACAGGTACAAAGTTTGCTCAAAATTGCTATACGCGAATAGTGACGCGGTACAGCCTTGGAAGTACATCTTCAGACAAAGAAGCCTCCCTTAGGAGGCTGGCATAGTTCAATAAACACGCCCTGCTGCTCTAACCAACATTTACGTGTTGTTATAATGTGGCAACCAACCCCATATTGGTGACCGCAGACAGCGTTATACAGGCAGAACGCGACATCATAGAAGAGCTCTTCGCACACATGGACGCCATTGAGAAGGAGAACCACGACTTCGACTCCTCCTCGAACAATGGGAGCACGAGGCAATGCCACGCAATCAACCGGTGGATCACAGAACGGTAGCCCCCAAAATCCCTCCACTCTAGGCCGACAACTTTGGCAAATGCTTCGCGCAAAACGACCTCCAGTTTAACGTCATCGGCATTACCGCGGACACCACCAAGTTCACCTACGTGGCTAGACACCTCGTGCACCGTTGTGCAACAGAGGTCAAAGACGTCCTCCTTCAACCACCATATTCGGAGCACAATAATAAGCTAAAGCCTATCCACCGCTTCACACCATTGCGGGAGCAGAAGTGGCGAAAGCTCAACCGCGCGACGAACCGGGAGACAGGATCCCGTATCGTCTCAGACCGTCGACAACATGGAGGCATTCGCGGTCTCAACGCCGTAGCTATACTTCGCTTCCTGTGTCGAAGAATCTGCTGCCCATCTCGCAGGCATTTCTACAAATGCAACCAGTCCCTGCGGTCATTACCGAGCGCTCAATGCGCGTACGCTATTCTGTGCACCACATGCACGTGCTTTCGGCACAGTTACATTGTAGCCTCGTATACTCAGTACTTGACCTGGTGAAGGTCTACATTCAGTTTCCATCTTCGAGGCAGACATACCCGACTCTGTTTGGGCTCTTTGAATTCCCATACATGGCGTTGGGACTCGGTACGCGGGACAAACGTTCCAACGCTTCATTGACGAGGGGTTTAAGGGACTGGAATTCTGTTTCGTCTACTTAGACGATATCCTGTTCTTCAGTAGCACACACACGCGGAATACCGCAAGAATCTGCGTATAGCATTCCAGAGTCTGTCCGACCACAACAGCGTCTTCAACGTTAAGATATTCTTGGAAACCGCATTTGTAACCTTCCCAGGTCATCGTATGTCAGCGAGCAGCGTACAACTGTCCACGTCATCGTACTCTGCAGTCGACAAAAGATAATTACGTCGTTTACTGGCATGTTAAATTTGTATCGGACTTAACGGCCACTCGCAGTCGGATAGCATACCGCGTTATACGGCACTCTGGTTGTCCACTGCCTCCTGAAACTGGTGGAGACACGGAGAAGGGAATGCTGCGATCCCACAGCAGACTCGTCTCCCGTCATTCGGAAGGGCGTGAGAATAGTACCCAATGCCCGACCTACCTGATGCAGGTTTTCTAGGGTTTTCCCTGCATCTCTTTAGGTGAAACACCGGGTAGGATCCTTAAACCATAGCCCGGGGGCCCTAGTTAACCCTTGGCTACCTTGCTCTACCTTCCGCATCCCCCCGTTTCAATTCCCTTCCTATGCTATTAAAGGGGAGTTGCCTGTTTCAGGATCACCCTCATGTAGTCTGTTAACCAAAAGAAAAATGAGGAACGCAGGCAATTTCCTGGACGCTCAAACTGTCACGCGCGTTCGCCGAGTGCAGAGAGACTGACGAATCCCTGCTCGCTCACCCACCGTCAGCTCCTATCGGAATTATTACGAACGCATCACAGTTCTCTACAAGTGCATCATTACAGCAGACAGTAACCGTTGGTTTTCTTTTCCTAGAGCTGACACTGCGACAAGTGGAATGGCCAGAATACTACCGGCAGCCTGCTGTCCGTATTCCATGCGATCCGTCACTTCCGACTGTGTACCCCGATCACAAACCACCTGCTACGCGTTTCATCGTTGCCAAGGAAAACTACCACCGATATATAACGCGTCAGAGGTTCGAAATATATAAGCGCGGACGCGCTGTCGAGGGTCGACGCCATATCTGTAACCACCGTCGCAGTCTACGGCCATCGCACGGACCCTGGCTAACGATCAATAACTGCAAGACCTCCTACGAGGCGAATCTTCGCTGGATATTCAGCGAGTCCAGATGCACGGTTCTGACGTCGCAATATATTGTGACAAAGCTTGTAATCGCAAAGGTCCATTTGTCTTGAGGACCCAGCGGCAGGAAATGTTTGAAACACTTCTCAACCACAGACAACCAGGGAAGAGATCGGCGGTGAGGTTAGTGACAGAACGTTACATGTGGCCAGACCAGGAATTCAGCCTGAATGACGCGCGTAAACACGAACCTGCGTCGCACGTCAACGGGCAAAGTCGGACACCACGCAGCGGCACCACTGGCCGACTTGGAGCACTCGGAACGTTTCCAACACGTCCACCTGGACCGCCAGCAGGTAACAACCGTTACTGCTTAACAGCTATCGAACGTTTCACGCGGTGGCCAGAAGCTTACCGGCTGGACTTTAAAACCGTCGAAGCGGTAGCCAACGCCTTCTTTCCCGGACGGACCGCACGATTCGGCTGCCCCGAGGTCGTCAATCTCATCTTTGCCGTACCCTATGAATCTACAAGGGTTTCCGGAAAACGCACCACCACTTTCTACCCACAACGCAATGAAATAGTGGAAAGGTTGTATCGCCCGCTCAAGCCGGCACTTATATACCAACTGGTATGACTCCCTTCCTGTTGTTCTGTTAGGAATCCGCAGGATACAGAAGAATGACCTCAAGGCTGATGCATCGGAAATTGTGTACGACCAGATCTTACGGCTCCCCAGATAATTCCTCGAACCAACACCGCTCTATACGACTCGCCAGGACCAGTCAAGCACATCATCGGGCACAATCGCTTCCCACCAGAATCCGAACCGCCCACTCCGTGCTTAGCGCCCCGCAGCGGTCGGCAGGGCACATCTACGAGCCTCGGGTGGACATCGTCCCCGGCAGCAAGTGGACTACCGCAACGGCACCAACCGCTCGCAAACCGACGACCGCATCGCCTGCCATTTGCTCCCAACAACGATTACTACCAACCACCGTCACAAAATTGGGACGTAGAGTGCGGTTTAGTGATCGGTGTACTGTTACATCCAAACGCGTTGTGCACTAACATATACTATGAGCTTAAGACTTTCTGTGCCTGAGCAGAAACAAGCTCCATACGCGGGGATAGTAAAAATAGTGTATATATATACACTAGTTTTACTATCTATCTTTTTTATACCAGTCGAAGTAGAAAACAATTCTATTATTTACTATCTAATTCACTGCATTTAATTCTTTATATTTTCTTGGAATTTGAGTATTTTAGACGTTTAATAATCCCCTCTCTACTTATTATCCCCTTAATTTTTTATCCGAGGAGCTCATTCCACGGATCGAAAAAAGACTCATCTGGAAGCGCCGAAGTGATTAGTCGGTATTTTTTTCCGCACCTGAAATCTAACTCTGAGGTAGTCCAAGCTGGACTTGAAAAATTTTCGTTAAGTCTACATAGTGTGCGAAGAAGATTCAGACGACGGCTTGGCTAGACGTGTCAAACGCTGAGCTCCCCGCCGTCCATGGGTAGCTGCTTCCATACTCAGGTAAAATCATTCCTGAAAATTTAATTAACTTTGAATTTTCTGATCACTTGTGTATTTTTATGTTCAAGTCTGCAGTGATCCTCGTGTGTATTCAGAGCCATCAACCGGATACGATTATTAGCAGTTATCAGCTGGTCTATATTGGTGTATGTAAATAGCAACATTAATTTTATTGAATTAAATGGTGGAGAACGAATGAACTCTTTAGTTCACTGACGAAACTTCACGAACGATAGTTCACATAACCAGTGAACTATATGCAGAATTCTTTATATATGCCCAATCATCACTGCTAGCTAACTACAGACAGGTGTTCAAAGAGCCTATAGATACTGTATGGTGCAGTATACATCAAACAATGCATTCAGAGTTCGTTGTTGGGGATCGCAGGTAAAATCTGAAGAACTTTGATAAACTGTTGCCTTGACAGACTTGCTATTAGCCGCTGTTTACAACTCGTACTGTTGTAGGAGCAGTGTTAGTTGTTGGAGCTCTCTGGCGGCGTACACAGAGACTAGACAGTAGCGAGACAGGCAGTGTACCCGACGGACTGATACTAGACAATCTGTACTTAATGTGAAACCTAAGTGTATATAATAAAGTGTATTCATTAACACAACACGTACATATACCTAATTTAACAGCAATATATATATATATATATATATATATACTCCACACAAACGTTAAAAATAGATAAATAATAAATTATCTTCCTTTCTTTGCCAACTGTTTGAATTACACAACAACAACAATATGACGAAATCACAAATATGGAAACACACTTATGTCTAATAATACCATTTCAAATAGCAATTATGTAACAGTAAATATAGTGGATATTCTGATAATATTTTAAAGGTCTCATCGAAAAAATGCAATAATTTAAACATAAATCTAAGTATTATAAGAATTTACAATGGCATTTAAATTTAAATTAGTAACTGAAATAGACATACCAAAGAATAGAATTTCTGTGAGCTACATATAGCTCATGCTGAAATGTTGAATCCGACCGAGG
The DNA here is from genome assembly GCA_034510155.1 of Eucriotettix oculatus. Taxonomy (NCBI): domain Eukaryota; kingdom Metazoa; phylum Arthropoda; class Insecta; order Orthoptera; family Tetrigidae; genus Eucriotettix; species Eucriotettix oculatus. The sequence continues at coordinate 107,843,004 of CM067376.1, read as the reverse complement.
ATTAACTCTCTAAAAATAGATAAAATATAACTGTTAGAATTATAATCAAGAAATACGTAGATTAAACAAATAGGTCGTCAAGATAAAAATACTATCTATTCTTTGTTTACAATTAGTTTTATATACAATACAATAAACTCTCGATTATCCGCGGTAATGACGGGAAGAATTGGCGCGGATAATTAAAAAAATCGGATAAACCCAAGAACACATATACAAACCATATATACTGGTATAAATAACGTGAATTTTTTACACCATAAAACTACTTAACATTATTTTATTGTGATGCAGGCCAATCTTCTTCATTATAAAGCTTCTTAAGTGCGATATATAGCTTATTGCAGTGGAAACTGTTGAATTGAAGGTTTATTAAGTGAATGACACTGTCACACTTATATTCTGATGCCGTAACATTGAAGGACCAGTCACAATGATAATAATAATAAACAATCTTGCCGTTGGAAACCCATTTTTTATTACGCCTCTCCGACAAAGATTGTTGTGTTGATAAAAAAACTCAATTTTCTTTCTGCCTGGATATTCAATTTATGTCAATGTTTCCAGGTCTTGAATTCATTACAAAATATTTCCATAAATTCAACGTTGGTGAATATTACTACATACACATATATGTATATAACGTAATGATTGCGGCCACTTGGTCGTAATTTGTCCTTGGGGCTTTCTTGTCGGCCAAGAGTATTCGGCGAACGATTGTTGTATCCAGGACCGTGTCCCGAGAACAGTTATAAAAAGTAGTGAATTAACCCAATGGACAGAGAAAGAGTTTTGTAATTTTGATAGTGTGGATGGTGCATAAAATTGTAATATCAAGGGCAAGTACCTTGATTCCCCAGCCTCGCCCCTCGCCCAGAATTGCAAACCCCTCCACGCACCGCACGCAATAAACATTGTTGTGACTTGTGTGTCGTACTTAGAATTTTGTTTTTAACAATGATTGATAGTGATTGTGCGATACTGGTGAGTTGGGGCAATCTACTCCAAAAATACATTAGGAAACAGATTATTAGTAATGTTTATAAAAATTTTCTGCATCAGTGAATGACCCAGAACAAAACTCAAGAGTCAAAGATCAGATTCGAAAATTAAATAATTATTGACAAGGCGGAAGAGGAAGATCCAAAATTTTTCTTTCCTCTTAAATTTTACACGAGGACATTTCTAAAAAAAGGGCTCGATAAATTTGATATGGACGTTGTTCGAAGAATTGTATTTGGTTTCTGTGAACGGGGGAGGAATACCCAACATCGGATAAAATATATAAGATGTCAGAAACAATGAACTGCATGGAGTCGACATCTGTTCTCTGTATCATTAAAAGTATAGGATTTAAATACCAAAGATGTAGTTACTGGAGAAAATTTTTATTGGTGAGAAACTACGTAGCTTGCGCCCGTTCCATTTTCTTCGAAAAATGCTCAAAGTAAGAAATGGGGAAATAAAAGGTTCGATGTTCTACTTGAATGAGACCTAGGTCAACCAAAATCATGCCCGCCACGAAATATTGGAGTAGACAGAGAAACTCAGGGAGAATTAAAAGAACCTATCGGTGAAGGGGGAAGATTAAAAATTCTTTACGTTACACTGGTTTCGTAAAGGAAGCAAAATTAATATTTGGATCGAAGTAATCTTCTCTTAGATCTGACTATCAATCTGAACTGAATGCAGATGTTTTTAATGCTTGGTTTATAGATTTTTAAAATTGTTCGAAGGATGCTCGATTGTGGTGATGGGTTGGACTAGTTATCACTCCACTATAGCGCACAAACCTCCTCGTTCAAATTGTAGAAAATTGGAGAAACAGGAGTGGTTTACCTTTCACTGAATCGGAAACCCATCTAAACTTCTAAACAAATTATAAGTACGAGTTGCCCAAAAATTATATGAAATAGCACAAATACCACAAGAGATGGGTCACGAAGTTATTCGACTTTCCCATTACCGTATTCATTACAATCCTAATGAAATGACTTGGGCCCAAGTTGAGAAAGAAGTTTCTGACAGAATCAGATCTATTAAAATAGATTGTTGAACAATTGATGCACGATCCATTGAATAAGTTACAATTGACGATTGGGAAAAGGGTGTGCGTCATTCTGAAAAATCACAACAGGATGAATACAACTCCAAGCCAATCATCGTCAGACTAGCTGAAAGTTGTTCAGAAAATGTTCACCGGGCGATGATTTCCATTGCAGCGACCAAAAAGTTATTATTGTATAATAATAAAAATATATTTCAGTACGTTTTTCATGAAATATCGGAATCTAATAACTCATAACTAACGAGGTAATCCTATCATAATGCAAATACAGTAAATTATAATTATCCTTTTTGTGTTAACCGTGCTTTGGAAAATTACTCCATTGTAGTAGTGGTTTTCCTTCATTACGTAAGGTGGGGAGATGAAATATGACTATTATTATTCTGATCAATATAATAAAACGATAACTTTTAAATTTAATAGATATAAAGGTGGGAATAATAATTATTAATATTAATTTATACAAAGGAATTTATTGGACTTGAATTAAATGGGACCCTCGCTTACTCAGTCAGGAACATGAATATCTTTTTCTCAGGGAAAGCTAATTCTCAATGGGTTTAATTTCAAAATATATGGGGGAAATCGAGAACTTTAAAATAGCTGCGACCAGAGGCGAGAAAAAATTAAGGTTTAGTACGTCACCAAGGCGCCGGCGATGATCCAGGTCGTCACTGCTGATGACTGCGCGTCGTCTCGTGACTGCTCGTTGGAGAATTTCTTTTCTAACTTCTGAGGTATTCAGTTCGGCGTTCAGTTGATTTACGAATGGAATGTTAGAATGTTTCTCACTGGATGTTTTTGACTGACTGTCGGATGATGAAAGTTACTGACTCCTCATATCCGCTGGTTTTTCTTCTGAAAGTCACGCCCTGGTTTAATAATTCTCATGGGCGTGTGATTTCTACGCCCATTTCTGGAGGGGTAGCTTGTCATCTATATTTACTTTGGGACGCTGTTTTTATATTTCCACTGGTCATGTGTCGAGGCCCAATAAATTTCTCTCTTAATCCTCCATTGAAATTTCTTGGTTGTATTATTATAGTTTCCGGTCTCTAGGACATATCCTTTACCCATGTGTTGCTCTTAACGGCGAAAGGTCCACATCCAGGTGACATTCCATTGACCAGATAGATCCGTATTGCGTTCCATCAGTCACTCCCATTTCTGCCTCATCTATCCTTCAAGTTCCTTCATCCAATCATATTTCCTAACGTAAATGTTTCCTTTTCTGGCCGATAAGATTACTGTAATTCGTCATTTAAATAAGCAATTGCGTATTCCCGACTTCGTCTAGCTTAGGTCTAAATATTTACATATCGTATAAAACTAATAATACAATAAAAATTTAATTCATCTTATGCGATACGTAAACAATCGCGTACCACATCATGATGACTCTAAATAAGCCATAAATTAGTAGACAGTTAAGAAGAATTTTCGTGCTCCACATGTGGTTCCTTCAATTATATATAAAAGTTTCTAACAAGAGAAGGTATAGATTAATAACCCACGTTTTGAGACATAAGGGCCTTGTAAAGTTAGCATTGGAGGGAAATGGTGTGCATAACTCAGGCCAAAAAGGAGGATTCACTGGGATCAATTAGAACATTTACAATACAGCCCAGATTTGTCACTGTGTGACTACCATCTGTTTCGACCGTTGAAGAAACCTCTACGAGGTCAAAGGTTCAATAGCGATGAATTGTTGAACTCTTTGTGCTCATTTGGTTAAAGACTCGACCTTCAGATTTTTATGATGACGGAATCAGGAAACTTCAAAACTGCTGGGAATAATGTGTGAGTTGCCAAACTTGACCTCACGAGCATGAAGGCGCACTTGAATGTCGACTTGAGATCAATTGAGATAATGCGTGTGACCATTGCTTATGGACTTCACCATACGAAAAAGACAGCCAGGCAGATCTCAATCTATTCTGGGAGTATTCATTTGAACACCAGACTGACCCACTGTGGTCGATATAAAGTAAGAGCATTTAAATCGAAGTTCAGAATTAAAGGCTGTGAAACTGATCTATTCAAGTTGACTACCTGTTAGGTATGAACTTTGTCCGACCGTTGTATAGAACAGTACGTTCCAAGTGGATGGATGCCCTGGTTTACTCGTAGATTGTCAGACCAGTCGAGATTTTTCCATCCATATTCAACAAATGTTAGTATTAAATAAATAGTAAATGTTACAATAAGCAAATACGTCATCTTACTTCATAATAAAACATTTCCGTCCTACACGAAACAGCATAAATATTATTATAGAATATAGTTGTTCCATGTAGTATTATAATATATACATAGCTTCATAATTTTTACCATATTATTTTTATTGCACTCAGTATTTGTAACTTCATGATGCTGTTTCTTATTTCTGTGATTCATATGTCATGCATATTTGAACTACTATGCACTTAATGTAATTGTAGCAACATAATAAAATAAGAACTTACTACAAAATGCTGAAGTAATGGGAAAACTCGACTTGTTGATGGTAGTGTGATAATACAATAATCCAAATATGGAAAGCATTCAAATGCAGATGTTAGAAAGTCATATGCCATCCTGAAAATATCATCATTAGATTACTGAACATTTTTATTTATTACATAATATTTATAATTAACCCAATTTAATTTTTAGACTTACGGAAATATCACTGACATTGACATTTTTTTATAATTTCACTATAGATTATTGTATAAGCAATTAATCTAGAGATTATCGTATGTAATTTATAAATTCCACGTCAAAATTGGGATGATTGCTGTAAGGCTTTAAGCTGCTCCAAAATGTTTGAATAAAGTCTAATATGTAGATTTCTTTAATGTTCATAATTACGTTTGCGTTTGAGCGCGCGTTTTTTTAAATAAAATGTTGTCAATGTGATTCTGATTTCAAAAGACACTACCTCAATATTTTCTTTAAATATAAATATCTCAATACGATTAGAGCCAGTGATACTGATTGTTCAATATATAAATTACAAAATCAACTTACCTTTCATCATAATTTTTGTGTAAACCATACAGTTCCACAGCAAATGCATTTGACATTTCACAAACTTCGGGTGATAATCTTTCAATAAATTTCTTTCTTGGAGATATCAGCCCCTTATTTGCTGAAAAATATATGATTAGTATATTTATTAAATATTCAGTATACATTGTTTCTCTTTACAAGTAAAATATAACACTAAAAATCAAATACTACTAAAGAATTTACTTAAATTTCGTGATACTGCCACATTAATAATTTACAGTATTTTAATTACGTTTATACCTATATCTCAATAATAATTAACTCCGAAAACCTGTTAATTTTTACTAAAAACTATTCGCAGATAAATATTTGTTAAATAATTTATTCTATTGTGTAGCGCAGAGACTCGCCAAGCATTTATTTGGCATTATAATTATAATGAAATTATAACGAAAGCATAGAAAAAGAAATTTCCTTTGTGTTGGGCAAACGCAGATTGCTGGCGCCATAAAACCTACGGGACGGGGCAGTGCAACACCGATCGGCTTACGAAAATTTCCCGGAGGCGTAGGCCAATCGACCTGGAATTTTCCAAAATGTTTTACCCCACCACCTTGATGACCCCAAGGGAGAGGGTTGAAACGAAGAGGTGGATTGGGTAAAACATACCACGTGAGATAGCGTTACCCTTGTGGAAGGGGACATACAGAGGTGACCTGGAAGGTGATATTACGGAAAAATGGGAGATGAACCTGTAATGTAAAGGGAGTAAATTGCGAGGAGAGGAAACGTCGAGTTCTAGGAAACAAGTGGAAGCCGTGCCGACACTCAGTTAAGCTGCCGACCAAAGGATCAACGCCGGGATGACATACCTGGAATAAGCAGTCAACTTCCGCCTCACGCCGTCGAGATAGGAGAATTATGTCCAGACCACCAGAAGCGCAATCAAGGTTCCAGTATGCCAATAAAACAGTAGTGTCACTTGCGTGATATGTGAATCTGACATCCGCTCTGCACGTATCCCACTCACAGAAATTCCCTATTATTAAATAGTTTAAAACTTTGCTATTTTTATGCGAGAACAAGATGTTACAAATTGTAAAGAGCTCCTAAATTTTAAATAAATTAAACTATGATTATTTTCAATTCACTGATATAAAATTAATTAAACCAATAATTAGCCCTGAAATAACCATACGTCACAATTGCAACCTAATATTATTGAAACAAAATTTTAGAAAGAAGGCACAAGAATATTAAGTAGAACAGCGGTAAAGTAACAAATCAAAGGGTAATGAAGTTTTGAACAATGGAAAGAAAATTATTTGAATGGGATACGCTTAGAGCATCATAATGCTTATGCGTATACTGTATACAGGGCCGGATTTTCCTATAGGTTAACTAGGCTTCAGCCTAGGGCCTCATGATCAAGAGGGGCCTACATTCAAATTGTTAGACAAATTAAAATTACACTATTCTATAAATAGTGAACACTAAAACACTGGACGAAAACATGGAGAAATTCTAATAAACAAACAAAAAGTGTATTGGGTAAGATCAACGCGTTTGGCTGATTAGGTCTGTTCGTTTATATATATATATATATATATATATATATATATATATATTAGATAGCACCAAAGTATAGTTGATACGTTCACTGATTGCTATGGCAGTGTCTTATGCTACTAACATCTGGTTTGTTCTTGTATAAATAAAGTGCAGATTGGTGTAGATTGGAACAAACAAACGAACAGACCTATTGAAATCCCAACGTTCGGTTATAGTCCTTGATACTTCGATAATATGGAGCACTTGTTAATGTTATTACGAAAAATTCTTATTTTAAGATTGCGTACACGATCATTTGATTCTCGCCTTTTAAGTTCAGTAGGTTCAATACTTTCGCAAAGTGTTTATAGACTATTGAAATTTTTTGTGACAATATCTTTATTTCGCGGAATTCTAAGTATGTTTTAATTTGTTTATTTTAAAGTGTATATTATGTGCTTTATTTTATATTTTCATGATTATATATATAATTCATTATTCATTTTTTTCAATGAGACAAAATAACAGTTTCTTACTTACTATCTTGATTGAAAAATGATAATTTAGTTGCATTATTAAAGTAAAAGGCAAGGGAATTACGAAAATTCTTCTGACTCTGATGCCTTACACGAACTCTTTTTAAGAGATAAATTTAGGATTAAATCGTATTAGATGCACTAGAATCAAATTAGGAAGATCTTCCGTTTATGATGATGTAGTGAAAATAGCTTCCTTTCTTGCCGATCTTACATTATGAAAGGTAGAACGTCAAAGAGGTGTTGAGCTGTTAATGCAAGAATACCCAGAAGATGTCAACCAAAACCTTACTGAAGAAATATTTCATTTCCACACATATAGACACATGAGACAAACGCATAGGCCTTCAAAAATTCCACATTGTCGCATACAGACTTATATCAAATGATATTCAAAGAAAATATTCATGTGGCCTTCCCCAATGTTGAATCAATCTTACGGTTGTTTCTCAGTTTAATAGTCACTAATTGTTCTGGAGAAAGGTCATTTTCAAGGTTTAAAATATAAAAAATCAATTAAGAAGAACAATGACCCAGACGAGGTTGCCTTTATGAGTATTTTATTGAACTTATAGAATAATTCTGTTTGAAAAGGTTTAGAAAGAAATTCCTCTAATCTACTATTTCCTTTTAAATGTATACTTGGATTGAATCAGTTCTTAAATAAAATAACTATTAACATAAATTTTAATATGATATACAATTTGATATTTTCTTTTTTGTGATCTGGATTTTGTTTGAATAAAGTACCATTTTTGCTTTAGTTTAAAACTTACAATTCATAATAATTCATACTTAAACTTTAAATACGAATTAGTATGAAATAAATGTATCTGAATTTGGTTTAATCTTCTGTATTTGAACATATTTAATTTAATTAGTAAATATGATAATTTTTATTGCTTATTTTATTTTCGTAGTCAAAGATTTTCATTATTTGAATATTATTTCTTTGTAAATGTTGTGTTATGTTTGATTAGTTACAAGTACTATATATGGAGCTGAGAATACATGTCCAAATAAATATTCTCGACTTTTCTTATTTATTATCCGTGCCACATTTTTATAAAGGTTAGTAACAATCACAACATGTTTCATTTAACATCACAGTAATGATGTATTTTATCTCTCATGTAATTTACAAAATTAAAAATGGGAGGTGAAAGGGCTTCATAAGTGGAATAGCCTGGAGCCTATTTCATCTAAATCCGGCCTTGGCTGTACATGTCACTTTAAATTATAGTAAAATGGCACTAGTGTCCAAATCAATTTCAAGTCCGCACAACTCAATTTTTTTCCGTATCCAAATATGAGTAAGATACCTAATTTTAATCATAAAACTCTTTCCGATAGAAAATGTAATAGTCTTCAGAAGTTGACGTGTGGTCCTACATGAACCACCGACCCAATTAAAATAAAGTTAATTTTTAATTGACTAAGTAGTGTAATTGCTACCTGTTATTTTCTGCCCCCCCCCATTTTACTCGTCTACAATTTAATGTCAAAATAAAATAATTCGCACATACATTCAATATACCAAAAGTTTCTACTACCGTTCACATAATTCCCGACACATCAATAAATAATTTATATTGAGAAAACAAATACCCTTTCCAATTACATTGCCAGTCACACTATCTCCATAAAATTGAATTCGATGATGGAACTGATGTCTGTAGTCACTATGGAACAGTTAATTTGGGAAAATTCTATTCAATTTTAGGGCTACAAAGAATTTGTTTTCAAGGAAAACACAGTAATAAATGAAAATAGTAACAGTTTAGTATACATGGAAAAACATAAAAGTTAGAATAATTAAGGAACACATATTTTTTTTTACGAAATACTGTCATAGCATGTTATAGCCCACTTTATGTAACAAACAGCTGTATGTGATCCATAACCTCTATTATAGCTTTTTGACAGTGGAACATATTCCATCACTTGCATGTGAACGCCACTATTGTTACTTACTGTACATAAGTATTAGTCACAACTGTTCAGTGCTATATGTATTTCGTAAAACTTAACAAATTTTTACCGGTCAAGTCATAAACGTCAACGCTGCGCGACCGCTGACTGAAAATGTAGAAGGTATTCACTATCTTTCCTCTGCCTGCAATACAGTCGGAAATATACTGCCGTGTAGATTACGAATAGCTGACGAACCTGAACAGCTGCGACCTACCGAGGCCACACATGAATTCAGTACGGCACGCCTTCGGGAAATAGTAAGTGATATTTACTGAGAATTGAATTGTTTTTGTTTTTAACAAACTCCCAACATTTCTTCTTAAACTTAGTTGTACAACTGGTTGCCTACCCTGAGCTTTTCGCGCGTCACAGCGGTGTAGGGGTTCGTTCCGGACCTATTCTGAATTGGTAAAAAATGTTTGTTTTTATTTGTACTTTCTCCCCCAATGCGTCGTATTCCTCGAAACGGGCGTAAGCTTGGCAATCAAGGACAGTCGGCAGTCAAGACATGGTGGAAGTTTATGCAGTGGGTTCGCGACGAGGTGTCGGTTCTCGAACATGCTACCGGAATACTCGGCAGTGAGACGCCACACCATTATTTGATTAGAATTTGTGAGTTCTCGGTTGATGCACGGCTGTTGAAGGTTTTAATTAATTAGTGACCACGCACTGAAGATGTTAAACTCATGCTATTTCCGCATACAACAATGAATACCTTTGTCAGCGTGCCTCAAAGCAACCACCAACAATCTTGTCTGGGGTAGCTTGACTGCCTTTAAATACGGAGCCGTAAATTCATGCTACAATATATAATTATATATATATATATATATATATCTTCTTTTTTTCTTGCCTCTACAATCTATTGAGGGCCTTGCCCTACCGGGTTGACTGCGGACTGTCATCTTGCTGACATTCTGTCGTAATAATTCTCAATGACCGCACAAACATTCAAGTCAGCCCATGCCAGGATTCGAACCCGGGACCTCCGTGTTGTGAGGCAGCGACGCTCTGGAGGTCGTCAATTGGTCTTAATAAATATTGTCAAATTTTCGAGTTGGACTGATAGAATTCACCAGGAGAAAGCTTCTTCTCCATTTTCTGGACCCTTGTGAATACACCCATATCGTGTATTATTAAAGAACAGAGCTGAAAACTTCCAAGAACATTACACCGTGCAGCATTTATTCTCAAATATTCAGTGATTCTTTCTTGTTTCATCGCATCTGGTTACTAGCAGTATAGATCTTCCACACAAAGTAGCTCAAGAATTACAAATTTGTTATTAAGTACATATAATTATACAAAATCACTTTCTGTGTTTTAGTTTTAATTGTAATGGTTGGAGGGGGTTGGTAAAAAATGTGTAATGCCTATCTTTTGTCAACAGATGAAGACAGAAGGTTAAAAAAATAAAAAAAGATTATGTTTATAACTACAGACCAAACTTTAATTCTGACAAATAACAAAGGAAAAAGTAATTCAGTTATTCATACCGGTTTAACGGAAAGACATCCAAGGTTGTTGGTAATTGAAATTATCACCTTCTCTTGCACACAAAATGTAATTATGAGTAGCCAATAAGTAAATTTAATTATATTTGTCTCCTAGTGTTCATAATTTTCAAATTTTATTTTAAGTTTTTTTTGTAGCACTGTTCTAGAAATAAGAAATCTAAAGAACTTGGCACACAAACTACTGTTGAAAAGAATATTGTAAATTTGACTTACCCATCCATAAATTCTCTTGTTCAACCTCCCAACTCTTTTGGTTTTCAAGATCATAAGCTCGAGTTAGAGGTATTTCAGATAAATACATCGCACTAACGGTAGCAAATAATGGATCGGGTTCTGTCATATCAGTATATGAAGGTCGTAAAGGTATAACTTCAACTGTCTCTTTAGACGTTCCAGTTATAGAACTTGAATTATCTGAGAGACCCATTTCATCTTGATCTTCAGTACGACTGGTTTCTTCACTACCTTTCTCTTTTACTGCAGTGCTAAAACAATATCTTTGAACAGCGATGTTGAATTATACCTCGTATTATACTTTAATAAGTAAAAGGGCCCACAAGGTTTAATTTTTGAATATTGTAGTTTATAAGCTGGGAGCGTGACCCGTCTTGGTAACGAAAGCAGGTCGGAGAGGTTGAAAAGAAGTCCGCCTCTTGAATCATTTTAAGAAAACAAGAGTGAGCAAATGTGTCTGGCGATTTGGAGGTCCTTGTCATAGGCCAACGGTCCCCAAGAGAAGAGTGATAGGGCGGCTAATGACCGATTTCTGTGTTTACACTTTCAAAGCCGCGCAGTGCAGAAAAACGGAACCAGTTTCAAGTGCATATAAGTTTTGAGAGCTATTGGATTGTAAAAGGATGTCGTCTAGTGGTACAGACCTGAGCCAGCTGGTACAACACTCCGCCACTTCCTGTCGTCATATGTGTGTGGACACAAATCTTCGTCGGCGAAAATGCAGTACGGAGTAGAGTAGAAAACCCTCCCCTTACCTAGTATGGTTCGTGACAGATTCTTACTGCTTGTTTTACAATTACGTGCTGAACATAATTAATATGGCCAAATAGTGAGATAAATTCGGATTTGTTTGTAATTAATCGCTTAGAATAACTTAGGCATAAATTAGTATTCATGAAACTGTAAAAGCAAAACCTAGTGAATAGTTAAGTTTGGTATAATGGGATAACACAGGTAGTCACTAATCTTACCCGGAGTACTGTGTTATTAATTGCGAAATTATTCCAGGTTTGAGTGGCCACAAAACCGTACTTCTAGAAATAAAATGCTCAAGGGAAAAAATCCCGGGTAGGGGAATAAGAAAAATTTGGCAATATTACAAAACCGACGCCTCAGAATTACAAGCATTTCTAAGGAAACAATTATCTAAATTCATGTGTGGCGGGAAAAAGATAAATGACATTTGTGATAATTTTAAACATAATTAAAGGAAGATAGAAATAGGCTCGTTACACAGAAAATAATAAAAGTAAATAACGATTCAGAATATTACACAAGATATATACAACAGTTAAAAAGGTGCGTTAGGGACAAGTATGCCCGTAGAAAAGTAAATACTGCAAATTTTCAAAACTTCAGTGTTTTATTAAAATTATTAGAAATGGAAAAGAAAAGAGCGCAAGAGAAGTTCTTATGCAAAATACTAAACGGTAGCCATAAGAACAACTGCGGAAAACTTTGAAAATTCGTTGCAAGCGGAAACAAAGCAATGACTCTTAGAGAGTCTTAGAGAATTTCAGTATTTAACGTTACTACTAACCAATTTCAATTAGAGGACAATGATAGAAGTTAAGGTTTTTTTTAGATTAAGACGAGAACAATTAGGCTTAGATTACGTAAATTAGAAAACAACAAGTCAATAGGTCCAGATGATATATCCGCAGTATTATTAAAACTTGGAGGGGAGGCAATAATTCCGATCTTAATAAGAATTTTCAACGTATCAATTAATTCTGCTCTTCCGGCTGAAAAGAAAACTGCTTTTGTTATACCAATTTATAAATCTGGTAAAGAACTGATGTTAAAAACTATAGACCCATCAGCCTTACTTCAGGAGCACTTATTAGCAGCCTATGTGAGATCTGAACATCAAGTTCAGAAAAGGGTGGTTTTTTAATGGTCAACATGGTTTTCGGGAAAGGTTCTCGTGCGAAAGTCAAATTATTAATCCATTTCAGAAGAAGATAGTGGGGGTAGAATAGATGGGGTTATCATAAACTTTGCCAAAGCCTATGATAACCTACCGGATAAACTAAATAAAACAAGTATAGATAAAAGGGTGGTACTATGGGTAGAAGTACCAAAAAATCTTCTCTCGGTCAATGAGTTTAAAACTTAGATGAAAACTAACAAGTGCCAACAATCTTCTCTCGGAGAACTATGAATATGTCAAACCTATAAGAATGGAAGAGCTGTTGTAATGAGAGGGGGGATGAGAAGAGTGGAACAGGAGGGGGAGGGGAAGGCATTAATATATTGAAATTGTGCGAGGAAAGTCTGAAGGCCTGGGAAGTATTTTTTATGTATGCGTGGTATCCCTTATGACGATCAGCACTAAACCCTTCTTCGGACAATGAAACAGGCCTTTCTTCACACAATACACACGAGGGATTGTAATGAAAATGGGTTTCAGTCTTTTGGATAAATGCAAATCCGATCCTAATTCAAGAAAAAATTGCTTTTGTCAAGATGAAAGTACGCGTAGATAATTGGAAACAGCTACTGCGTAATGTGACCAACGCAAAACATATGTGAAGACAATAGAGGGCCAAAATTTCCCTATTGGTTGCAATTTTGTACATGAGGTGGCTAAACCGTGGCGCTTTGTACGATTATAAATGGCGCATTGAATCCTTAATCCTGTTTGTATTTCGAACGAATGCTAGAAAGCATTGTACAGTTAGACATGTATTATAAACAAATACAATGAATTGCAGTCATAAATAGAATAATTTAATAACAGTTATTCTGGCAAACAGAGAAAATAGACAATTAAAATTTCCAAGCTGATCTCGTTCTCAGTGCCAACAGCTGTAGTCCAGAGTTATTTTCACCAAACGAGACTGTCAGCTATAGCATCATCATGAAGCAATCACTCTCTCGTACAGGAACCTCATTCTTCACTTTTGTAGATTGGTGCTTCATAAAACTGGTGTAAATAAAAATTTTCGTCCCCTAAGTGGAGCAGATTCATTCCTCATTTCTATTTACCAACTCCTACGAATGAACAAGAGGCTATAAAATGTGCTCAAGTTAAATGGCCTGTCTCAAAATTAGTGCTTGTATGCAAAAGGTTGGCCACCCCTGATTTAGCCGTGTGGCTTTTCCTGCGGACGGACTATGGTTGACACCCCTTACCAAGTTCCTAATTACGCCCCCAACCGTGCTCTTTGCAGACACACCACATGAATCAGCTAACATATAAAGAAAAATCTCTTCATATATGTATATTTATGCCACGGATAGTCATAATTTTTTAGATTTTTTTCAAACAAAATATCAAAAAAAATATTTGAATATTTCTAATCTAAAAGTAGAAGTCGATGAAATATTGGAAACGGAACCTTTCTCCTTAAATATTAATCGTGATAAAAATGATTTGCTAGAAAGAAGAAAATAACATGCCTGACAGTATTAAAAACTGCATAAAAACAGAATGAATTGCAAAAGAAAAAACACTTGTATTAGTAAAATATTAATAAATTTTGGTTAGGTCACAACTTTTCTGTTAGCTGACTCAGTGAAGAAAATAATAAGTATAAATCAATAAAAAGTATTTAGTATATATGATCTTCAAAATAAGCCATTAGGAACCCAAATTTATTTAACATATTCAGGAATCAGTTTTTATAGTATTGTCAAAGTAATAAGAGTCAAATTACATAAGTAACTATATATTTTTTATTCTAGTATTTGTACAACTACAAACATTAAAAACTTGTCAAGAATTCTAAAATATTGGAAAAGGAAACCAACAATTGGATATATGATCTTATAGTTTTAAAAATTAAACTCCAACTTTTTTTTGTTCAGATAGCTTATTATTAAAATTTAATTAACTTCAACCTTACTTAGTAAAATCTCTAATAATTTTATTTCTCATGTGACTAAATTAATAGAGTAGTCTTTATATGCCTGTTGAAGGTCTGCATCAGAATCCGTTTTTGCTGTATTTTAATCAAAATTTACTTAAATGCTTGTATATTTTTTGGCATTATACCTTTTAATTAGCTCATATCTGGAGACAGATTTCTTGGAAGCATCCATTCTTAAATATTTAGGTAATAAATCAATGTCTGCCCATGGCTTTCGCAGACCATTGAAAGGAATAAGTTCAAAATTTTCATTCAAATGTGAAACATTCACATCATTGTTTAAACACATAATGCCTATGGCACTGTCATTGTCCTATAAATGAATACCCATAATTAATGTATATTTTGTAAATATAAAGTATAAAGACAAAATTAATTAACCAACAATAAACATTGAGAAATGTGTGCGTACTGTACCGTTTCACTCATCTGCACCACCCATAAAATCAAGAAACTGTTCTTTCCGATGCTGCGAATGACGTAGCACGTTTCGTATCACATGTCGTATCACCGCAAGGGGAAATTAAAAGGAATTCTAACCATTTAGTAATTAGAAACCTTATTTTAAAGTAGTTTATATTTTCAAAACAAAAATAGTATTTGTACATTTTGGGTAGTATTTTAAAAAACGCGATTGAAGGTTATTTTAAAGTAACATTTAAGGGGTTGCATTTCGAAGACTATCATCATACTGAGAAAATTAACGCAGCTTTCATCTGACTTATTCATAAAATTAATATTATTTAAAATATGTGAGAAGGAAAAATACTTTCGTGATGCAAAAATGTGTTTCACCTTGGTTGTAAATTTTTTCACTTTTAAAAATTATAACTTTACGGAAATACAAATGTAGCATATTACGGGCCGGTTTAATTTTCGCAGAGCATTGGTAACACTGTCACAGTTATAGTATTATGTTGTGATATAAGATATACTTCGTTCACGCGGAACTTGGATACCTAGAAATTCAATTATATTAGTGACCATCCGCTACTGTTTTCCGGGGTCAGTCCTCGGTTTCAAACCTCTGCCCCGGCTGCCAGGCGTATTCTCGTCTTTGTCCACGGAAACCTGACTTGACCGTATTAGGACGGATGTTTAAGCTACGTGTAACAATATATATATATATATATATATATATATATGTGTGTGTGTGTGTGTATCACCCTAATGTATGTATGTAAATTTTTAAAAATCGTACGGGAAAATTTTCCCCGACAATATTTGTGTATATTTTCAACCACTACCAGCATGTGAGGGGTGGGGGTGGAAATGAGTCATATGAAAATAAGAAGGAAATTATCAACTTTGGGGTCGAATACGATGTAAAGGGTGTCGCTGTGTTACATGATGCCCTTTAATATGCGATTTAAGTAAAAATTTATCCCTTAAGTTGGGAAAAAAATTTATTCAGGCAGAGTACTGAAAATATGTTTAGACCTGTATTTGTATCGGGAGTAATTTTGACTGTCGAGATACTGGGAGTATATTTGAAGTTCATATTTTGACGTTTTGATGCCGGTTTAATCATGTGTTGACCAAAATATAATAATTTACCGGTATCATATAAATAAATACCCGGGCAACGCCTGGTATCCAGCTAGCCTATTATCAAACCATTAATTTTATTTGAATTGTTTTATAAATTTGCGTGGAACTGAAACTAAATGCGACAATGATGTCTCAAAAACAATCCCGTGACCTCCAACAAAACTCCTGCTGCAACAATAGATGGAGTATTCTCTCTCTCCCTCTACCCTCTCCCTCTTCTCCACTCTATCCCCCTCTTCTCCCTCTCCCCCTCTTCTCTCCCATCTCCCTCCCCCCTCTCCTCCTCTCACCCGTCCCCCCTCTCTCTCTGTGTCTCATGCTGCCAAACTTCACTTATAGTAACACAGTAAGTTGTGACTTCAATATTTCAGGACATAGCACCACCTAATAAGACTTATAACTCGTAGTTTTCACGCCGGCTTTCGCGCGGAAATTCAATGGATTTATTAATATTTATATTAATACCTTCTGAACCATGCAAGATATCGAAATGAAACACACGAAAATTTAAGTTAAAATTTATTTATATTATTATCTTCTGAACCCCGCAAGATATCAAAATAAAAACCTACACGAAAATTTAAGTTACAATTCCTGTTTAAATCCTTCAAATTGTCATTGCAATCCGTTGAGGTGTTTCAGAACCTATTCGAGAATTTTATTTATTAGTATAGATGACGTAATTATTTTCTTAAAAATTGTTGCCTAGTGTGATGTAGTGCATAAGAAAAAAGAAAATCACAAGCCGCCACTGATCCAGTCATGACAAAAGGTTTTATTATTGGTACTATCTGTGCCTGATTTAGATTTAAAGATGTTGATGAAATATAAAAAATATTTGTATTACATTATTACTTTAAACATAAAAATTATAAATCTGCACGTGTTGCTTATTAATAAATCAATACATATTATTATATTTTACACAACCCTCGCAAGACTTTTCAGCCATGTTTTGTTTATAGAGGTTTACAAAGCGTTGTTCTTTCAGTGGCTTCTGGTCCATTTATTTTCTGCCAGTGCTTAAAGGAAGATGATTTGAATTAGGCTCATTCAGCCGTAAAAGCATTCAGAGCAAAATTCAAAATTCCTTGAATTATATTCGCGATCCGTTGTGATATAAGATATACATATATTATATAGATTTTGTATAGTACTATTACTATTCAGTTTAATTAATTGTTTTAATTATGCCTCTTCAATAAACTGTTTGTGAATTTATAATACAGTTCTCTTTTTTAAAAAAGTAACCCAACCGCACAATCCGCAGACTTTAAAAAGTTCAACAGACCAATTTCTTGACTTAATCGTCGCGGAAAATTTGTGATTTATAAGGGCGTCGTGAACCAAAAATGTTTGGAAACCTCTAGTTTAAAGTATATTATAATAATGCGTTAATTTCCATACACATATTTTTCGACAATTTTCTCAACAGATTATTTGCCATTAACAAAATGTATGAATTTATTACTTCCGATTTTTAAATTAATTAGAAACCTACTTATGTTCCAACAGTACAAATGTAAAACTTACCTCTGCCACAATAATACGCCTATTACTACCTCCATAGATGCATAACTCTGCAAAGAAATATTCTCCATACTTATCACAAATTTCGTAATTCATTTCATTAAATATGGCCATAAGATCATCATTGTCTTCTTCCCTATGGATTAAAACCAAACATTTATTTTAGTTTCCCATTCTTTAAAAAATATATAGCTCTACTAAAGAATGCTATCACAACTATTTATTCAGCCATATATTCTGATATGTAATTGCGTTTATTACAAAATAATTATATTTATTTACTGTACAGATAATCTGCTCTGAGACTTCTGGTTTGTTCTTTATGCGTTCTGATGAAATTTTGGTGTATGGTAGTGTTCTGCCTAGAGAAGGTTTCTGTTGTTCTCTGGAAGATTTAGTTTCTTTCCCCCCTTACAGGTCAAAAAAGTCCTTAGCCGAAAGACATAGAACTTTCGACAGGACGATTTTTCCCTCACGTTGTCTGCCAAGCGAGATAACTAAATTCCGCGAAATAATGCCTAAATTATGCTAACATTTTGAATAAGTATTTACAATTTGGAATTAGTTAATAAATTAGCAAAACATCTTTATAAGTCGTAGTGCAAATGACTAAGGTTCTATATAAATAAGGAACAGATTTTGCGTACAAGTTTAGGGCATGTGGGAGTTTTCTTTCGCAGGCATCCCCCCCCCCCCCGACTGACTACGAGCCTCGTACACTCTCTATTTCTTTTTAGGGCTGAGACACCTTCACCTATTTTGGAGTCGAAGACCTTGTGTATAAGGCAAGAGTTTTCCTCTGATCCCATTGGAAAAGTCGGCTAACTGCCTCCTAAAATTTGTGGAGACATGGAGAACGGAATGCTGCGACCCAACAGCAAACTCGTCTCCCGTTATTCGGAAGGGAGTAAGAATAGTGCCCAATGCCCGACCTACCTGAAGCAGGTTTTCTTGAGTTTTCCCTGCATCTCTTTAGGTGAAACACCCGGTAGGATCCTTAAACTATAGCCCGGGGCCCTAGTCAACCCTTGGCTACCTTGCTCTACCTTCCGCATCCCCCATTTTCAAATCCCTTCCTATGCTATTAAAGGGGAGTTGCCTGTTTCAGGATCACCGTCATGTAGCCTGTTTGTTAACCTAAAAAATGCGTACAAGTTTAAGAAGTCAAATCAAACAAGTAACATGCAAATGTTCGAGTTTCATTACAACGCATATGTGTTATTATAATTAAAAAGGTACATTTTATATCCATAATATAGCACATTCCAACAGAAATTGATACAGGTGTAACAACACGTTGAGCAAGTCATTATTTTAGATTTCAATACTGTGACGTACTAAAATAAATAAATACCTGGGCAACGCAGGGTACCAAGCTAGTTTAATATAAATAGAAACATAATCTATACGGTGTTATCAGATTGAAAACAACACATACCGATCAGTTAAAAAGCATACGTACATGGCTAGTCTGATTTTTAGTTCTGAAACAAATTGATGTCTCATACAGATGTATAATGTCTGCACTTTGGTGAAATCAGATGTCAATTGTATGGGACAAATTCGAGTAAAGTGTTCATCAAATATGTCACCTGAAAATATGAAAAAATATATTTTAAAAACCTTTTATTAAAGAATCATACTATATAATTATTCATAATTTATTAACTTATTGTTGGCAGAATCTAATTATAGTTGATGATTATGAAACCAATAATTTAGAACTTAAAACCAATGTTATTCCGTCAGCAGCTTTCGGCTCTGCCATTCTCAACTGAAACAAAATTTCAACAATTGCAAATTATTTTAGCAAAATTTAACAATTCAGCCAATCCACTGCGAGACGCTTCTGTATGTACGACTAAAACCATTCATGATTGAGGTGTGAATATGCAAAATATGATATGAAGAATAATAACAATAATCATTATTACAATTAGAAATGGTTCAAATTTTGTTACAGTTGAGAGTAGAATGCGCTGGAATCTCCTTGGCAGCTGAGTTTTTCTAGCATCAGAGACACTAATTGAAGTACTATAAGGTGCTGACAAAGTTTTGTTTACTAGGCTTGACAGCTTAAACTGATTGTTTATGTATCCATGTGTGAAGAACAAAAAAAATTGTCGGTTCATTTGACTCGGTTATTAGAATCTAATAACTAGCCATGAGTTACCTGAGCGAGAGATACTAGAGGTTTCGTAACGTCATAAAAGTATCTTAATCATCATATATTTTGCGGCCTGAAAAGTAGAGGCTCCAGCACCATAATTTTGAGACTAATCAAAAAGCTTTAAACTAGGAAAAAGTTACTCTTTTTGCCAAGGAAATTCTCGCAGCATTCTATTTATATTAATTCATTAATCATTAGATTAAATTTTTCCAGAGCGCAGTAAAAAAA
Organism: Eucriotettix oculatus; assembly: GCA_034510155.1. NCBI lineage: Eukaryota > Metazoa > Arthropoda > Insecta > Orthoptera > Tetrigidae > Eucriotettix > Eucriotettix oculatus. Next base: position 107,822,776 of record CM067376.1, on the reverse strand, counting down.
TAATTTTGTACTTTAGAGTTTTAAAGAAGATATCAGGAGTAGATTAATAGAGAAAGGAGAAAGAAACAATATAGAAGGGAAGTGGGCACGTTTAAAGGAAGAAATGACTAGATCGGCAGAAGAAAAAGTAGGTAAAATAGCTCAGACCAAAAGGAAAGCATGGATAACACAATAAATAATAAAAATCATTTATGAAAGGAGTAAATATAAAAACTCGAGAGATGAAAATAGTAAAGAGCAGTACAGACGTTTGAAGAATGAGGTAGATAGGAAGTGTAAATCTGTCAAGAGGTTTGCCTACAGAGAAATGAAAAAAGATTTCATGGTGAAAGGGAAAATCAAAGAAACATTCAGCGAGAGGAAGAAGATTAGCATAACACATAGATTAAATTTATGCGTTGAAGAACGAGGACAATATCTGGAAATATTATGTCGCATCCCGGAACTGTCACTGTTCACACATTATTAGAAGTTAATGATCTAAGAGACGAGACAACTCCCACCCTGAATCAACCCAAGCGTCCTTGTCCTGCTGCAAAAACTAACGTTCATGAAGAAATGTTAAGCCAAATTTTCGCTTTGCTTGAAAAGATAAATATAAATATAATTGCGCGAGGAAGGGATTAAATTAGAAATGCGAATTGCAGAGCGTAGGTTGGCTTAAAACAGAAATACAATACAATGAAAAAAGAGAACATGTGTAGATATAATGACAGAAATCATGTAAGATTCTTTTAAATGTGTGATAGAACTATGCGAGAATAGAACTGAGGAAGTGGATGAGAAAATACAAGGTTTGATCACCTTGTGAGAGACGAGGAACGAAAGGTGAGCAGAGTAGAAGAGTTAAAAAGGACCAAATTGGAATGTAATGGAAAATTCTCTGGTCGTCTTGATAAGCGGGAGAGGCCTCGTTGACAACTAGTTTGCCTAAGATAATAGGATCGAATAACAACATAAAATTGTCGTCCTCAAATAAAAAAAACACAAAAATTACTCATGCGCTTGTTCAAGCTTAGTAAAAGAGTAGTAGTTACCTAGAATTAATGTCGGACAAGGTGAGAAATTAAGAAAAATTATTGAAAACTTAATGCAATTCGTACAGGTGACTGATATATCTTACGATATAAGGTTTATTGGAAAGAGGAGGCTCTACATTCACAGCTTACAGAAAAATCGAGGAGCTAGCCGAGAACAACTTCCATTGAGATCATATGGAGAAAATATATATCTGGATCATCCTTTTCCCACTCGGAAACAAGAATTCCATTCTGAGGTTTCAATAATAGCCATTAGATCAGATAGATACAGGACAGGACATGCTAAATATATTTATGTAAGTTAAAATTATTACAATAAATCGACTTACTAGTTGTTGCTCCAGGTGGTACAACCATGATTACATACTTTAGGCGCATGTGACTCATGAAAAGTACCTGTAATAGTCCTTTAAAAGCTGTATTGGCATAATTTGTACTCCATACCACCAAATGAATAAAGAGAGAGTTACAAGTAGTTACTCCTTCCAACCTGGAAAATGAAACTTCCTTTATCCATTTCCCAATTTCTGTAAAGCATAATTTTGTGCTTTACCTGTACAAGCTGTGAATCCATTCTAACCAACAAAAGGATGGCACTGCAGGCACATTTGGATAATCACAAAAAGCAATAAATGCTACAAGCTGTTCGTTGCTATTGAATTGACTTAGTGATATATAAGATAATTCCCTGAAAAATGAGATTAAAAAGTGGCATAATATTAAATGTTGGTAATTTCCTTTTCTTCTCCTTAAATTATTTCAAGTAAATTATCCAAATAAATTTGGGCCTTAGTATGTTTCTTATAAAACCTTCTCTCCTTTATTATAGGCATAATGTAATTTAACTGTTCTCAGAGTATATACAGTATCTTTTTTATTCCCTTTTTGTAGTTTGGAATTGATCCCCAGAAATGCAATTTGAAGATGAAATAGTTGATTAATTGAACAGTTTCATCAACATAATTTAATTTGTACCAGCTGTGTGCCCTGAGTTACCCAACCACGTTTATTATTGCTTCTTAAAGATTAGTACGATATATATAAAAAATATAATAAATCTCCATATACATTCTAATCGGAGTAATTGTCTTTCTTAATTATGTGGGTTGCTAACGCACACCACATTGTCAACATAAAACAATTGACAAAGAAAGATGGTGGCTTACCTGAAATTCTCATGCTTTTCAGACGCGTTTACAAGAGACAAATTCCATGTGCCAGCCAGCAGTGGTCTGTCCAACGGAACTAGAATAAGAATGGAGTTCACACCCTACAAATTTGGCATGTTAGGGTACATACAAGCAGAGTGTGCCTTTCCGTTCTGTGAGGTTGAATTCGTCCGAGGGTGCGTAATCCACATTTCACAAACATTTTCCACCTGTCTTTATCCGGCCCAGTAATGGCTATAGGAAAACTTGCCAGTGAGTTTGGCTCGTTTTGCTTACTTAGTTGTAGGGACATTCAACATTTTAAGCGGACGTTAAAGGTCCCGGACGTTAACACTTGCTTTGCAACACGCTACGTGGTTGGATTTTTAATTTTTTTTAAATATACGTGGTTAAAATACACTATAAGTAAGTTTTTAAAATTGCACTCCACCCACGTTCGGTTAATTCTGCCGTGATTATTTCTCTCAGTTTTACATAGTTTTTATGTTCGTTAATCCTATTAGGCTGAATGATATATTTATTTTCAAATCAGTCAGATATTTTAATATTATTACTAAATGTTGATTTTTTTACAAATATAGGATTGCACAGAATAGGTTAGCATGGAGAGTTACATCAGGCCAGTCTAAGGACTGAATACTGAACACAATTACACAACAAAATAGACAAAATTCCATTAAACATTTTTTACATTGAGCCGATTTTGCCTGAAAGATTCAATTATTGCAGCTAGCACAGGTAGGTCAGAAGCAGAAAACAATTATATGCAAACTTTAGGTAAAATTGCAACCGGTTTAGATGCGCCAGCAGGTAAAAACCGAATAGAACCAGGTTACAAATTTACACATCAGTAGCATGATCCTACAACTCATGACTAATCAAATTGCCTTGCATACCCATTAATTTGTAATTGAAGCTCGTCAACACCCAGTCCCAATAATCACATGAATTATGTCGAAAAAGCTGATTTTAGCACAATCGCCCCATGAATTAAAGTCGAAAGCTCCAGGCCTTACGTCACGTCATGCTGGACCTAACCTAACCTCTAGGCGGCTGTTTAATGCTTCAGCATACGACGCCTGAAAGCTGATAGATGACAACCATAACGAGGCAAGTGTTTTCAGTACGACACATTAGCAGAGTTCAGATGACTAGTGACTTTAAACATGTTTCTGTACAGTACTAACTCAAGTTGCATCTACTTTATTGCTTCAAAGATCGTTTTTGTCTACTATTGATTTAAGGTAAGTAAACTGCTCTCTGTCGCTCTTTTCCTATCCAATTGTTTGACCTTGTCACATTATCTTCATTTGCTTTAAAATGTATTTCAATTGTAACGCTAATCCGCTCCCTCGGATACGTTTATCTCGAATGCCGGCCCGGGCGCCACTGCATACGAAGAATATATCTATATACATAAAATTAAATACCTATTTCCCTTGGTCACGCGATAATTTTAGAACGACTTTAGCGATTTCATTAATCTTTTTTCTGTGTTTTATAATACTTTGTACAAGGTTCTTATGGAAAGAAAAATTAAGAAAATTTCAGAAAACTTAACTACAAAAAGACTACTTTTCTTTCCGTGCGTTTGAACTTCCAATGTGGATGTGGATTACCTATCCCCTAGACGACCTTCTATTTCCCCCTCTATATTGCCCGTGCTAAATCGATTTTTTAGTAAGTTTCGATAGACTAACACATGGTATACATCAGTCGGGGTAAGACTCGGCTACTACCCCTAGGTGCGGGGTTGGAGGAGTGGAAAATTTTAAATAAGCAAAAACGGCCAATATTTTTATTATATAAATACATTTTTGGATCAATAGCAGGATAATTTAAATCCCATACATAATCAATGGGGAGTTTTCTTAGGGGTGGAAGTGCAGGAGCAACACATAAAAATAACCAATCGAGATTTGGCAATAAACAGCTGTAATGTGAGCCACTGAGTTTAAATCTTAAAATAAAAAATACAATTTAAAATTACAGATCATCCTCTAAGAGGGGTTGGAAGGGGGTAAAACAGACTTCCGCAAACTATCTTTAACGGATAGAACAATTTTGAACGGGTGTTCTTGGCGAACCGAGCTCAATTAAATTAGCTACAGCCACTTGGGGCGGGGGCGGAGAGGTTTTTTTTAAATATATAAATTGCCGTTATTTCCTTAATTAATTTGATAACGCTTCCGGTTAATTTTTTTTAAATATAATTTCAACCCTATTCATCGTGGGCTGAATAAAAAAGTGAAGTTTGTTATCGAAATAGATCCTATCAGAGTATTTATTCTGACATTTTAAATGCGAATAAAATTGCAGTTTATCCTCTAACAGGGGGATTGGACGGGGTAAAACACGGTTCTGCTTAATACATTTAAAGATTAGAAAAATTTTGACAAAATTGTTTCCATATTCTACGCGCCCCAAAACCAAATACTTTGAAGATAAAACACGGCTACCACCTCTAGGGGAAGAGGTGGAACTTTTATATGAAATGAAGGCTCATATGTGAGCCGAAAAATTATTGAGGTCAATAACATTTGTAGTGCTTCTCCAACAATATTTGTGTATAATGTCAACCCCTTGCAGCATGTGAGGGGTGAGGGTGGAAATCAGTCATTTGAAAATAACAAGGGAACTATCAAGTTTGCTGTCGAAACCGGTGTAATGCGAGTCGCTGTGTTACATCATGACTTTTAATATACGATTTAAGTCAAATTCATCCCTTAAATGGGGATGTTAGAGTACTGATAATATTTTAGCCCTGTTATTGTAAAGCGAGTATTTTTGAATCTCTCTAGATACTGGGAGTATATTTGAGGTTCATATTAAGGCGTTTTCGATGCTGGTTGAATCATGTGTTGAACAAGAATTAAATAATGTACGGGATAATATAAATAAATACCCGGGCAACGCCGGGTCCCAAGCTAGTATATATATATATATATATATATGTGTGTATGTTTGTGTTTGTGTGTGGTAACAATAAAACGACATTCGCGAACCGCCTGATCCTGAGGGAGATGGCAGGCGTCGAGACAAGACATAAGAGTTTTGAGCGGAGCATGAGACTCTCGGGGGTCTTGGCTTTGATTAAAAAATTATGGGGGAAGGTTTATTTAATAGTCAAATGAGGGCATAGAATTTAAAACTATTTAATTCACAAAATCAACTAGGTCAAAGCTCACTCACACGACTCCCAATCATTGAATGTTGCTGTCAGACACTCGCTCAGAGCTGAACGCCATTTTGTAATATTATACTCAAAATCACATATATACGCTCTTAAAACTGTACTATTCTAACGTAACTAAAAATGATCAAAATGATTCCGAAATTTTTATAAATGTTAAAAAGTTTAGTGGCAGGTCCAAAATGTAATTGGCGGTCATTGCAACTAAATCACACGCAGTAAACAGGGAAGGTGAGGGCTTACTGTTTGAAGTTCTCGGCGTGGCTGAAGAAAATTGTTGTCCAGGTTCTAGCAGGTATTTCTTCCTACAGTGACCTGATTCACTCGTTGGGCAGACGTGGGCGAACAGGATCGCCAAACGTCCACATCTTAACACTTTCTCTGGCCACCACTCACTTCCACATGGTCACCCAATCCCTGTTTCTCCTCTCACTACTTATCACATATGCCATAACACTGTCCTCTCTCTCTCCCCCCCCTCTCTCTCTCTCTCTCCCTCTCCCTCTCATTACTTGTCATATCTCACTCTTTACATTCGTGAGATATGTAGCTGCTCCGTGTATATATTACCAACTCTGTTCTGTTTTCCTTCACCACTTACATTCCTCTGGCCTCAGTTTTTTTCTCACCCTCCGCCAAATGACCCCTACTTTCGGAGGGATTTCAAAACAACTCAAGGTTTTTTCCTGACTGCTACTCTCGTGGCCGTGGACCTCTCCCAGGTCATCGACTATTCCAACAGCACAAAAATGGACCTGTTGTAAAGGATTGCCGCACCAGCACTATGTCTCTGATCCTTTCCGACTGGCTACAATAATGACCGTGTCCACGTTTTACTAAAATAGACGGAAATTATGAAGAGCATATTCGCTATGACGTATGTTAACTGAAACTTTCTTTCTAGTGCCGTGTATTCTGATCTGGATGCGTTTACGCCATTAATTATTATACGCCGTGTATATGTTACCCTATTTGGGCAGGAAATACGAATAGAGAGGGGTTGACTTGCCTTAAATCGAAAATAAGTTTCAACATGCCAAATATTCCAGATCCTGAGCCCCCATCTTCAGGACAGGAAATATCTAAACAGCGTGCCAGCCTGCCGCTTGGTCACTTCCCTATAGGGGTCTTATCAAGTGCATGATTTTAAACCACAACATACATACATACATATATATATATATATATATATATATATATATATCAAGTTTTCTTGAAATTCATGCATAGGATTAAGATTTTATGTGAAACATACTCATATGTTTATTTATTCGGTATAATATTAAAATTAATTTTTCTTAATTTATTAGTTGAATATTATATTATATTTTATTGTGGTATATAATTTACTTTAGATTATTACTTACACTAATCTATTTACATCAATGTCACTACCAAACATTTCTCTTGTATAAGGGACTCGGAAAAGTTTATAAATTTCTTTTACGTCTTTTGCTTCCGATCTCCTCCAGTAAGAAAGTGGTGGAATATCATCAGCTAATTTCATATTTTCCGTTGAATCATACAAGCCTGGCATCTGTAATTTATAATAGAACAACAAACCAATTGAATATCATTTTATAATTTTTTATTTTATTATTTTATTTTATTAATAGTTATATTAGGAAGGAATATTTTAAAGGATGTTAAGGAATTCTGCTGCTTTTTAGCGCAGGAACTATTGGGGATGCTAGAAGTATAGTAGACATAAAGAGTAGGATTGCACAGCTAAAGAAGACTTTCTGAAAATAGACGAATTTAATTATGGTTAATATAAGTGTGAATTTTAGGAAATAATTGCTAAAAGTGTTCATATGGAGTGTAGAGTTATATAGGTGCAAACCTAAACGGTAGGAGTTGCAGACAGGAAAAGAATAGAACCTTTTGAAATGTGGTGCTATAGGAAGTTCTAAGCAGAATAATGTGGAGTAATATGAGCAAGAGAAGGGATAGATTAATAGGCAAAATTTTGAGACATGAGGGACTTGAAAAATTAGCATTAGAGGGAAGTGTGTGGTGTAAGAAGAGAAGAGAGAGGCAAGGAATGGAATGCGCGAAGCAGATTATGGAGGATGAGTGATGTAGTAGTAATGCTGAAATGAAAAGGCTTCCGCGAGATAGGTTAGCATCAGACCATCCTTATGACTAAATACCACAACAGCAAACTAAATGCTCGTGAGGTTTTTTAGTTACGTGCTACATTATCATAATCTACAGCAGTTCTTAAGAACTTAGGTAAAATATAAATAACAGTTATCATATTCTGCGACAAAAGAATCAACCCATAATATGGTACATTTCTAATTCCGTCCACATTGTTTGCAATAATGTCTCATATTTAAAATCGGAATAATTTAGAATCAAGTTATCAATTACTATTCTGGTCGTAGCAAATTTTAAGAAGAAGCCACATATGCTGTGACTATTGTATGGCCGTTGTGCACGCCCGTGTTACCTTAAGCACGGTGCTCACTACTGAAACATGAAACAAGCTTTCATGAAGCCGATACAGAACATGACTCAGGAACGTCCACATGAAACAGAACTCACTTTAGACCCGTGTTTAATTATTCGCCTGTCTTTCTTTCGTAGGTTCAGGGCACAATTTTTTAAACAAAGGCGGAGAGGTTCCATTACATGAAAATCCGTCTTAAAGCATAATTGTTATCTTTAAATTTTTTATAGTAAACTTTTCTTAAAAAATTGTCAAAATTCCATATTGTGTTTTTCCAATAACCATTCACAATGAGATCTAAACATCAAGATAAAAATAATTCCATAATAATGTATTATGCAAAATTTCCCTATATTTTTATGTCGATACCAAGATCTCGCCGTGAATGGTTATTGGAAAAATGAAAACTAATTTTTACTACTGTGACTACTTCATGCAAGAAGTGGAAGAAAAAATTTAAAAACTGAAAATTATGTTTGATGATGGATTTTCTCAGTCAATTATAAAAAATCGCTGCTTCATTTATAAATTATGTCCTTAACCTACGAACAACTGGCGAATTATTAAATTTAGGTCTAAAATGATTTGTTTCATTAAACCATTCCCTCTTGTTTCATGACACGTGTTTCTCCACAGTGTGCATGTCCCTGTGTTATCTTATTATGTGTTTCACGAAACATGTTTCTCCAGTGTGCATCGGGCCTCGGCACTCGGACGCTGCTTGTTCCTTTTATACAAACTTTATGATAGCAACAGATCTCCTTTAAAATTGATGTGACCGTCTACAAAAGAATATTCTGGACGAGACTAACCTCGCTTACTCTGTTACCACTGACGTCGCGTCGCATGCTTGAATCGTCATTCTCTTTACGTTTCGTAACCTAATTGAAACATTTAAGAAATTTAATATTAGAAAGACAAGAACAATATGGAGCGAAATTTTGCGTAAAAATGAAATAAATTGTTTTGTCCTATATTTAATTAATTTATTTCTATATACTGTGATATATTATATACCATTTAATCTGATTTACGATGAATGAGTGTGCGTTTGTATGAATGTTCTGTATAAATCTTTAATCGCTTGGAGCAATTTCAACTAAACTTGGCACACACGTTTCTTACGATCCGGGATAAAGCACTGTAGGGACAAGACACCCATTAAACAGAACAGATATCAGTCTAGAAAATATTTTTCGGTGTTAAAGTTCACCCCTAACGGTGTGTATAAGGCGGGAAAGGGTTGAAAGAGAAAAATCAGTACCTAGTCTCTAGTTTTCGATCATGTTGAGGATAATAGTGGCACAATACTGGTTAAGTATATCTTTAACCTCAATGTTACGTAACAGAGTGGAAAAGGGTTATAGAATAATAAAATAAATGACCAGAGAATGCTGAATTAACCCATTTTTCGTCCAATATAAATAAATATCCGCCAAATTAGATAGTTCAATATATAAATTGTGTATATGTACTTGTTCTGAACCCAATCGTATCCATAGTTTGTGCATAACCTACTAATGATCCGGGAACACAATCTGTTTTGGCAAGGCACAACTAACGCCCAGGTTAGGTTCCATTCGTTGAGTTGAATACTAACATTCAGAATGTTCAATGGCCAAAGGTGACGGCATTTAATAAAAATAATATTACAGACAAATGTTTTCTAGATTGCTGAGATTTATTTTGGCACTCTCGATGTAGTAAAAATATAATCTCAAAACTTAACAAGGTAGGGGAGTATCTTAGGGGTGGTGGGGATTAATTGGGGGCAATAAGTAATGTGAAAGAGATGGACATTGACGGATTTTGGGTTCCCTTAAATTGTATGAGGTTGAATTTCATCCCCCTCCCTACATAGCGGTGGGTGGGCCGTCATGAGGTAAATATTCGTTTAAAATCAAAATAGTTCAGAATCCAACGTTTTCGGAGTCGCTGAGATGAACAATGGCACTCCCTATGCCGGTTAAGTTCAAGGTCCTACCTACCCTTCAGCGTAATGCGCCGGTGGGAATGGGTTGAAGATGAAATGTCCAGGATTGGTGTCGAATTCACTGTCTTAGCATCCGTTACTTTAATCAAGCAGTCGCGTTAACCTCCAATTTGAATAGGTGGAGGGGATGGCACGAATGGATAATGGCTTCAAAATTATTCTTATTATAGTCATTCTATAGACAGCGTTGCGGCCCATTGAGGGCCTGGGTCTACCGAGTCGACTGCAGACTGTTATATTGCATGACACATTCCGAATTTGGAGTGACGTGGTCAGCGTATCGATCCTCTAACAATCTTAATCCCGGTCTTCGCGACCGTGACGACCCAAACATCCAAGTCCATGCCAGGATTTTAACTCAGGACCTCTGGGTTGTGAGGCAGCAACAAGAGGCTAGCCACTACACTACAGGAGGTCGGCATGAAAAATGGATACAGATGTTAATTAAGAATTATGAAATTATTTCACTTACCGATTTAATATAAATAAATATTTGGGCATCGCTGGGCACTGATCTAGTATAATAAACAATATAACCAAATCTTACCGGTGTGGGTTAGCTAGTCCACTACTGGAAGCTTTCGTAGGTTGCGAATATGGGGAATACTAGTGAGGGCCACAGGCCTCACTATTATAATAATAATTATAATAATCGAAATGAATTGGGACTACTTCAATACTGGACAAGCACGGGAAAGGCAGTGATACTGCTGCAAGGGGAAACTACAGCCATTATTTTATTCCCGAGGACATGCGGCGGGACTACTCGAGACAAAGTCATCAGAAAGGCAACAAATGACTTTCTACAAACGTTCTACAAAAGTTTAAGTCATGCTAGTGGGCTACATAATTTTAAAAGGGAAACGATTAGATTGAAGTTGGATTAGTAAAGTTAGAGGGGGAAAAGGGTCGAAATAAAAGGGTTTTAGATTGGGGCGGGTCGATTATGGCAATCATATTGTTTTGGTGGTGTCCGTTTAATCTCTTGTTTTTTTATTCAGTCACTGATGCTAAATCACCATGCAAGTTACACAATTGAGCAACACGTCCATATGATTAACTTTATCATAAAAATGAGTGTTCGTTAGTGCAAAACTAATTACTTTTGTTTTTGTACCTCATACCCGTTTTCTTTCAATGACACACAATATTTTTTCCCGGAAATCAAACAGCTATTTTCATTACCTTCATACAAACAAAATAGTGGAAGAATATGTAACACAAATTGTTATATAATATTATATGTTGTCTAAATATTTTAAGTATTATTTTGATATACGCACTCATCCTACATGTGGAAATGGCGCACTTCTTGCTGTGTTAAACAATTTTTTATACTCTCTTTAAGCTAAATCTCAAAGTTGAAATTTATATCGTAATTTTCGACTGTAGAGTCTTATTATGTGACCATGTTTCACATTTGTGTCTATATGCTGAACAGAGATATAGCGGCTCAAACATTGAAAAAATTGAAAAATCCCATTTTTAAATGGGTGTGATTTGTAAAAGGAATGTCAGTTACCATTGATAATTCAAATAGAGTAACTACACTATTGTGTGTAAAAGCACGGCTATTTTGAGGTCCGCAAACTGTTTCTTCTTGAAGAAAATAGGCTACGAATATTGAATTTTTCTTATTTGGAATCAACAACTTCGTGGTACACAATACATGAAAAAATATTATTAGGTTATTAAATATAGTTTGTAGGTCTAAATGTACTGAACACAATACAATTTATTTGAAAAGGATACGTCAACACAGTCGTGGATAATTTTTGAAATTGGTAGATATCTGCAAACGCGGATAACGGCGTGCGCGCTTCAACAAAATCTTGACACAATATAAATGAAACAAAATTAGTTTCAAACTGCCAAAACATGAGGGAATGCACAAACGAAATATTAATTTGTTCTGAGATGATGCGGCAACCAATTTACCTTTTTCCTTGACCTTGGCTTGGATTGACCATACAGATAAATGCCAATTGGGAGAATATCAGTTTAGTTTCAAGAAAAAGTTTAGAACACGCGAGACCGACGTTTGTTTCTAGCAGACAATATAAGTAAAACAGGCTCTCTTTCATGGCATTTGTAATTATGGAGAAAGCTTTCGATAATGTCGATTGAAAGAATCGCCTTAGTATTTAAAAAATCATTGAGATAAAATTTGGAGAGCGTAGGATTATCTACAACATTTACAGAAACCTGGCAGCAGTAATAAGACTTGTTGTACATGATAAGTCAAGAAGGGATTAAATCTGCACATTGAACAAGTAATGAAGGAAGTTAAAGAAAAATTTGGAAAATGAGTCAAAGTTAAAGTAGAAGAAATCAATGCACTGTGGGCGTCGTCGATATTATAATTTTATCAGAGTCAGCAGAAGATTTGTAAGACATGTTAAATGGAATGAAAGCATTTTGAAAACAGACGAAAATATGGGAAATAATAGAAACAAAGCTAAAGTTAATGAAGTGTAGTCTAAAGTAGAGTGGTGAAGCAAAGGCAATGATGCTTTGATCTTGCTGTTGGGGCAGTAGAATTACCATTGGTGCAAAATGGGTAGATAGTTCAAGCGAGGTAAACTTTCGCCAAATAGTAATACATAACATCAACATCTAGGAAATCGTTTCTTAAAGATACTGTGTAGACCTGTATGGGAGCGAAACGTATACAAACGGCAGTGTAGAACACAAAAGAGTAGAAACATTTGATATAACGAATGCTGAAAGTCAGGTTGGAAGGACTCACAAATCATGGAGTATTAAGTAGATTGGTGACGAGAGAACTTTATGGAGGACACTGACTAAAAGAAGGAATCGACTAATAGGACACATTTTGAGCCACGAAGGGCTCGTGTGAAATTAGTATAATGGGAATGTGTGGAAGGCCAAGACTAGAATAAGTGAGCAAATCGGGCTGCAATGGCTATACAGAGATGAGTAGTATAGGATATATTAGCAGGGAGAGTTGCAGCAAACCAGTCTGTAGAGTGATTACAACAACAAAAAACCATATTACATTATATATTAAGCACTATGTCACAACACCCGTTGGTGAAGTTGGAGCACTACTAGGTGCGGAATATATATTAGAAGTATCTACTTCTACAAGGATGCTATTGCTTCTCGTTAAGTTAGGCATTTCATACTTGTAGTATCGGTAATTTTCACTGGATCGTGTCTTTCTTGATCTTCTATAGTGTAACTCGTAACCAAACTTTTATATTATATGGAAAATGGCTATAGGATATCACCAAAATAGTTGACAGTCATTCTTGAACCTTCATAATAATCAAGGCATTATAATATAAATACTTCGTTTATGTCCGTTTCATAGGATTTTTCGTGACTTAAAACGACTTAGTATGACGGGGATGAATTATGTGGTTCAGCCACTCGATTGCAAAATAAAATAATATGGAAATGGAGGAAACGTCATACGTTCATGTAATTTATTTCAGAAATAAATTTCAACATATTCACAGACTTTATTCGTAATTGGGAAAGAAAAATGAATGTTCAAGTTGAGTACGCATACTGCGTCGCGAAAAATGCTTTCAGAATTTAAGAAATGTAGAGTATTTGTCATAAACAGAAATATAGGGGAATACTAATCCGCAAACATATACGTCACGACCTGGCATCTTTTCCCTTCGTTCTATACACGTTAACAGACCGTGACGTCATTAGTTGTGCACCAATCACGAGTAAGGGGCGTATACGTGAGGATTATAACTCCGCCAGTTCCGTTCTGTTGACAATAAACATAAAATAAATTAATATCAGTAAACCTTATCTTCCAATTTGAAACTTCTGCAAAAGCTACCACTTTCTTGCATGTCTGATGTGCTTGGCGTTTCCAAACAGTACAGCACAGTTTTCCCAAAGCTTCGAAACTACAAAGTTTTCATTATTAATGCTATATTACATATCGTCTTTGGTTTAAGTTTTATCTAAGATTATGAAAAAAAATTAATAGCACAGTCAAACAACTCCATCAAGCTATTGGAATTATAAAATAAGATTTTTCAATAATAATCCGCCAACATTGACAAGAAATTATTAGTAGAAAAGAGTAAAGTAATAATGTCTCGGTACTTATGAGTTTTTGTATGGGTACCAGAAAATAGATTTGTACTCTAGATTTACATCGCTTGTTATAGAATTTCTCTTCTCTTACATACATAAACTCTCGCATATACTGTCTCACAGTTTCGAAAAATTACAGCGTTTTGCTTGCTTGTCACAATTAGTATTATTATGTTTCCAAATTACTTATGTACAGTAATAAACAATACTACACTCGTTATCCTTAGCGAAAAATCAGTAACTTCGAATTAACTCCATACAGTAAATCATTAAAATCTACATGCCCTGGGTGACTTCTTTTACATATTCAGATGTGGACAGTTCGCTTATTTTAACAAACAATTGCCTATTTAGAGAATTCCATTGTCAACCTCTTTACGTATTTACTACAGTACATCAATTTACAATTATCGATTTAAGATTTATGAGTCTGTATTATTTACGCCCCATCTCCCAGTTTATACAAATCAATTAATCTTGACCATTAACGACATAACACCCTACCACTACCAGAACTCTGTAGAGTATATATTTTTTTAGCTTATAATGCATAATCTTGTAAATGATATTTTTTTCTTTATATCTGAGAAGCATCTGGTATTTATTATCTATCCATCAAACAAACGTGTCTTATGATGGATATAAATTGCAATAAAGTCATCTATGGATTTAAAGACAAATGATACTCTAAATAAAAATATGAGGAAGTATTATTGTGATAAGTATTTAATTATCTTCTTACAGATCGCACAGAGAAGCAGAACTTAAAGGATGTTGGCTGCCTTATTAACATATATGGCTATGTTAACTTCTGTATACGCTGTAAATTCTTTCTAAGATGAGGAGGAACAGATAATTAAAAATGTAGTTAGTCCACATTTAAATTTTTTCATGATTTTCAATAGTTTAATGGAAATTGAGAGTCTATTAAAATACTGATAGATTTGAAATGTGCTTCTTTTATGTGATTTTTAGAGACGTGCAAGTTATTTTCAGTAATTGTAAAGATTTTATTATAATATTTATATAACTGTCGATGTTGAAGGCTGTGAGTGAGCCATTAACAAAATTCTTTTTCTATTTTATAGGACATGCATGGGCCTTTCAAATAAAAAAAATGATTTCGTTAATACCACTCGCACATTTAAACATGGACCCACCCCTACTGAAACCTGACTGCCACAAATTTGGGTACCAGTGATGAAGAGGCACAAAATTTCGTGCGTGATTCTCAACTAACCAAAGTTCGCTGACCCCGAGAGAAAATTAGAGACCGTCTTGGAAATCTCCACTCAGACACCAATTCTGCCACCAAGAAGGTCGTACAATAGGTTGTCCTTTTCTGAAAATCCGGCTGGTGAAATTAGGAAATGAAAACTTGTGTCCTTTCATCAGATATTGTAGACTTAAAACTAATTTATTTTATTGTACTTCTGATTATGGTTGTTTTCAAATAATCTCTGGTTGAATTAAATTGATAGCGTGTCTTCCGATAATGATAGCGTATAATTTCAACACCATCCAAAATCGAACGAGTGGGGGTGGAGCGTCATCACATTAAAAAAAACAATCGAGATTGGGCTCTAAATCGGTGAAATGTGAGCCGCTGAGTTTAATTTTGACATTAAAAATTAAATTTACGTTATAATTCATCATCTAAGAGGCGAAAAACACAATTCCGCATAGTCTTTAACGGACGGAACAATATCCACCAATTTTTTAACACGTATCAACACTGTTGGGGTAAGACACGGCTACAACCATTTGGGGCGAAGGTGGAGGAGGCGGAAATTTTTAATGTCCATAAACAGCACTTATTTTCTTCTATTATATATTTTTCTGAGTCAATTAATTTGATAGTGTTTTCGCTGAATTTATTTAATTTCAACCCCATTCAGCGTTGAAGGGGAGTACTACCAGTAGTGGGGTTGGAGAGGGTGTCACATGAAAATAAAAGAAACTCGTCAAATTTGATATCGAAATCGGTGCGATGCGATGCGAGTCTCATGAGTTTGGTTCTGACATTTAACTTGCGACATTCGTGTAGTATGAGTCGCTGACATTTAATATGCGATATAAGTGATAATTCATCCCCTAAGAGAAGGATGGAAGGGGGTAAAACACGCTTTCGCCTTTTATATGTAACGGCTGGAGAATTTCGATAAAATATCTGTTCTTCGCGTCGCAAAACCAAGGAAGTGTTTATGAGACACGACCACCTAGCCGAAAATTTTAAATACAAAAACGTCTAATATTCGCGTTGAACAAATATTTTTGGGGGTCAGTTTAATAGCGTTTTCTACTACAAAATTTGTGTTTAATCTCAACCCCTTTCAGCATGAGAGACGGGTGAATACTGAGGGTCATTTCATGAAATTAACAAGAATCATATCTAGTATGGTGTCGAAACCAGTGTAAGATGAGTCGCTGAGCTACATTCTGACTTTCGACCTGCCATATAAGTTGCAGTTCAGCACCTAAGATGGACAGTGGAAGTTACACTTGCAATATTAAACGGGAACTTTGGACGTAAAACACAGCTGCCACCCCTAGTGGCTTGGGTCGAGGGTCGGAAATTATAAGTTTGCAAAAACAGTCGAATTAGTGTCGCACAAATATTTTTCGGAGCCAATAACTTTGATAGAGTTTCCCCCGACAGTATACATGCATAAGTTTAACCCTCTTTCACCATGGGAGTAAAGTATTCATAGGAGTGAGGGAGGAGGGACTCACATAAAAATAACAAGGATCTATTGAAACAGATGTCGAAACCAGGGTTATGGAAGTCGATGAATGTAATTTCTGAATTCAATATTCTGCTCATATCGAATGTAAGGAGTTACACATCTGTGTTCAATGTTATTAGTGACGAGCAATTTTGATAAAATTTTATGCGCATGAACCTCAAGACGCGAAAAAATTCTGTAGGGGAAGAACAACTGTCATTCGCTCCCGATGCCGGTTTAATTATGTGCTGACCAAGAATTAAATAATGTGTCTGGCTAATATCAGTAAATACCCAGGCACCGCCGGATTCCCAGTAGATATTGTTATAAAAGTATCGGAACATTGGAATGTGAAGATATCTAGTAGTGAGATTTGTTACTATTCCTACTTCTGCTTCATCGATAATGCGTGCACTAAATATGTAGATTTAATTGAAATAATCTAAAATTGACAGAAAGGCTTAATCTAAATATGGACTATCTTTTTGGAGAACTAGTAGTGCTTCGTACTAATTTTAAAATTGCTTCTAGTTCTAAAATACTTTCTAAAAGTAGCAAATTGGCATTATGTTAAAAAAATTCCGTGGTTAAAAAATATTTCAAAACTAATATCTTTTGTATTGTCTATTCCTGGAACTTGAGCTTATTGTGTATGAATTTAATATCGTGGTCACTAAATCACGCAAAGACAGAAACCGACGTTCCGTCGAACGTATGGGAAACAAATTTTATTTATTGCCATAAAAAATAAAACTTAGTTATTCTAAAATTGGCTAACATCCAAATAAGGAACACTTATAAAATAAATATTTTTAATGTAATATAAAATCTTTAAATATTTATTTGTGCAATTAAATTATTTACAAGGAAATAGGTAACTAATCCACATATTGAACAACTATGCAAATTTACCTAAATTTTCCCAAAGTATCCTTTTGTGGAATTGGAAAACCGAATGGTACAGCGATTAAAGTGATAAAAGATCGCAAATCCCTTGACCAGACAAAGTTGCTTTAGAAGACAGGGTACTTTCACGTAAGTTGCCGGCCATAAAGTTCTAGGTGACTGCAGGCTGAGTAGCGCGCTACCCACGCGTCACACTAGTCGAAATCGGAGCAGAGACCACCGAAAGAGGAGGTCACAGTGTATCTTGTATTTATTTTGAGTGTGAGAATGATCGAGAATACGAGAAAGAAATTGAATGGTAATGAAACGAAATTGATAGAGAATGGACAGCGAGTAACAAACTAGACATCGCAGAAATCTTAGTTACCTGCCCGTGCCCTGGTGAATGATAAATCTCTGCAAAACGAGATCGGAGAAAGTACTTAATATTCCGCTTCATGACTCAAACACCCTGATAAATTTTCTTTCATTTCGACTCTCATGTGCTAAATTATTTGTAAACACCCTGATAAATTTTCTTTAATTTGGATCTTGTGTGTTAAATTATTTGTAACATTTCTTTTTTTGTAAATAGTATTAATTCTGCCAAATTAAAACTTGATTTAAATTTTCTTCTGATAAATATAAAATTAAAGAACCCCATTACAATATATTCAAGTAAGTTGTGAATAGACGGTTGTTATGAATAGTAAATATATTGGTAAATGAGAATTTATGTTTTATGAAGACCCCCTTGCAAGATGTTTTTGATGAAACTTAATATTCTAACATTTCTCTGCAGATTATAAACATTTTCATTTTCTACCCTCAGAACATTATGCCATGCCATTAGAGTGAAAGTATGAAAACTAAACTATCTTTCTTATTTAGGACCACTGCCACTTTATAAAAATTTCACGCTGTCCACTTACTACCAAATTATTTGTCACTAATGTGACTGCTTTCAAAGTAGATCATTTGTCTGAAACAGCATGAAATCTGTTTATTTTTACAATTAACTTATAAGCCACAAGATTGTGCCTTCAGTCTCTCTCATTATTCTATATGGCATTTCATTGTAATAAAAAGGTCCAAAGATGGAAGAATCCATTGGGCCAATAAATGCATTGTTGTACAACCAACTGTAGTTCATTTTGGTAATTCAATTGGAGAAATGTTTATTAATTCAACACTACATAAATTTGTAACTTTCTGTCACCGCATAGTGTCTACTTTAAAACACTGAAACAGGAACATTTCTGAAATCTGGGTTAGAACATAGAAAAATATATTTTGTCTACATACTTACATTCTTATTATAGATTCATGAATAAAAATGGAGTACAACTTATAATTCATTTAATCTTATTCCAGGTCTTAGTTTTTTAAACAATTTTTTATATAACTAGTGGAATATATTCTTAAAATAACACTTTATCAATGAGCATCATTGTTTCTTCTGTCATCAGCACAGATCTCTTGGCTGTGCAGTAGATTTTGTCAAATTATAAGACTAAATCAACTTCTGCGTTTCAGGAATGATGCAATCTGTGCAAAACAAGTGATGGACAGATATAACAGATTCTGTTCTGTATACACTGACAGGTCAAATTTGATTCTCGTTAGGTGTCTTTCTCACCAGTAATTACTGTAAGTCATGTCAAGCACTGGCTTACCTGAAACTGAAGCTCAGAAGAGGTGGAAAATAATCGAATTTTCTAAGCCATTAAACTAAATCTAAATTAAGTCTCATGTGTTGGCAAGATGTGGACATATAAATATATATTAAGACAAGTAGTAAGGAAATAGTGGCTCAAAAAACTCAAATTCAAAAAATATACATAATCTATTTATTTACAGATTTATTTTATAAATTGCTACTATCAAACAATTCATTAGAATCATTATTTGGTTGAGAGCCTTGAGAAGGCTTTGGTTGCTGTGGCTGATTAATAGCACCAGCATCCTGATTCAATGACAGTTCAAACTCAACAGGTCCTATCAAGTGCTTTTTTCCATGAGGTGGAGGTCCAATTAGAGCTGCAACTTCATCATGACTCAAAGTTTCCTTCCTAAGTAGTTCTTCGGCTAACTATAAAAATAAACAAAAATTAGCAGTCTGATTTTAAATATATCAAATGAAGGAAACAGAAAATTTTTCAACTTTTGGAAGTAAAATTGTTTTAATATGCCAGTTTGTTCAATAGCCCATAACAAACTATGTAAGTTAATATATAAGAACAATTTTGAATTAATTATACTACAAACATTGCGATTTACTGGGATGGCTTGGCATTGCTTCACCAAAATGTAAATTTTTACAACCTTTTGAGATAAGGGTCATTCCATGTCAAATCACCGAAAAACAACCTATGGCTCCCACTCAACCCTCTCCAAATCTCATGAAATTTTGTAAGGAAGTAAACTCATATCCCAATTCAAAATGTGCAAAATATTAAAGTTCATTGTACACTGGTTCAGAAGTTACAGGCCCATCTTCAATGGTCTGTCACAGCTTAATGTGCATGCGCCTCGGAAAAGGCCAACTTTGATACCTTGTCAAATCAGTTTTAGAGGTCAGATAAGCGTGAAACTTGGCCTGCCAATACAACTTCTAGCACATAATGCAGTGGTATGATCAAAATAGTAATACGGATGGTCGTTCTGATATCTGTTCAAGCTAAAGTTACCACAAAATTTTGTCATCATTTTGGAGGCCAATTACTCGGCAGAAAAAGAGCTATATACCACCATAATTTGGAAATCTGAAGAGAATGCACCATTCCAAGATGTACAGAAACAGAAAAACTATCATACTCATAGGTCTTGAGATATTCTTCAAGAAATTTGCTCTCAAAAATTTTACATGTAAAAGTAGCCAAATTTCAGGTTTAAATATCTCAAAATACATCACTCCCAATTTTTTAAAAAGTTGTACCATTAAAAAGAGCTGTCTTTTATGTACAAAAAATGTATTTTATGTTAGGACCTGGCAGTTTATAAGAACTATAGGCTTAAATCAATGTTGGTGATTGAGAATTAAAAAAATAAATTGTAATTAGTAGATTCAGAATGATTTAATGCCTAGAAGACATGGGAAAAGAATAAAAATTGAATTCTCTTGTGGAATTAAAATAGAATTTTTCTTTCCCAGCAACCTTTCTTGGAAGCAGAGTTGACGCCACCTTATATAGCATATCCCGTGTGACTTGAGGGGCTGTTGTTGTTGTGCTATTCAGTCCTAAGACTGGTCTAAAGCACCCCTTCATGCTAACCTATCTTGTGCAAATCTTTTCATTTTCTCATAACTAGCACAACCCACATCCTCCCTAATCTGCTTAGTGTAATCTATCCTTGGCCCCCTTCTGTTCTTATGCTAATTTTACAAGACTCTCATGCCTAAAACATAGCCTATTAATCTATCCCTTCTCTTGGTCAATGTCCTCCATTTTGTTCGCTTTCCCCTTATTTTGTTTATAACATCCTCGTTAGTGATTCTATCCACCCATCTGATTTTCAGCATTCTCCTATAGCACCACATTTCAAAGGCTTCTATTGTTTCCTTTCCACAACTCCTATCATCCAAGTTTTGCACCCATATAACACCACACTTCATACGAACATTTTTAGCAATGATTTCCTAATTTTCACACTTATATTACCTGTAAGTAAATTCCTCTTTTCCACGAAAGCCTTCCTTGCCTGTTCTATCCTATATTTATGTCTACTATACTTCAACCATCCCCCGGTTATTACACTTCCCAAGTAGCAGAATTCCTTAACTTCTGTAAAAATATCCCTTCCCAATCTTCGCCCTTTGTTATTCCACTGTAAGAGTCTCTGAATACATTACTTGTATGGTGTATGATTTTATGCTGAACAAACCTGAGAAAGTATGTTGTGTTTAGAGCCATAGTTTGGCCCATTATTGTCCCATTGCAAATATTGAACTGTTTAAGAGCATGGCATTATATAGGCTCACTTTACACCACAGTTTGGTGTTTAGCTCTGTCAGAAACATTATCATTGTGTGACACTCTGATGTAGGTGGACAGGAAGAGATAGTTGGAAATACTGACTAGTGTATGCGGATGAAGCCACATTGGCTTACTGTACTTGCCTGGATTGGCATAGTATGCAGTGTTATGTAATCGAATCAACTCTGATTTAAATACTGTTTATGTAAATAGATTGTGCTCTCAACTGAATATGAATGTATTTTCACACTTAAATGTTTATAAAAAGTAAACTAATGAAGCAAAGTAACTCTCCCTATGTCACAAGAAATTAAGCAAGCTAACACAAGTGTCCTTTGTTCACTTCAATGGATTTTAAACCCAGTTCTGAATGATGTGAACATCATGTCATCCGAGCTGAATGCATTAATAAGACCAGAAAAAGACGTATAATTTTTTTCTTCAAAATATAGCACACCATGGTCTGATGTTGATAGTGATTAAAAGAAAAGTGAGTGTTGTACGTTAGGTTACACAAGATTTTTGGTTTTAAATTGAACACTAAACTAAAATGAAGATAGTAACTTAGGTACACAACATTATTTATAATACAATGTAAAGTAATAATTATTTTAATTAAGGGTATTTCAAACAGAATATTACAACAATCCACAACTAGGGAAAAAAATTCTCATATAGCTGGGGCATAAATAAAATTTCAATGTTGTATTACTCTATATGTTTTAAATGTTATTAAATATTGTAAAATTTTAATTTTTCAAATTGTTCTTTTCTTGTGAGAATTTCCTTTCAATAGTAAGAAGAGTCTGTAAAATAATTTTAATAAATGAATCAAAAATTTGCAAATTAATTTTAATAATTTTGTTACTTTAAATTCACATAAAAGAAGTATAACTTAATTAATTCCAGTTAAAAAAATTGATAGCAAGCTAATATTCCCATTAGTGACTATTGACATTTAAATTATATAATTTATTAAATAAATATGAAGTCATTTAAATGTTTTCAGTAATAGGATGAATTTGACAGTAGCTGTCAGCAGCATAGTGTAATGTTATTTGCAGCTCTCCTCATTAGATTTATGGTTAGATATTTTGGCTCCACATTTACAGCCATATCACAAGAAACATAATTTACATCATAGCTTAATCTTTTAGGAATTGCACATAACACTGAGCCATGGCCAGAGATAGTAGTTAGCCCATTCAGTTTCTCCCCAAAAAAAAGCTTGTGTCTTAATTGGTTTGACTGGCGATCTACAATATGACATTGAAGCTAACTATATGTTCACATAAGTAACCATAGTTTTTCTTTGACTCAAAATAATTACCATAAAAAATGTCTACAAATCATAAGATAAATACATTTGGTATTCTCCCAATTTATATGCTAACAGGCAATGATCTCATCAATGTGCCCATTATTAGTAAATTTCAGAAGCTCATATAATAGAGATATAGTTGATTAACTTTATTTTGAAACGTCACAGCTTTTTTAGTTTCAGCTAATGCTTGAACTAACAGTAAACTAATTTTTCAGTTCTAGATAATAACACAAGATAGATTGTTACAATTTTTTAGGCAGAGTGATTAAAATCTTTATTCTGTCACCATTTCTTACCAATAAAGTTGCATAAGAAATAATTGTTCAAATTTCATACCATACTCAGTTTGTCCTTGTTATCCTTAAGCAGCTTCTCTGTATGACTGTATGCTCGTGCAATCAGACTTTGCACTTCATCATCAATAAGAGCTGCCAATCGTTTACTATATGGCCGACGACCAATTTCTTCTGAGTCATCAGGAAATGAAACTAGGCCAACATTTTTGTTCATTCCATAGACCTTAACCTGAGCATAAGCCATTCTGGTCACTTTTTGCAAATCATTTTGAGCACCTGAAGTAATTTTATTAAATGTTATTGCTTCTGCCACACGCCCACCTAGAGCCATGCACATCCGTTCAAAAAGCTGTAAAAATCAATATTTAAAATATTTAGTATAAATTTTTGTCTTAGAAAATGAATTTGATGTTCTAATGTTCTAACATGACAATTTAATTATATGTTAAGTCAATCTTTAAATGTGTAAATTTAGGTGGCAAGAAAATTTTCAGATTAGTGTGTATTTAAAACTGTAGACTTGATACTGTATTTACTCATATAAGACACACACTCTTTTCTAAACTTGTTTACAGAAAAAAAAAATTTCAAAAGTAAATTATTCATTAGTTTTACAAGGAGAATTCACACATTGATATATCGTTCATAATACAAGTAATTCTATAAGACTAACAAACCATCAATGGTAAGGGTCTTATAGGGAGACAAGAGCAATGAGATGATCATGATTAAATACAATGTATCAACAACTAACAACGAAACTATAGCATTATGATTATTCTCAGAATAAATACACCTTTAAGATTGTAGACCACCGTAGATAGTGTATGAAGTTCTGTCAAAAATCCAGCCAAGTAAGTTAGTCACTTTTTCAACAAACATACTCGACTGAAATCCCAGGATGATTTCATCCACAAGGCTTTCAGAAAATACAGTCTACAATTCCTGTATTACATTCTATTTTTAAATTCAAATTTAGGGTAATAAAGGTATGTAAACATAGTGTTTAATATTTAATTAAAAGATTCAAATTATAGAAATAAATCACACAAATTAGGCAAATATGAATAGTTTTATAATTAATTTTTTGTTCATTGGTATACACGAGATGAGTTTTTAAGTCTTATTTCAGACTATAATATAATATGTTTAAGGAAATCTACTCATTCTTGTTCAGTCTTATACAAAAGCTTTAATTTATTATTTACACACAAAAATTGTGAGTTATCAGTTATTTTAACCTTGAACACAAACCTCATCTTTGGAGAATAGGCGCTGTTCTGTTGGAGTGTACTGTGCAAAACCTAATGCTAGAGAAGTTCTTGGAACAATTGTCACTTTTAAAAGTGCATCTGTAAGTGGAAGCAACCATCCTACAAGAGCATGGCCAGATTCATGGTAAGCAACGGTTCGTTTCTCTGAAGGTGACACAGCACTTGATCTTTTCTCCGTGCCCCCGACAACACGTTCAACAGCATACTCCAGATCATTTCCTTGAACAGCCTTCTTCTTAAATCGAGCAGCATGTAAAGCAGCTTCATTACATACATTTGCTATATCAGCTCCTGGGAGGTTACAACAATGAATTGAAATAATACTGTTCCACTAAATCACATGTAAATTTTGACATTAAAAAATTAGTAATACATAAAACTTGATTAAATCTTTTTTTAAAAAAATATTAACACAATGAAAATGAATAAAATGAAGATACATTAAGTAACCATACCTACCACTAAAACCTGGAGTTAGATAAGCTAAACGCTTAGAATATGTGTCAGGTTTATTTTCCAAGGAAATGCCTTTTAGATGTTGTTCAAATATTTGCCTCCTTTCTTCTGCAGTGGGAAGGTCAATAAGAATATGCCGATCAAATCTGCCAGGTCTTAAAAGAGCCTAGTTTAAACAAAACATTATAAGAAGGAAATGTGGCATACTAAATTAAAAAAGATAAATCTACTTATACATACTTTGTCCAAAACTTCTGCCCTATTAGTTGAAGCAATCATAAGAACTCCTTCCTTTGAAGTCATTCCATCCATTTCCACCAGCAGTTGATTTAGAGTATGTTCACCTTCACTAGCCGCCCCATCGTACTGCCCAACTTCCATTCTCCGATTTCGGCCAATAGCATCAATTTCATCGATGTAGATTATGCATGGAGATCGTTTTCGTGCTTCCTTAAAAAGATCTCTGAAATAATATCACCAATTTAGAGTAAAATATAAAACTTCATCTACCATATTATTATTCATACCAATAAATTGCATTTTAAAATTATTTATAAGCATTACTTCCAGTGGTTTGCTTTTGTTTCTGCAGCATTTCTGAAAGTCTGTAATGAGAATATTTATACAAACACATTTTTAATCTGCTGATGCTACTTATTCTCTATTCATCTTCAATATTTTCATCAGTTCATTTAACACAGTAGTATGAAATTTCCACTGCATCTGTTTTGAATTTATAAATGTAATAAACCTTAAAAGTCCTTATTAGTATGGTACATGGAGGTGGGGCAACTACCTCAGGATAAAGCCAACAAGAAATTAATGTATCTAAAAAATAATACCCTGTAACAGTTTGGTTTGTTCTAATCTGTTATTAAAATAGGAATAGCTTAGCATATGCCATTAAAACTACTCATTCTATCCTAAAATCACAATAAAATTATAGAGACCTTCACATTAGCAGAGTAACTGCCCAAATATTTAATTTTAAGTGGTTAACTCATGAACCCAGGAACTCTTCGTCCTTTCCACCTAAATCTACACCAGTAATTTTTCACTAAAGCAATACAGGCAGACTGAAAAAACTTACTTATCTGAACATTCTGAGATTATTTTAATAAATATTTTAAGGCCAGAATGTGGAACTTGCCTACCATAGAAACATAGGTCAAAACTAAACGTTTGTAATGTAAGAAGAAAATTAAGATAATCAGTAATAATAAACTACCAACTATAACGGCAGCACACACTGCTAGAATGAAAATTATTAAACTAATGTTAGAGAAAAACAGTTAGTCAGCCTTCCTGTGGTCTAGTGATTAGCAACACTACATCACACCACAGTTCCAGGTTCTAACCCTGGTTTTGGCATGGATATTTGAGAAGCCCTTCAAAGAAATGAGTTCCCCAAATGGTAGAAAGTTACTAATGACAATTAGAAATTAATTAATGCGACTCCAAATAAAAGAAAAACAAGTAAGTTGGAATTGAAGCATTTAGGTTTTGAAGTTTGATTACACAATTTTTAAATTAGATCTCGTCACATTACTAAACTCTTGTAAACATAAGGTTGGCCTACCTACAATTTACTAATCACATTCTTCACAACCTTAGCTACAAAATCAGTGAAGAATGGATATTGTGTAAGTTGATCAAAGGTACATGGATTACAATTCAAAGAGAACTAGCTGTATTGGTTGTATGAAATAAAATGTACATGTTTCATGGCAGACTTTGTAAGCGTAGTTTCTGTATGTCCTAGGTGGTAGGAGAAGTAGAATATAATTTTGAGCAATACAGTTACTAAGATAAGTTAAATTTAAAGTGAGACACAAAAATGGCTTGAATGCCAGGAAAATATATTTGAAATAAGCATCAAGAATACTTCTTGATTAAGCTATAGTTTCTAACTCATTAATTATTGTAGACAGCTGTAATTTTTAATTTTCTGAACTACATTTAATTCATATTTATGGAGAACAGAAGGATTCACAAGAAAATAAATGTAGAAAGAGCTTAAAATTAGTAAATAAACTATATTTTAATTACAATACTTCAATAAATAATTTTTATGAAAATATTGAACATTTCCTGAGAATTCAGTCAGACATTACAATATTATCAAACATAGCAGAAATGAGCATTAAATTACCTCACTCTTGAGGCTCCCAATCCTCCAATTATTTCCATGAACTCAGAACCATTCATTGATAAAAATGGAACATTAGCTTCAGTGGCAACGGCTTTGGCAAGGAGTGTTTTTCCACATCCCGGTGGACCAAGTAACAAGGCTCCTCTTGGAACCTAATTTGCAAATATAAATGTTAGAATTTGTCAAAATGACTATACATACATTATATGCAACTGAGTCTTTACGGACCTTTGCTCCCAAACGTCTGTAATGATCAGGTCTTTTCAAATAATCAACAAACTCCATTACTTCAATCTTTGCTTCACTGAGACCTGCTACATCAGAAAAATGAACTCCCTTCCCTGGGCCCGTGACAGGATCAACTAGTGTAAACTTTGCTCTTGCTAACTGGGTCTAAAAATGAAGATTAAAAAAAAACAGCACATATTTTTTTTTTCAATTTTGCAGTAATTACAATGTAATGCAGTGATTTTACATAAGAAAAGATTAACTTACAAAGCTATCAATGCCTTTGATCTGTATTTTTACTTTCCGTGATAATACAGTTAGCAATACAGCAACCACAATAAGAGAGGCCAATAATTTTCCAGCTGTATCAGTACTCCGTTCATATATTACAGGTATTCCATTATCAGTTGTAATGCCTAGTCTTCTCTCAGCCTCCCGCATTTTTTCTTCAAATCTATTAATGTCCACAATATTCATATGGAAGGTTCTATGATCAATCTAAATAATTTTAAAAATTAATGTATTAAATAATAGAATATTCATTCCTAAATCACAATAAAATTTGCAGTAGAAGTAATTATTCAAAATACAATGACCAGCTGGGACAATCAATGTATATATTAATTTCCAATATTTAACTAATTATAAATAAGTCAATAAAAGAACTTAATTGTTTGTGGGATTATAAAATTTGGTTTAACAGATGCATGGATGGTATGACTCATTGCATTAGTGGGTTCAGTGTTGAAACCATGTGTCTATGCACAAATTTTTATGCTGTTAAGTTAACAATTTCAATTAGCCATATCTTCCACAATAATTATCAAAGGGCACTACTACTTTTCCTCATCATTTATTTTGAAATCCTTAACTGATACATAAAAATATTTTAAAAGGTCCAAACAGGAAAAATGAGCAAATGAGAATCTTTTCACATTAGTCTTCATTAAAAAACATTTTGAATATTACTGTATCAACTTACCCTCTTTCCTTTGACAATAGCACCATCATGTAATACAATAGTTACAATGTCAACATCTGGCCTCACAATAACTTCTTCTACTTCACCTTTAGCTAACATATGATGAACAAATTCATTCCAAGAAACATACCGTATGACCTGAAATTGAAAATGAATTTTAAATAGTTTTGGACCACAGCTTCTTTGCTCATAAACTGAATGAAATATTGAAAAATTATTAACAACAAACATTATACGAAAAAAAGCATTCATTTAATACTATTTTACAATTTATGGAATTCTGAACTGATCAAGGATAAGCATTCTTATTCATAATTTGATATTAAGTTATACAATACACACACATACAATTTATTCCCCTTCTTGCCAAAGCTAGTATCAAAATATTTTTTAAGTGTTCAAACTCTTCATATAAATTAATGCATGAAATAATAGTTTGTTTACCAGACTTCCTTAGTATTTAATGATCGCTATATAAAAAGAGCAGTACCTTTTTCTTTTAGAGTGAAAGTATTAGATTAGTTCTATCAAACTAGTATTTTAAGTTTAAATACGGTTTGTAATTCAAAACAACTTATTTATCGACAATGTCAGTTTTTGATAAAATTAATATTACTTACTGACTTAATGAGTCTGAACAATTGTCAGTATGCCCTAATGTGTGATTATGAACATTAACAAAGATTAGGTTAGTCAATAGAATTCATATAAGTATTTTTATATTGTATCTGATTATGTAAAATTATGTGGAATGCTGGGTATTGGTAGGACATTCATGGGATGATTTTGGTAAATCTTTTTTAACATAATACTTGGGGCAAATGCGAGGGGAGTGAGCTTTTCAAAGTTACCCATGTGCTTAATAATAATCAATTAAATTACCTCTGGTTGGTTGCTGCTTGGAAAGATTAGGGACACAAGGGCTATGCACATATAAGCTGTTAACATCCACAGAAATGCTTTAATAATTAGGGATGATATTTTGTTCTCATCATCATCTTCCTTTTCTGGCTTCTTCGGGTCTTTTGTATCTCTCTGTTCATTAGATTTTGAAGTATGAAAACTTCGGTTGCTGAGATAAAAAGGAAAGTGCTTAGCATTATTAATGCCAGACCTTTCGAATAATTTTATAACAGCACAATATTCCTGTCTTAACTTTTTCTCGAGCTGAAATGATAGAATTTGACATAAAAAAAGGTAAGACATAAAGAAGGTAAGAACAGTTAATAAACTTACAAATTGATTTGAATTTCCGGTATTAGGAAATATGCTTTTAACTGGGAAACGATTACTATTTACAAAATATTTATTATATTGGGAAACCGTAGCGATTCCTTTCAATATATTAAAATTACGTGCAGACAACACTCTAAATAATTCTTTGTTGATAAACATGATGAAACCGTGAAAGGAATCAGTGTCCACTTATATAACGTTATGTAGGGACATACGTAGCAACAGACTGATTTATTCTAATACATAGTAGATCGTCCCCATTATGAATGAGAATAGTTTTATTTTAAATTCACATTCTACAATATTACATAGCAGCATTCATGACTTTAAATGACGACACATTTTGCAAAGAAGTCACATAAAAGATATGCACAACATATCAAAGATCATAATGATATAAGCTGACGACTTTTAATTTCAATACGTTCTAATAAGCTATAGACGTATCAATTTTTCTTCTTTTGACTCATATCACGCACTGCTTTACGACATAAAATATCGCACATCAAACGTATTCTCTTCTTTAATGGCGTCGGGTATCTTCAACAATCGGCGATCTGAATTCTAGTACTGACTGCAAAAAGCCAACGCACCCATGAGAGATTAAAAGTTTAGTAAGCAGATACTAAGAAGACCGAGGCTCCATTTACTAATTCGAAGTCATTTTGATGAAAGTGACTTACAGTTGTCGTCAAGTTTATTTACACAATTCCATGACGTAATAGTGTTGCGACTGGTCCACGTTTGCACAAGCAGGTTGAAGATATTTTAACGGGAATTTGAATGGTATTGTTCACACTCTCGGCGCATTAGTTACCGTACAAACATAACTTTCCCAGAGGTTGTACCGCGATTTTCTAATTACTCTTTTCATTGCCACGTAACTATCGCATTTTACTGAGTTTTATTTAAAATTGTATGTACCAGCAGGGGCTATAGGCATTATATGCTTTAAAGGGGTCTGGAGACCCCCTCTCCCAAAACATGATTTTGAAATAAAGATGCATTACTTCACTATCAATATAGTACCCAGACCGGGATAATTTTATATAACAACCTTCCTCCAGAGGATGTTGTTATTATATTCAGTCCTAAGATTGGTCTGATGCAACCCTTCATGCTAACCTATCATCCGCAAGCCTTTTCATTTATACATAACTACCACATCACACATCATCCATAATCTGCTTAGCGCATTCCATCCTTCGCCTCCCTCTTCTGTTCTTACCCCATACACTTCCCTCAAATGCTTATTTTACAAGACCCTCATACCTCAAAATGAGGCGTCTTAGTCAAAGTCCTCCATATTGTTTTCTCTTCTCCTATTCTGCTTAGAACTTCCTGGTATGTTACCCTATCCACCCAACTAATTTTCAGCATTCTCCTATAGCACCACTTTTCGAAAGCTTCTATTCTTTTCCTGTCTGCAATTCCTATCGGCCACGTTTCGCACCCATATAACGTCACACTCCATACGAATGTTTTTATCAATGATTTCTTAATATTCATACTTATGTTAGCCGAAAGTAAATTCCTCTTTTTTTGTGAAAGTCTTCTTTGCCTGTGCTACCCTACTTCTATGTCTACTATACTAATACCGTCCCTAGTTATTATGCTTCCCAATCTAACTCCCTTTGTTATCCCACTGTTTCCCATTCTACGCTCAATCACCTTGGTTTTCCCTGCATTAATCCGCATGTTGTACTCTATCTCAAGGATCACGTTTATGCCATTTATTATGTTTATTCTTTTTCTGACTCCCCTAACACCACAGTGTCATGGACAAACTTAAGGGTTTTTATTTCTTCTCCTTGCATTTGATTCACTTTCCATATTCATTTGAGGTTAAGAACGATTACAGCTATAAAAGTTTTGTGAATCAGAATTGCAATATTCTATGAAGTGGCTTATAGTTGGAATTAATGTTCCTGCAAAAGTGTTGAATGTGTAGCTTTTTAAATTTTCCTATTAAACCTTTATGTTTAGTTTTTTTCTGCATTTTTGTTAGTTTGATTTATGGATTGCCTGGAACTACTACGGAAGATCAGATTTCTCGTCGTGCAGCGCCAAGAAGTGAAATTTCTAATGTTTATGCGTCTTAGTGTGAGTTTGAGCTTTTTAGAGTGCATGTTCTGTTTCCCTTTATTTTGTACTGAATATTGTTTATTCTAGTTACCTATTTAAGGACTTTTGTGGTGAATTATATGTGATTTTATTTTTTCTAATAATAGAAATAACAATAAATCTAAATTTGCTACATTTTATTACAGTTTAGCCATTTATGTACCCGTAAATCATATTTGTCACCGATATAAAATATCTGGACTCAAGTGTGTCCATTATTCAAATATATTAAGACCTCATTAATTCTAAATCCAATCTGGATGTTTGATATTTAAATGTTTTTGTTATTATTATAATTTATTTCTGTTATGTGTGTTATATTTTTGATAACTAATATTTATTGATTGTGAATTGGTTGTCAGATCTTCTATGAATACTTTACTGAATAGCAGCAGCTAAGGAGACATGAAGAAGTGACCTGACATTTTTTGGTCAACACGTTATATTAATTACAAATGATTTCTCAGTTTTCTGACTTACTAAAAGAATGCGGATAAATACTAACAAACGTTGTCTTAAAACTACAGACACAATATTCATGAAATATATTTTTTAAATTTATTAAGAGATTTACAATCTGTTCAAAAGAACATTTAGCAAATTGGATGGATGAATGACACATGAGGGGAGAAAAGGTCCAGTGATCACGCTCCGTGATACATGAATACAATAAAATTAATCTTCACAGATCTGTTGGCCGCTTCCTTTTCAATCTGCGACGTGATATTTGGTTTCAATCAATCTTACGAGCTTTATAGTCTAAGAGACTCATAATGAACTTCTGCAACAACAAAAATAGCCTGAATACACAGTTGATAAAGTAATTTTAAAAGTATGAATTTTGAAATTGAGAACTAATAAATGTATAAAAGCTTCCTTTTTAAATTGTGTGGTGCAGTGCTGAGGCACTGACGCCTGGATGTTAAGAGGTCTCCCCACGGACTCTGGCTGATTTCCTGGAGATGTACGCGTTGAACACCGTGATATCCTCGCGGGCGTTGAACACCGCGAAATGAATCTGACTCAGCGGGCAAATCCTAAGTGGACTTAGGGATAGCTCGTCTCAACTGTCCGTTTACTGCTCTAAGTTCCGAAGTGATCAAGTAGGCGTCTGAAGCCTCCACGTCCAGTCATTACGAAGACTGGAGTCAAGAGAGAAGATGTTTTTTCGAGTCGCAGAACAAACTGCAGTCCTCGGTGTGAAGGATAAAAGAGGAGGGTGACTGATTACACGAGATTACGACACCTCGAAATTGAAAAGCACAATTTTTAAAGAAAAGGGAAATAAGTACAGAAAAATTGTTACTACAGAAAAATAGTAAATATTTTTCAGCACAGAAAGGTTAAAGGTGATACAAAAATTGAAAAAAAAATCGGAAGTGACAACGGCTTAACTTTAGATAAAATTTCTTCTAGAATCTTTTCGAAAAGCATCTCCCGGAAGTTGCTAAGATGAAAAAACTTATTTTAAAGATGCAGGTGTGATGAATGAATCTATTGATAAATCGTACGCCAGATTATCGCGTGACTATTAATAAGAATTAAAATAATTAAAACATTGGAAAAGAGAGAAATACTTAAGATAGAAGAGTGCAATAAAAGGAAAAAAATATAAAATACTAAAAAAGTGTATTGGAAAAAATAACTGGAAAAGTTATAGAAAAATTAGCAATGGGCCAGAATAAAAAGGAAAAATGCAAAATTAGAGTGAAATAATTAAGTAAACAGTGTAAAAAAAGTAAAATAATGTTGTTACCAACGGGGACGTTACAATATTTACTGAATAAAGTGTTTACGTTAAAGGAGGTTTTACGAGTTCCCTATATTTACAGTGTTTTTGTTTTTACTTATTTTGAGGCTCTAACAATATAATGTAGAACTCATGACTCCACAGTCCTTCATTCGTTATGTGCGAAGATAAATGCCACCCATGAACATTAGTTAAATCAGTGAGTTAATTAAACAATTAACGGTTATATTTAGACTATAAATAAGAATCAGTAATAAAAAGTTGAGAATGGAACATTGAGTTATAAGTAACGTGTTAAAGATGTTTTCTGTCCATAATCTTTGTTCCAGAAGATAACCCAAATGCTAAGAATGCAACAACAAAAAATGTTACCGGACCGGACCAAAAAGATCCTAAACACATAAAGACAACAACAGAAACGATAGGTTTCTCGGGATAGTTTTGATCTATGACCAAGGAGTTAATACATTTGCCTTCATTTTAGATCGAGTTAAAATTTCATCTCTACATAGATTATTTTCAGAAACAATCGTTGCTGTACCACAAGTACTTTACTAAGTTATTACTCCTCAGTATCTAAAGATATGAAATTCAAATATCAACCAAATCATTACGCAAGTTTTACACGACTACATGGACTTAATTGTTGCAGCAATTTCCCATTTCGAATTCCCCTCATAGACGCATTAAATTCACGAGTTCCCAAAGCATTGTTGTGGGCAGTTAATTTATGATAAATCCATATTGAATTTCATATACTGAATAATAGTATACTATACAAAGACTGTATAATATAAATTATTATATCACAACGGATCGCGAAAATAAGTCAAAGGATTTTTAATTATCCCGTGAAAGCTTTTACTGTATTGAGCTCCAACACATGCAAACTTTAAGTTGACTCAAGTATATAAATAATGAACCAGTTATGATGACTGGAAGGAAGCTCAAGTTTTGCAATGGTCATGTACAAACTTTCATGTTTCTCGACCTTTATCATGGAACATAAAGTCTTCTCGTTCCCCAACATTCTTCGTTATTTTCCCTTCTAGGCAATTCATGGGATACAGCATTCATCCTCCCGAACAAAAATGGGACGGACCAGCTAAGAATCGGTTTTGATTAAATTTTTTTGCTAACCAAAATTAAATATTCTTCATTCAAAATTTTCCCTTTATAAATATTAAAGTTATAAGTTTTTCTTTAACCTTTTCACAGCACGTCATAATTTTTCACTCTACTAATTAAAGACCGAATTTATAACGGAGCACACTACACTTTCATTTTTTGTTTATCAAACCCTCTAATTATTAGACCCATATAACTTTTTGTTTTCAATGTAAGGTTTATATTGCCCGACAAGCTATTGCTGAGTTTCATAGTATCATTTTGTAAGTTAATCTCAGATTTATTATAGAGCATTTCGGATATATTCTGGAATAGTGCTGGGTGTCAGCGTCTAAAATATTATCTGATAATCATAAATTCACAAATACAAAATACAGCGGATATGTACCTGAACAAGTGCAGAAATCCGGACGAAACGTCGCAAAGAAAAATACATAGTGTTAAAAATGCTTATCTCTAAATTCTTACCAATTTTACAATCAAATTAATGCTTCGAATTGTTATGTTTCAATGTTACACATTGTCTGACAATGAGGAGTTTGGTATTGGATATTTAGTGACCTATTTGTTTTCCCCATGTTGCAGGAGTTACAATCACAGCTAGAGATATTACAACTACATAATTGTTGCTACAGGTGTAAGGTGGGTCCTTGTGTTATTTTTTCATTAAGGAAATTGTATTATTATATCTGTAAATGATAAACAATTGATAATGTTTGAAAATAGGGCGAACTTCTGATAAAAAAAAGTTTATAAGAAGGAAGGACGAGGAAAAATTTGGATTGAGGTGACTGGATGCGAGAAGCAGTAGGGTAATGTAATTTCTTCAATCTAATGTTTATGTGTTTATTAATAAAATTTAAAGCGCGCACATCATAATTACAATGTTATGAACAATGTTTATGTTGTGTGGGCTACAAGATTGTATTCCCTACCTCTCTTTTGGTTAAGAGTGTGACATGAAAGTAAAATGAGTACACGTCCTGAGTATGCAGCTATTCTAAATCGATTGGTGAGAGTGGAAGAATTGTGAATAGATTTTATATTCTCAATTGTTGTGTCGCTACATGAGTTGAGTTGTGAAAGAACCGCTGAAGCTCTGGAGTGTGGACGAATCACGGGAATGCAGTAGGGGTCAGTCCTGCGCTGATCCGGCTTCATCCTTATTTCCGGCACCGTGCTTTGTCGGCGCCGACTAATGACGGCCTTAAGACGGCGTTATTAATGACAGCCAAGTGTGGAAACATCTCCTGTTGTTTTACTGCTTTTAAATTAGCTGCCAACACGTTTATAAGGTTGCATGTTTTCACACGAGAGCATCAATTTGGAGGGGGATTACAGCTATCTATTCCAGTTGGAAGCATTGAAGCCATTAGTGTCGTGCCACCCTAAGTTGGTTCTACATCACAAAGCGCATGTTACACAAGGGTGGTTATTCTGGGTTTGTTATGGCACTTGAAGCTACACTGAATTTCTATTCCAAAATAGGAACATTATATTGTATCTCTAAAACATTATAATATGGTAACGTTTTTCATGGAACTCGAAAAAACACGTCAGTGAAAATTTGTGGTCACGATATGTAAAGTTTTACACTGTTATTGTTGATTATCCAACTATTCATGATTGTGTCATGATAAGTCAACATTTCTGGAAGCAAAAACACAGCAACAAAGGTTAAAATTGTTCCAGTGGAAGTCTACTGAAGGAATTAAGAACTAACCTGCACGAAGTTATCAGATTCTTAGAGATGTACCTATCCATACTGCATTTTGCAGTGATATATATTACAATTTGCGGTTGCGCAGGACTGCTTTCGCGTCAGAAATCTCCGATACTAGTCAGATCACCAAGCTGCACATCGTGAAAAGTACGCAGACACTCCAGTTGCTTCTACATAATGGACTATCGCATCCTTTAAAACAATCATCAACGATCTTTTTTTCAGAACGGACCAACTACAAATTTAAAACTTTGTTTTTTAAGTCTTAATTTGCCTGTCAACAATTTTATTCACAAGAATATCTTGTTCGTCACAACGTAAATACAGGGTTACCATTCATATAAGAACATATTCACCTGTAATCTACATATGAATTGTGGTTTTCAGTCCTAAGACTGGCCTTATTCAACTCTCCGTGATAACCTATTCTACGAAAGCCTTTTCATTTCCACATAATTACCACATATGCGTAGCGTGTTCCATCCCTAGCCTCCCTCTTTTGCTCTTACCCCACAACTTCCCTCTAATGCTAATTTTACAAGACCCTCATGTTTCAAAACATGGCCTAGTAATGCATCCTTTCTCACAGTCAAAGTCCTTAAAATTGTCTTCCCCTATTTTTCTTAGAACTTCCTGATTAGTTACTCTATCGACCCATTTGATTTTCAGACTTATTATAAAGCACCACATATCGAAAGCATCTATTCTTTTCCTCTCTCCAACTCCTATCCTCCACGTTTCGCATCCACATAACGCCACACTCTATACGAATATTTTTAGCAATGATTTCCTAATATTCCTACTTATGTTAGCCGAAAGTAAATTCCTCTTTTTTTGCGAAAATCTCCCTTTACTGTGGTATTCTACTCATCTACTAAACTTCGATCATCCCTACTTATTATGCTGCCCAAGTAACAGAATTCTTTAACTTCTTTCTAATTATCCCTATCCAATCTAACTCTCTTTGTTATTCCTATGTATCAGTCCATCAACGTTACAATATTTAGGTGAGTACTTTTAAATACGAGTTTTTGATATATTGTTTATCAAAATTTTTATCGATCTTTTTTGAAACGTTTCAGCAGGAAGCGTTTAATAAGCGCTATGGAAATACAAAATTTCATAAATCATTCAAATTCTTAATGCTTGAGATATTATAAAACTTTTTACTTTCTGCAGGTAAAAATTATTTTATGTACTTTAAACTTAGTGAATTAATTATGAGTGACAGGTCTGGAGATAGAATGCCTGTGGGAGCTTTCTCTCGCAGGTATTTCTTCACAGAGGGAGAGTGTGGGCTTACCTTTGGAAATACCTCGATCGCTCTCTAATTTCAAGGTTCACACATGCCGAGGCGCCTTCACCTCTTTTAGGAGGTGTACATACTGGGGTCGAAGACCTTGGACATACGGTAAGAATATTCCGCTGATTACAAGACCCTAAAACTGGCGGAGATACAGAGAAGAGAAAGCTGTGACACCACAACAAACTCCTCCCCCGTCAATCGGAAGGGCGTGAGAATACTACCCATTAGCCCGACTTACCTGATGCAGGTTTCTTAGAGTTTTCCCTGCATCTCTTTTAGGTGAATCACTGGCTAGGATCCTTAAACAATGGCCCTATCTTCCAGATTTCCCATTTCCAATTATATTTAATGATATTAACGGGATCATCGCCGAAAACATTATGATTTGCCTCCCAATATAAATTTTTATATACATAATTATTGAGATGTGATTCCAATTCCACAGAGAAAATTCTTCACTGTGAGCACGAAATAACGTGTTAGATGTTTTAGCGAAGTTTCCGAGTTTGTGAGCTCGCTGGAAGGTAAGCAAGGAGCGTGCGCCAATCTGCTGGCGGCGAGGCCAGCGAGACAACAGCTTTAGCAGGCTCTGTTGTTACAGCGACCATTGTCACAACACGTTGCTCCATTTGGCCGCGTAATTAGTCCCAATGCAAACAGTGCAACTAATTAGATTATTTCACACATCCATTTCTGTTGTGTTCCTTTGCCCGCAGACAGAAATCGTGCGCGGCCAAACACAGTTTGTTTACGTGTACCTGCGGTGTTTACAGTACACTTTACACGCAATTAGAACGCTTCTAAGTTAGCAAATGAATCTCTGTCTATGACCAATCATCAGCTCGTCTTTTTCACACGTACCGTTTGTGCAAGTACTAGACGCCAATTTTCTTCATTCAAATGCAAGAGTTAAATTTATCCCAATATAAACCGATTCATATGTCCAAAATAAAATAAAGTTTCACCTGTTCGTAAAATTAATTATTATTTGTGAGAAAATAGATTAAATTACAAATTTAAATCATTTAAATAAAATGAAATAGACTTTATAATCCTTATTTAATTTATGACAACATGTTTCGCTTCTAATTTTAGTACAGCCTCAGGGGTTTTTTTAATTTACGAATTTCAAAATTATTCTGTAAATATCATGATGGTAAAATCCGGATCAGACAGGGAATCAAACCCGGAACCTCATTTGATTCCTTGATGCTCTTTCCCAATTGAGGCGTCCGAGTTTGGCTTGGAAGCATTTCTTTAATTAAAAGTTATTCTTATAACTATAAAATATTCTGTTTTAAAATATTAAATATATTGAAATAATAAGTAATAAAGTCTCCCCAGAAAAACAGAAAAATTAAAATTTAAGAAATGAAAAAGTATGAATTTGTTGAAGGAAGGTTTGTGCCACCTATCATTCTGACAGATCTACGATTTCGAATCATCTTACGGAAGCAATAAGAAGCGTTTTGTAGTATTTCTTTATCACTTACTTTTTGTTTGTTAATTGGCTACTTCCTTACGCATGAATGAATTTATTGATCCTATACTTGAGTTATAATCGTTGTCAGTTACAAAGAATTACCATAAATTAACAAATATGAAAAAAAATTATCCACACAAACATAATTTCTCAAAAACAATTTTAAAATATCGATTATTTAGTTAGTTTTGATCGCATTACACTTTCAGTTCACTAACAGGTAAACACTTTCTTATTCTTCCCTGGAAAAGTTTACAGTTCCGAAGAAATATTTCAAAAACTTATGCATGTAAGTTGTTGCAATATTTTATAGTCAGATTTAAAAACGACCTTGTTCAGACATAATGTTAAAGTGCTCGTTCCATTTTAAAATTATTATTCCCTCTACTGTAATAATTTGTTTCTGAAAACCTCGATACAAAACCCTGCCGGCTTGCATGGGGTTTAAAAATAAGTCGGCCAGCGAAACACCTGGTAGGATCCTGAAACTACAGCCCGGGGACCCTAGTTAACTCTTGCTCTACCTTCCACATCTCCCCTTTTCAGTTCCCTTCCCTTGCTATTAAAGGGGAGTTGCCTGTTTCAGGATCACCCTCATGTAGCCTATTAACAAAAAAATGAATAAAATAGTAATTCTTGGCTGCCTTCCTCTCCCTTTCACATACTCATTCCAAATTTCTTTCCTATGCTATTAAAGGGGAGCTGCCATTTATTGGATCGCCCTCGTGTAACCTGTACTCTAAGGAAATAGTAAAATTTCGTCCTTCCACCTACAAAGTTTTGTTACTTTCCTGTTACAATTCATTTTCATTTTATTGTTTACTGCCCAGTGTCTCTTTTGATCCAGATCTTATAGCAGGTATTTTTCAACAATGGGTAGAATAAAATATATATTATGAAGTATGCCGCAACGAAGGAATTCGTTGTTTGGAAATATTAAGAATTATCGAGCTCTCTTTAATCTAACTAGGAAGAGTATTTTGTAGCATCCAGAAAGTTCTGCATACTATAACTTTTTTTCCTACGACCATTTTTTAACTTACTTCGCACGAACCCGCTGTATGTTAGGTGAGAATTACAAATAATTTAAAACGACTCCTGCGCAGATGTTTAATAGAGCGAGCGGTTTTCCTATTAATACAACTGAAAATAAAATTTCAATGACAAAACTACAGTTAGATAAAAGTTATTTTCGTGTCTAAAAGAAGATTGGATAAAGAAATACTCGGGAAATGCTAGTCAATCATCAAATCTATATAATTGTGTTCAAATATCTATGTCTGTGTGCCATATATTTGCTGTAGAGAATTATATAGTCGTGCGTAAATACTATGCTCAGTGGTCCAGTGCTATGTATTTATAGTGAGTGCATGTTTAAACTCACTCTTAAGCGAACCTTTGTTACAGAAACTTCGTAGAGTAAAAACTATTTTGAAAACATTGACGTAAGGAAAAATATTATGTTCAGTTCAGGATATGCTGTACGTAAAGAATAAGGGATTATAAGTACAGAGTGTGGTGGAATGAAATTTCCGCTGTCTGTACATGGCGTTCGTATGAATAGAATGAATATTTTTAAAAAAGGTTAATAGTCTCATAATTGGGTATTTCTCCCTGACAATACTCTCCTCCATCTTCTTCCTACTTGTACTGCGCACCTCATGTGCCATGATAATTATCGCGACTTTTATACTCTTCAAGATGTAGCCCATTTCAACCAAACTTGGTACACGTATAATTATAATCTGGAATAATTCTAGATATGAGTACTAATTATTAGTCAATGTACTGTAAGTTTGGAAACACCTAATACTTTTAAGGGGGTAACATTTAAGAGTAATACAAGGACGACTATATTTTAGTGCTGGATAAATAGTTTTATGGATAACAGTAATTATTAGAGTCAATTCCGATGAAGTTAACGTCTGATTTCAATGAACAATATCATGTCAGAGGGAGCGTCGAACGGAGTTGGTGTGGGATAATAATACGAAACCTATCGCGATTGCCGTCGAATCCATTACTTTCACATGCGGAAGTGTATGAGAAAGCGGTGTTATTAATTGTCCCAAATGACGGGATTTGTGGTCGATTACATAAGTCACATTCAACGAGAAAGGGGGACGGAATGTAGATGGTGTGAAAAAATTAATAAATTTGTCTGTCGGTGAGATGTACAGACTCTCCCGATGCTGGTTGATCCCGTTGATATAAGGCGGGGTAGTTAGAAGGGGTTAATTGTAAAATATTCGAAGTGACCGTAGTGTCGTATTGATTCGTTTTCCTGTCTAATACGCGAGTGGGATACAGAAACACACGCACATCTCTGTGCTATCTGCTGGTGTCAAATAAAAGGCCCTGAATCTAAAACGGAAGTTATTTTTACAAACATTCATCTTACAGGCAGAAAAATCACCTCCTTAGTTCCGAGAGTCTAGGTTTGAATTCTTATATTTTGATTTTGTCTTGTTAAAATTTATAGAATCGTTGGACGAGTTTTTTGTTCTCCGGATGGAAAAGGAGCCATGCGCGCATAAAAATGTGTTTGTTATATTAGAAGTGACGAATTATTGGATCAATCCGATTTAAGAAAATCAGATGAATAATTTCAGAATTGACATTACTTGTGATCGGCATTTAATAAACGAGTGAAAATGTTGTATTGATAACGCAATTGTAAACAACAACGCTCTCAAACAGATTTTTGTAATCTCGGCGTTGTAAAGATGATCGTAAGGTTTTAGAATTGACCCGTAATCGTCATTAACTAACCGAAGTAACTGCTGGGCAGTTATAGGACAACTGTTCCTAAATGTGGATTGTTTTTGGAAAATCCTATTAGTAATAAGGGCAAAACTGTAATCATGAGCAACATAGGTCTGTTACACTTACTTCGTAATAGGGTAATCTCTGTATTTATAACTTTAATTTAAATATTTATGAGAGGTAAAAAGAACTATTTTATTGATTTAATTTAACGCTTTAAAATTTCTTAATTTTGTTGCTAATTATAGTTTGCAAAAATATTATGTCGTTAATAATTCTAATTTATATTCGAAAATTATATATTTGGGAGCATCACTAACCTATTCATAGAAATAATGGAGCAAAATTATATATGCTTGATAGTTAACTTGACTCAAGTTTTCTTTAAGCTCAAGTATTCAAATCAATTTCATAATCAGTTTTCTTGCTGAATTTTTGTAATAATGTTTCTTTGAATGCCTGTATATTCTTCATACAAATTTAAAACTGAGGACAAATTGCACCTAGAGTTGGTTTTAAATATTCTTGAAAACCCGGAAAAGAAAACCCCTAACACAAAGGTGAAAGGACTTATGGTTTAAAAATCGCGAATGTGTGCATCGCCTTTCTTGTGGAGGCTGACATTTTCAGGATCTTACACGATGTGTTAGGAGACGGATGTTAAAATAGTTGAGGAAAATCATAGGAAAGGTGTATATCAAACCGTCACATGAGTCAATTGGTGAAAGTCTGCGGCGTTATAGTATCAGGTTGATTAAATCTACAATACGTAATTTTTAAATAAATATAATTTAAAAAATTTGTTGTAAATTGCAAAGGCTGACGACATATTTTAAAGTTAGATTTGATGAGAATTGTAAAGACTGAAATAATTTCAAGTGAAAATTCCATCGAACTAACAACATTACACATAATTAGTGTATTTTTTATTGAAGAGTTCGTAGATCTCGTTATTTATTACATTTTTATGTAGTGGACCATGATACTTACTTAAGGCTTCAAATCTGCAGCACGCACAAGTCTGTGAAGTCCTGCACAGATTTTAAAGTTCGCGTTACACAACGCCTTTTAAATAAATTGATGTCATGTTAAATTTAGAGCTCTTCAGAAACCCCCTTTAAATTGGTGGCATGATCAATTTCAAGAAACAAGAGATATTAATGAACCATTTGGGACTGTCGAGGCAATATTTAAGGTTTTAAATATATAACGTCGTCGGTACTAGAAGTATTTGTGACACCATTATGATACCTGGAGAATATTTTAGTTCCTTAAGGTACGGGGAGTATTTTTCACCGCGTATTCTCTTGATTCCCTCTGTGTACCGAAAGAGTTTTTAACTTCATTAAAGAATCGGGAATATTTTTTACTCTTTCATCGCACCGGGATGGCTTAGAATCTTTTAAGGTATCGTGCTTATTAAAAGTGCCAGGAGATATCTTGACGCGATTGAAGAGCTGCGAGTCGTTATATGCCGGGATAAGTATATGTTCAAAACTGACGCGTTCGATGTCAAATGGTGACCAAAATATTATTATTGAAATAAATACTTTGTCGGGATAATCGACATATGTACCAAGATAACGCAGGGCATTGAGTAAATTAAAATATAAAATTAACGTATAATTATTTATGCGCAATACCGAATATTTGAACAAAACTAATGAAGGTACTAAACTTGTGCCGTATGTATACATTATTTTCGCGATTACGTACATACAATTAAACCATTATTATGGGCCTTAAAGTGTTATTTACTTTGTATGAGCTGATTAAAGCTTCATTGTGCATTCACTATACGGGACTTGAATCGATAAGAGCCAACATGGAGTGCACGCAGTATCTAGCCACTGAGCAAACTGCAAATAAGCCGCTGTATACACAGTGCTGGGTGGAAAAGCTATTACTAGGGATGCTGTTCAGGATTACCAAATGGCAACCTTTGTACGGCGTACGGGCCGCACGAATTTATCGCAAAACCAACAACACTGCGGGCACAACAGCAGATACACATTGTTGTCGTAACTCTAACGCTGGCAGTTTATTTAATGTTAGAATCCCCTTCAGCGTTTTCCTAAATTCCGCAAGTAGATTTTCATCGATAAGAATCATTTCTACATTCTATAGAAAAACATTCTAATGTATGTCAACTTGTATCTAAATGGAAATGATTTCTTGGTAAGGAACAGGAAAAACAATTTTATTGAATTAACCTTAGGAAGATAATTCTCATCTTCCTAAAAGTTGCTGAAATATTCTTTTAAAATTAAAAATCATCTGGAATATTCCCATTTCTTTAATGCGAATGAAAAAATATACAAATGAACAGCAATAAGCTGATTCCTTTTGTGCACAATTGGAGCAAATTGGGATCGAATTTCATTATTTCAGACGGGAAACGTGATTGCATATAAAATAGGAAAATGAACTGGACTAAATAAAATAAACAGGAGTTAAAAATCGATAAAAAGAGATATTTTGCATGTTCATGACTGGTTTGGGATTTCTGTGTGTCTGTGTGGAACTTTATAAACACCAAACAGGT
Source organism: Eucriotettix oculatus (assembly GCA_034510155.1). NCBI lineage: Eukaryota > Metazoa > Arthropoda > Insecta > Orthoptera > Tetrigidae > Eucriotettix > Eucriotettix oculatus. Next base: position 107,778,476 of record CM067376.1, on the reverse strand, counting down.
TAATGTCAAAGAAACAGTGTATTAAAATGGTCTACCGAGTCAATGGATGTATTGGAAATACGTTCAAATATCAGGAAAACGATCAATAAATTCAGATTGTGTGGTACTCTATTAATGGAATACTTTTTGACAAAACTGTTGAAATCACTGATGCTCTTAAAATAGAGTTGTTAATGGTAGAAACAATTGTTTGCTATTCCATTTACTGGCAAAGAAGAAGACTAATTGAGGACAAGAAATGTGCCAAACATATGATGGGAAAGAAATTTATAGAAATATTTAAAAATAAGTTAAGATGCAGGAACCGGAGTAGACAATAGCTAAAGAAGAAGCCAAAAAAAAACAACAAAAAAACAGTTCTACTCCATTCGCATCTTTGTCTTATTTACTTACTCACCTCCATACCAACCCGTAAAACTTACGAACTATTTTCAATGAATCTCAAATCTAGTTAGTATCGTGTATATAAAAAGGAACGTTTGTTCCATCTTGTAACTCAGGATGCGTGTTCATAATACTTTCGAATTACTTTAGAACGTAATTCCTCTACGGAGGTGGAATGTGTTATTATGTAACTATAACTGCAAATTAATATACTACTTTCCAATTTACTGTTATAATTCACAATATTATTATTAGTTACGCTCTAATTTAACCTCAACGTTTAGTGCACTGCGAATCAAATTAAGGGAATAAGAGCGTGTAAAGAATTCTTTTCATTCATTAATAGCTAATGTTGAATTATTTTCACTCACAAGCTGTCATTATATTTTGGGAGCACAAAAAAGTGATGGACGTCATCTGTAACTTCGGCGTTTCTGCTTAGTTAACCATCTGTTTCTTCTGTGAATACGTTCCTGATGACTGTTATTGTAAATAAGGATAAGCGTAATAGTAACATATACGAACAATCACAAACAAACAACGATTAACCAGAAAATGGCTTAACAATTAATTAGTGTTCCGGCTAACGACAGGTTCATGTAAAGAAAGTTCAGTACGGAGAACCTTTTCCACTTTTAAGAGAAAGTTTACAGGAGGTTATACACTGTAAGAAGTGGAAAAGGAATATGAGGCTGTTAGGCTAGGATCTAATAGGGAATCGAACGATAGCCTGCGGCCGAGCTGTACGTGATCGAATTCGCTTGAACACGTGGAGTGAGATGCTTTTAATGATGCGTGGTGGATGTCATTGCCATATTATGTAGGCTCGCTGATATGTCAGTATTCGCCAGCATTCCAGCGCCTGTATTGCAAGCGTCTTCAGGAATGCGTCCATGCACCAAGGCTATGTTGTAGTGCCGAAAACGAGAACTCGACACACAATAATAATTTATTTTTAGATTTTAATTAAAATGCATATTAAATAAACAAATAAAACTTCCATACACATTATTTTCTGTTCTAAAAATATTAAAGGATTATGGCTGGTCATTTACCTATGTCTTAATTGTGAAAATAAGAGTGTTTCAAGAGCTTTATTTCTCCACGATAGAGATCTATTTGTATTTTTTATAAGGAATCTGATTCGAAAACAGGATGTACTCAAGAAGCTCATAATCAGTGAATCTAGGATAGCACCTCGTTACACAGTGCTGATGTCCAATTTGGTAACATTGCACTTGTGTTACTAAGAAAATATACTGTTGTTACTGATTAAATTTTATGTTGAATGTTTAAATAGGAATAATTAGCATTTAATTAATAATTTCTTTAAGTCGTATTAGGTTCTTATGATAATACACTTTTCTATTAAAGTACTATTAATATTGCACTAGACTCGTAATATTTCTTTGCAAGAATTTTCATAGTTATTTGCAGGGGTCTGGGAAGGGGAAAAAAGACTGGAACAGTACGGCCTACGAAGCAATTAGATACAGTAGCAACACAGCATTTGGGACTGCATTTGTTCCATATGTATGTTAAGTGTTTATCCGCTCAATGCATTTCTGCTTCCTGATGCCAAGACGTGGGATCAAAGGAAATATCTGCAACTGTAAATATAAACACTATGAAAAAATGTACAATTGGAAACATTGCAAACAGCTTCCATTTATTAATTAAAATTTAACTCCTTCTTTGGATCTTAATTCAAATTCTGAGATTTTAAACAAGATGATAAACAGCTTACGGTTTCAGTTGTCATGGGTTCGTTGGGAATACTAATCAGTAATGCATTTATTGTCAGAATAATGTGAAACTTAGTTATTAATATTTAAGAAAGCATAATGATATTAAAAATATTCTCCATTCGTTTTCCACGATTTATATAATAGTGTTTGTTGCAGAAAGAGATCGCCATGAAGCACCTATATTCATGGTTCACTGCAAATAGGCTGTGTCTTAATCCAGAGAAATCTAAAATGCTAAACTCTTCTACAGTGTCTACAAACTCGATTCACGCTGTCGAAAATTTATCAAAACATGTGTCTTTCCTGGGTTTGGCGATATATGGTAAATTTGAAATGGGTCCAACATATCATTAAATTTTCATCAAACCGCAGCTAAATCTGCTACATGTTAAGAGGATTAGTCCGGGAGAGCGACATTAATACCGCAAAAATTGTAGAATACCACTTTTTTTTTCATTCGGAAGTGTCTTACGGATTAACAAACTGGGGTTACTCAGGCACGCGTTGCAAATATTCATACTATTGAAGCGAGTCGTGAGAATAAATGCTTCTGCTAATTGAAATGTAAATATCAAAACCTTTATTTCTAAGCCAATTTATTTTAACCTTACCTAGTTTTTATATACTCAAAACATTAGCATCATTCGCAATAAACAGCACAAATAATTTGCACGACACGACATCGTTCTATACTAGGTAATCATTTTGAATTCAGCATTCTTTATTAAATAAAACCCTAAATAATAGACTTACAAAGAATGGGAAAACATAAAAACTCAGGATTTATTTTTAAAAAATGTTAGTTAATGGAGATTTTAAAAAAATGATTTGGAAGGCCTACGTAAGTACAAATAGATTGTTGGAATTCCATAATAGTTGAGTTTATATACAGAATAGAATTTCTGTCTTCTTATTGAATCAAATTACGGTTCTATTTTCACCTTACATTTACGGCGTGATTCGACGCAAGAAATGCGGTTGAAGATCATATTACGACATGGAAGGCTATTATTAATTGTTCCGTTTCACCTAATATTAAGTTTAGTGAATTTTTTTGTGTGTTCGTTGTGACCCCTGAGGACCTTGAGTGATTTGATTGGAACCACTTCTTTCTTCCCAATACCTTTTCATTCTCTCACTCCTCTTTCTCTCTGCTTCCGTGATCTGCAACTGGATCCTTGTGTCTTTTTTTTTGTATTCGTATCTATACCGTACTGCAGTCAGTAGATTTTTTTATCAATATGGCAGTACTCTTGCCATCCTTCATCCAGGTATTTCTAGTGAGGCAGCCTGCGTTTCACATTTTCTTCCTTCCTCATCAGATGTCCAAAAAAACTTAACCATCTATTTCTTATCAAACTCGAGATTTTTTCTACATATAGCTCTTGTCTGGTTCTATGCTATCAACTCCACTGCGTTTTGTTTTAATTATTTTTATTGTTAAACATTGTTAATCTATACCAATAAATAAAATTGAAGTGTCTGTCTCTCTGTCTCGAATAGGTCCCGAAACGGCTCAGCGGATTTGAATGAAAATTTGAGAGTTTAGAAGTAGGAGATCTAACTTAAATAGTGGTGCATATTTCATTTCAATATATTGCCGAATATATTAATATAATATCATATTTAATATAATATAAGTATAATGTTTTTCTATACGTGCATTCAAGTCTCCAAAAAGTATATGCGGGTGGCTTATACTCTTGACCTGTTTATGATCCGAAACGGCTTAACGGATTTAGTTGAAAATTTCTCGAATTGAAACGGTAATTTTAAATTAAATTTTCGTGTAAGTTTCATTTCGATATCTTGCAGAGTTCAGAAGATATTAATGTAAATACTTTTAAATCAAATGAATTGCCACGCGAAAGGCAGTGTGAAAAGCAACTGCGAGTTATAAGTCCTATAAACGTTCCTATACCATTCATCCCACTTAATGTTTTATTATAATCGTAATTTTGGCAGCATAAGAGAGAAAGAGAGGGGAGGGCGATTGACTCCGTAACGTATGATAGCGGGACCTGTTCAAAACCACCTGCGAGTTATAAGGTTTGCCCTGAAGAGATCATAAATAAATGATACCATACTTTTTATATATTCAATGAATTCAAATTTATAAAAATTCTGTAACTGTTGTTTCATTTTTAGGAAGTCGCGTTTATAACTAGTATTTATATATAAGTACATTGGCGTGATAGTTGTAAGTATTACAAACTCACTACGAGATGGGGTGCAGTCTTAAGTTAATCTGTATAATTTTGCGACGTATATCCTTTTTGAAGACTAATGGAAAACAATTCTAAATGCCTTCTTTAAAACTAATGTAAAATATCGTCCATAAGCACAGAAATGAATATGTGAACGTCTTAATATGAGTGAGTCTGGCCGCATTTGAGGCATGCCCCCGCCGCACTGCCTGGGAGCCACGTCACATCGGGGTCCGGCCCTTGTTTATTCTCCAAACAGGATTTGCCAACTGCAGGATTAAGCTGACCACACCTCAGGCTAAGCCTGTCTTGAGCCAGTTGCCTTGGGGACGTTTCCAGATAAGCATGATACACGAGCCGCCACAATAGAGCCACTTACGCCCTTCGCGCACAATTATTTGCATTGCATAATTGCATCGTAAGAGACATTCCTCGCTTGCACTCAAGAGCTTTCCCGCCAAGGAAAATCAATTCAGAAGAGTAATTAGCTTCTATTTATTCAGAACATACCTATTTATAGATGCTTTTAGTATTTAGCGTTGTGTGTACATATGCGGCTATATAAGGATTTATATGAGTTGTTTTAAAAATAAATTTTTAATGTGTGAACATAAAGTGTTTATCAGCGAATTGAATATCTATTTTATACAGTATTTTATTGATTGTAAGATAATCTTATATTCTCGTCTTGGTCAGTTTCAAAAGACTTTGTAGGCTCAATGCCTAAGACGTATTTGAAATTTTAGTTTTAGTAATAGTTATGTTGCTACATAATTTATATTATGAAAGTGTAAATCATTACTAATGAATTAAAATTATTAACTACAGATTCAAATTCTGCCTTTCAGTAAACATATCAATATAATTTTAAAATATAGGAGTGTGCTTCCCTCAAAGTATTTAACATATTTAGTTTTGTGGATTTTAATAAGAGCATTTGTCAAAAATGAAATGTATCTCTCTTGAAATAATATGTATAAATCCGATATGTTGTCCTTACAGACAGTTAATTGGGGAATCGTCGTTTTTTACTGTAATTTCTCTATGAAGACAGTGGTATTCTGATTTAAATTGCTGACAACAATAAATCTTTATATCCTATAGGGAGCATGAAGATAGATGTAACGAAGCCTCCATATTTCTCAGCACTCCACTAAACATCTCTTGGCAATTCGAGGACAAAAGCTGTCTTCGTATCTTTCACGGTGACAACAGTGCCTCCCTAGGGGAGCTCAATATTTAGCTGCTCGTCGATTGACAATACTGTGCTCCCGTGCTTATTCTTAGCGAGATACACGTAGTCCTAGGAGTGGCGCTGCTTCACTACGAGTATCACATACTACTTACTACTAAAAACTCTCTAACAAATCGACAGTAGTTATTTACGATCTAACACGTTTTGTGTAAAAAAATACAAAATTGATAAATTCTACATAATTGTACGTTTCTGAACTTTTCCGTTGTTGTGTATTCCGTGATTGCAAAATTAACGATGGCAGATGTCAGAGAGCAATGTCTTTTTTACGTTTAAAACGGGAAACCCGTCAGAGAAACGCATCAAACGTTGAAGGAACGTTTGGAGGCAATTCTCCAGTCACAGATAATCTCCTGGTTCGGCATGTCAACCTGTATAATACCTGAATATAGCGATGGTTCGGAATGTGGTTCAGGAATATTTTACACACATATATAATATCAGTGGCGGATCCAGTCGAGAGGAAAGAATTGCAATTTTTGATAAATTGATGAATTTTGTGGGACAATTGATATTATTAAAAGAAAAGGAATAACTTTCTTGATGTTTTTTTTCATTATTACTCATAACTGAAAACTGAGGTATTCAATCAATTTATATACAGCGTATCGTCTCATGGTTTAAGATACAAAAAATGATTAAATTTGTTTTGAAAAATATATCGGTTGTTGATTTATTGGTATAATCCGTATATTATAGTTGCATGGACAATCTTGTGGTTCTTAATCCATCAAATTTATTAAGCATAAAGAATTTCACTCTATTGAACAATATAATTATTCTATATTCGGATAACAATTGATATATTATTTGGAATTGTGCACGCGATGTTCATTCCAATTACGTAATACCAATTATTATTAAATAAACCCTTATTCAAAAATTATTACCATTCATTAAGTACGTAATAAAGAAAATAACAGATATAAAACAAAGTAGACTGAAACGATTTAGAGATGGATTAATTAATTTTTATACTAAATAAATATAAATGTTACAAAACTGTTCTCCCTGTCCCCAAGATACTTATCTGCATTCAGCTATCATGTGTGAAGTGCCACAGGATTTTGTACCGACGAACTGAAGACATATGTAATTTATGTCTTTTTGTTTTCAGTATATCAGTTTCACAATTCAATGACATAATAATTATTTGAAGACGCAGTTTAGGAGACGCGCCAATATGTGTGAAAAAGGGACGAAAGATTTTACACTGGTCAGGAAAATCAAACAAAAACGCCATTAGTAATAAACCCGCTTTTGAAAAAAAAATTCAGGGAGCTTTTAGTTCATAGAAATCTCTCTTGGTTCTGTGTACCTTATACTTGCAAGACCATAATGATGAATAAATTCAGATATGATTAAATTTTATTTTATTGCTGTATTTTTTAGGCTTTTTGGGTAGCAGCAAGTAGATTATTTATCCATTCTATCTTTCAATACTAAATGGGATATTTATCCAATGGTAGGAGTGGATACTAATTTATTATTACTTTGAAATGAAAATTTCTGAATAAGACTGAGAAATTGACTCTGACACTCCACTATATACTTGATGCATAGGAAACAAGAAATGAAGTTTCTGAATATGTCATGTGTGACGTTGTATTTCCAGTATTACATACAGTATTACCATTACAATGAAAATAATTATTTGAAGACGCCAGTTACGAGTGAAGACATTCTGCGTTGAGCTAAAAGCAGTTATTTAGCACTGCTATTAGATACGAATGATGGAGATAGAAAGGTGTTTCTTTTCTGGAAAAAGTTGTAGTTTCTCTAGTATTTAATAAACTTTTTTTTATACGGCTCATTAACAATTGATAATATTTAGTAATACCTCATACAACTCAGAGAAAATAAATAACATTCCTACAGCAAATTGCTATAATTTATAGAATGTTATTATTATTAAATTAGTCTATATCGATATTCAATATTCTCGCACATAAACCTACAGCAAAATGGAAACTTCTTGGAACCTATTTCAGGCAAATTTTCTGTTTAACGACGATGAAATCGTCTCAAGGACCAAATATGCCATCAGGAAAGCGAAATTATAAGTGTAGGAGTGATCATATTTCGGTCTTAATATGAATGGAGGGCATAAATTGAAATTTAAGAATATATTCCAGTCCACAGTTTCATTAGAAATTATACGTAATATTGAATGGAAATCAAAATGTATTAAGTGAGAATGAGTAAAACGTTAAATAATATAAGGGTAGCATGCATTCGTTAATTATTTGTTGTCTAAATTTTATTTATTTTCTCTGAGTGGTATTGCTAATGGGACTATATCTTAAAGCATTTTCACGAGAATCAGCTTTTCAATCTTAACTTTTTTAATGACGGGTATGAAACCGGATGTTATTTGTTTACATATATCTTCGTGTTGTAAATAATTGGATTTAGCTGACTTACGCAAACTTCTTAAAACAAATTTTTGCAGCCGTATTTTAACTGGTCTTAAACATATCATTTTACAAAAGTTTAATTACGTCCGGGAATAACATCAAGTGAATAATAATAACTTACAATATGAATATAAAGAAATATAACAGCAGAAAAATGAACGAAAACAAGATTCTTGAACGAAATTCGTCGCAATTTGGCGATCTCGACATTCTTTGGAAACAGTTCCAGAGTGAGAAATATAGATTCTTAAATATTCACAATTCTGTATAGATGACACGGAAAGTTCCAATTTGTTGAAACTGAATGAAAATTTGTTTTTGTTTTTCAATTGTTCCACTGGCAGCAGAAATCATTCTGCAGCTTTTTAAAATATGACGTAATTAAGTTCTTTTTATCTAATTCGTGTTTGTCTTTGAAGCATTTTTTGAATTGGAGATGTGCTACAGACGGTATTATTGATAATGCTCATACGTATTCTAAAAAATAATTCAGGGAGTAAGTATGATAAGTTAAAAATGAAGTCGTAAGTTTGATTGGAAACAATGGAATGTGTCGGCAAGGCAGATCGATGTGTGGACATGGAGGGTCGCCTTTCTCTATTGGTCCGTGTGTTCTGGACGTCCAATGGCGGCCAAGGACAGGTAAACACGATGGGCTGTCAGCTAAGCTCCCTACACAAAGGGGAGTTAATAATGCACGCCCGCCTTGTCATCTGTCTTCCTTTTCCTGTCTGTAATACCTGTTCATAGTACATTAAGTGATGAATGAACACCTTCCCCTCTGCTCTTTATTTTCAAATCGATATTGATTTTGATACAATTCAAGACGTCTTCAGAATGTTTTCAGATGATGAACAAATTGTACGTTATATATCACGTAGTTCTCAGAAGTTATTTTTAATAACTTCAATGACAAATATTTTAGGCTTGATTAAGGCATTTAAGCAGGCAGAGCCGGGATCGTCTTACAAAGTTAAATAAAAAGAATTGGGTGAAGCGAGAAGTAAAAGGCGTAAAGATAGAACCATGTCGGTGTAAGGATCGTAAGAATAACTAAATATTTTAAAAAGTACTTAAATGATTTAACTTTTGTTAGAAAAAAATATTGAAATTAAATTTAAACATAACCGACGAAAAAGTTTCATTTTAAAGAAACAAAGAAAGGCAATAAATGTAACATTACAGTAAATTCGTAAAAGACGCCTGCAATTCGCACAAACCCGAACTATGCATTGCTCAGCATCAAGGCATCAAGTGTGAAGGAGAATTGAATATAATAATAAATATTGAAACAATGTTTAACTGTCAATAATAATGTTATTCTTATGTTTTACTATTGTAAAGCAGTGTAGCATAGTATTCCATAATTATATGCTGCCTGGGTGCCCGGCGTTGCCCAAGAATTAATTTATATTAGCCCGCTTCAGTATTTAGTTAGACAGCAATCTCTTCGTCAACACATTAACCTATCACCGAGAACGACACATTTTTGAAAATTTACTCTATCACGACTACTTTATGTAAACCGAATTTCTGCATAACCTCCGCGATGATTGAATGTCTGAATCCAGTCAAGAAATCTACTGGTACCTTAAATAAGCACAGTAATTTTAAAAAAAATGTATAATACCAACAAAACCGAAACAGACACTATCAGTTTCACTAAATAGTTCGCATGTAAATATCTGCCGTTTATATGTTTTAAATTTCCGTAACCTCCATCCCGCCCCCAGGGTTGGCAGTAGTGTGTTACCCCTACAGTTATTGCATGCTTCCGGGACTCAAGGAACACGTGTACAAAGTTTAGTAAAACTGCTCCACACGCTTAGATTTTTATATGGCATAGTTTATACATACACAAAAATTCAATGAAACAGTGAATTATATTTATAATGAGACGATAATTCAACTATCTCTTCGGTCTTATTATCGTTAAATAATGTCTATAGAAACATATACAAATGTAGGAAAAAGAAACATATACATATGTAGGAAAAAATAAAATTAAGTGTGTGTGGCCCTGGTCGTTATATAATGAATGTGCACTGCGAATTATAAAACCTTTTGTATATTAAAGAGCGAAGGCTTTCCCGGTGAATTTGATTCAAATACAATTCTCGGGTATCAACCCGGGTAAAAGTTCGTTTCCACAACGTTTCGACGGAAAGATTCTCCTACTTGACGACGATGGCGGAGCTTGCCGTCGAAACGTTGTGGAAACCCGAGAATTGTATTTGAAGTTTTGTGTATTTGTAAACTAAATAAAAAGTAAAATTAGTTATTGTTTAGTAACTGTTTAGCGTAAAATAACATTTTAGTTAAGTAATGATACTAAGTCGACAGCAAGTTAAAGCATATAATAATAATTCTTGCCATATACTTTATGCTTAACTTTCTCCAAGTTTGGCAGACTAAATCTTAATAAAACAACGTAATTTCATCTTTTTATTTGTACTCTGCACACATAAAAGCATTAAGTCTGATGAAATTGCACTTTATTAAATTTTTAATGAGATTCCTGAGCCTAATTCAATACTGAATAACATGTCCCATTTTTATAAGAAACAAACGAAGGTATCTTCTGTTCGGAAATATCCGGGAGATTACTTTTTTTTGGTTATAATATGATTGATGGCATTTTAATTTAAATGACTGCTGATAATTTCAAGGAAGCCTAATGATAATGTTTTTAAATAATGCGATGAATTTTTTAAAAAAGTCAAATTCAAAAAGGGAAACAGTTAAGAGTCGAACAAAACTCTTACCGCCAACCAGAAAACTGGAACGCCCAGCAGTGTGTCAGGTTAACTACTACCGATTTACTCAATGACTTATTTACATGTTAATTCAAAAATAACTAAAAATAATACCAACTAGGACGTTCCCCACAAAAACCTCATTTAAACATAGCCAATAATATTTTTAAAGAATATTCATGTACAATTACGTAAAATCTGATATGCTTTTTTAAAGCACAATTTGAAACAAATCAGTGAATGCAGTTGTTGCTACACACTTTTTCTATTTGAACTACCACAGCTGTGGATTCCTCGCACTAAACCTGTAACTCAGAGAACTCTCCCCAATTTAATTAATATTTTAGGACGAATTGAATTCAGAAAATTGAAAGAGAATATTCAGAGACAAGCTGAGGATATACGGAAATTCCAGGATTAGAAAGGCGCCAGCCTGTCGCGAAGATCCGTGCCTGCTAACTAGGTGCATGGATTAAAGACGTGAAAACATTAGTAGGAATAGGGTTCATAGTCCATACGTGCGTCGATATTTCCGTAACTGCATGCGGGTTGCCTATACTCTTGATATATAATATTATATATTTTTTAAATTATATATATTTTGGACCGTAATTAACCTATTGTTGAAAGCGAGACCTATTCAAAATCATTACCCTGAAGCTTAGGTACTAAAAAGTAAAACATAAATGATACCATACTCTTGATATATTCACTGAATTGAACTTATCAAAATTCTTTACTTGTTGTTCCGTTATTTGTCCAATTGGACGCATCTGTGTATTTTTTGGTGCATTTAAAGTATCAGTACATTTCTTGACATGATTAATGACGATTATGACGGCATAAAGTTGGGGCGAAAAAGGTAAGTTTACAAAAGTGTGACACTCTCGGCAATGATTTAATCATGTTCTGACAAAAGATTACTGTCGAATAAAATATTTTGTCGTGTTAATACAAATTTATTCCCTGGCTATGCCGGGTTCCCAGCTAATATTAAAATAATTATAATCACCCTCTTTACAGCGTGCTCTGTGTCTGATATGAAAAGCAGGCGCATGGTTATCCTCATGAAGAATTACAATATTGGTTTTACTTATGCAAATATTCAATTTTCTTCTTTCACTGTTAATGTGCTCTTTATCAACTCGTAACGACAGCAATATTGATGCTAAACTGGAATTTATTTATTTAAAAATTATTAATCCGAAACAATTCTTTTAATAACATCGTTTTTTTTAATTACGTTAAAAGGACTTTGCGTTTGAATACTTTGCAAACTTTACTTTTGTGTCTGTTCTGCAGTGAGCCAATTATTATTGCTTTTTCCGTAAAACAAGTAATCCGCTTTTCATATCCTTCATAGTGTAATGGCAATAGTTATTTTACACTAAAATTTGCATATGTGTAGAAAACTTGTCATATACGTTTTCTGACTGAATATATGGGTATTTCTAAGATAATTCAGGACAGATTGAAGAATGACTGAATAAGCTTTTGATAGTCCACGTATGTGTAATGTTCTTGGTTTTTGATATAGCAGTAAGGCATACTTTACTGTAGGTGGTCCTGTGAGATCAACGCCCCTACACCAGTAGCACTGACAGTCCGTGAATGCGGACAAATGAGGCCTCCAGGAGCTGCTGATCAGCTCTGACAGCTCTCGGACTCAGATGACTAGCTTTTCTTTCGGTGCACAAGAGAAAAATCAATGAGACAAGCTACAGTATTTCCGTTTTAGGTTTGAACCATTGTAAGTTGAATTTATTTATTTAAAAATTGTTAATACGAAACTGGACACTTACTCTAAGAGTAGGGGAAATGGGACTTTACGTATCGATAAAATTATTGATTGAACGAAATTGAATTAATGATTTGTAAAGGCAAATATATGGATTGCGTTCGGGAAGCTATGTTTGTCAAATACTATTTAGAACAAGTGAACAGGCGTAAGCAATTCTCTACTTTTTTCTTTCTCTAAACAATATTTAATCATTTTATTTATAATACAGAAACATCAATGGCATGTAGGTATATTAGGTATTATATAAGGAATTTGGCATTATTAGTTACCTGATCAATATCCATTTTTAATTAAGTCCTAAAATTAGGGTTTGAATAGAGTATGTTTGCCTGTGTTCTGATCTAAGCTCGCATGAGACTGAGTGCCGACGAGAATAGTTTATTGGTTAGAACACTTCGGGCCCTGTCGGGATATTTCTGTTCTAATCTGTCGTACAGTATACCAATATAAACTTCATTGACAATTTCTGAAACTAATACTTGGTGTTATGACTTGTAACTCTAAAATTAATTTTTTTAAAGCATTTTATTCATGTCAATGTGAAAGACATAAACATCTAATATTCCATTTTTAAAGAAGTAATAGGAACAAAATTATTATTTTCCGCTAAATAATTGAGTGATTTCGTCTCAGATGCCAAATTTATGACAGTAGGTTTATAATGACAATGGCTTAAACTTTCAAGGAATCCTATGATTCAATTCATATGACTAAATACTTAATTTAAAAATTTCAACATTTATACAAGAGAACAAAATTTTTTGACAATAAGTTTTAGCGAAAAATGTAGTATAAGTAAACGGAGTGGGATTTAAAGATATGTTTCGTTTCGACTTCTAGAGAAAACTCTTCTTTTTCAGATATACAGTACAAGCTGTTATTTATAAACATTGGTTTCGTAATATTACATTGCACAATCGAGCTCACACACACACAGACAAATAGTGGGCAGTGGCTACGGATAATGTGACACTGAGAAAAAATGTAGAGTATCCATCACCCTTACGGTTGAAAACTGTGAAATTTATTCGAAATCGTCTATCAGATATCTTTCTATAATGATAGATGATAGGATGTCTTGTAAACAACACCTCGGTTACGTAACACGTAGATTGGCCGGGACAGAATCTGCACTGGCCCGAAAAGAAAAAAATATATAATTGGTATGGAAATAAAAAGAGAAAAGCAGTGGGTTACCTGAAGTTACCTGAAGTTAAGCTTCACCATTCACGAACATCATAAAGGAAAAAAGTAATCATCAATCCCAATTTAAAAAAATAACTTAAAACGACCAATTTACATAAAAAATTGAAGATTTATTCAATTAACTGTCCAAGTCCGAGGACGAAAAATTTTTAATTTGGACGAAATTAAAGTTTAATTACATTCTTAAAAATTTCATAGACCCTGAAAATATAATTTTTACTTGAGTAAGTCCAAAATGCGAGAGCGAAACGTAGTAATAATTTAATTAAATTCTGTTTTTTCTTTAAATTGCTCGTTTTAATTTATCTGTTTAAATAGCTCCCGGAATGAGATTAGTCATGAGAAAATACACAATTCCAGTTTTTTATGTTAATAACTTAAAGAAATAAAAATAAATACGTTTGCAGTTTTTTATTTTTAGTTCATTAAACAATCCATGAACATCTTTAAGGGAACACATTTCAGTCACTTATTAGCTCTTAAATAAAATAAGATGCCAGTTTCTTTTCGCTTAGTATTATTAATAGTGGTCACTTATATACGGTAGGGAAGTGTAGAATGAATGAACGACATTCCATAATATTTTAACGGTTTTATTTTAAACTTTGTTAAACATAAGTATGATTTGATAACTTGGTAATTGCAGTAATTTAGATCAGTAATAAATTATACAAATGTCATGAAAAAGACTCCCTTAATAAAAGATGAGTTAATTATATGTATACATATATACAGTATATATAGGTGGGAATGGGGGAAAGGAGAATGAAGAAGAAGAAAAAGAGGGGGGAAGAGAAAAAGAAAGAAAGACAAGAGAGAGAGGGAGAGAGAGAGAGAGAGAGAGAATTCTTAACTTGCGGTTCCGAAAAGAAAACTGATAATAGGTGTCCAACGGAGGAATAATATTTGTGGGAATATAAGCAAGTGGAAGTAGCCATTGTGAGTGGCACAGCCATTTTGGAAGTGGTTCTAATCTTCGGGGGAACTGACAGGACGCCCAGCAAGCGACATTATTAAATGTGAGGCTGCGTCAACACTAAGAACAAATAAATGGGCGTCGGCCTGGCGCCCCGACGCTGACCGTAGGGTGCGTAGCCGCCATTCTGACTTACGTCCAACTTTATCATTGTCAATTAGCACTAGAATATTACAAAATTACCAATCTTTATCAGAGAGCAAATTGAGATGTAACGTACACTGTTTCATCGTTAAAAATGATTACCATTTTAATTTAATAGCTACACGTTGTGAGTAGAAAAATCATAAAGTTAATAATTTCGTGTAATTAAAGTATTTCAATATTAAACGATGGGATGAATTAATTAATGAATCTAAATGAAAACGCCACTGATAGTGCGCACCACCTTGAATGTTGGTGATGACGTTTTCAAAGGACAAAAATTAAACAAATTGAGAAAAATGCAAAAGATTATATATTTAATTGTTTACGATAAGTAACTTTTGATAACTGAAATTCGAATCGTAAATTTATCTGTATTTTCTGAATATTTTAATCTTTCTATTCAGTTAATTAAATATTAAGTTTTCTCAAATTCGTTGCAGTTTTTTTCTTTTTCTTTATAAGAGACAGGCATTATTGTTACATGTAGGATGTTCTTAATAAAAAGAAGGATTGATTCTTGGTTTATTAAATTTATTGGGTTTAAATTTAATCCGTTTAACAAAATTTTTTATCTATAGGCCAGGTGCCCTAGTCAACCTTTGGCTACCTTGCTATCCCTCTGACGTCTCCATTTTAATTCCTTTCTATGCTATTAAAGGGGAGTTGTCTGTTTCAGGATCCCCTTCATGTAGCCTGTTACTTAAAATAAAATAAAAACCAACTTCCCATAAGAACAATATCTATCCGTCTCTGTGGTCTAGTAGCTAGCGTCACTGCCTCGTACCACTGAGGTCCCGTGTTCGATTTCTGGCAAGGGCTTGTATATTTGTGTTCCCAAATCGAATAACGCTTACAATGAAGATAATATCCCTTAAATGGTGAAGTAATCCTTAATGACCTAAGCTGTTTATGAGACTTAAAATAAACTAATTTTAAAGAAATACCTATGATAGTTGTCTCTCGCAGGTATTTCTCCATGGAGGGAGGATGGCCGTTCCTTTGGGGTTCTCTCGTTCTCTCTGTAAATTGAAGGTTCTTATAAGCCGAAGCACGGTCATCTCTTTTGGGAGGTGTATGTGCTGGGGTCGAAGACCTTGGGTTTCCGGTAAGAATTGTCCGATGATACTAAAACAGGTAGAGACACGGATAACAGATGCTGCGACCCCCAGCAAACTCTTTTCTCCACATTCGAAAGGGCATGAGACTAGTGCTGACCTCCCGGGTTCGAATCCTGGCATGGGCTTGGATGTTTGTGTCGTCATAGTCGCGAAGACCGGGATTAAGACTGTTGGAGGATGGATACGCTGACCACGTGTCACTCCAAATTCGGAATGTATGATGCAAGATGACTCGGTAGGCCCAGGCCTTCAATGGGCTGTAGAGCCAAGGAGGAAGGAAGGAATGAGAATAGTATCCAATATCCCGAC
Organism: Eucriotettix oculatus; assembly: GCA_034510155.1. NCBI lineage: Eukaryota > Metazoa > Arthropoda > Insecta > Orthoptera > Tetrigidae > Eucriotettix > Eucriotettix oculatus. Next base: position 107,762,152 of record CM067376.1, on the reverse strand, counting down.
ATACTTATTGCAGGTTTCCTTGGGTTTTCCCTGCCTCTCTTTTAGTTGAATCACCGCGTCGGATCCTTAAACTATAGCCCGGGGACCATATTTAAACCTCAACTACCTTACTCTACCTTCAAAATTTCCCCTTTTTAATATCCTGCCTATGCTATAAATGGGAGTTGCCTGCTAAAGGATCACCCTCACGTAGCTCAAAAAAAAAATTAAGAGGATATCTCAGTCAAATAGCTGAGCGACGGACGAATGAATTATGAGACATATTTGAAAGTGCACGAAAAATCGGTCTTAAGCACAGAGAATGATTTATTTATATATTTCTAACAACTCGTCAATTCTGATAGATGTAGGTTTACATTTAAATTACCGAGCTACTTAAAATATAGGTAAAAGGGACTGCGTGTGATTATTAAAAGTCAATTTATGACATTCTCAGATGGTTTCAAAGAAAGAGGGAGAAGTAGTTTGCGGTTTCTGCTTTCCATAAAACTAATTTCGTAATTTTCATGAAGAGGTCATCTGACCGTAATTTTAACACGACAATTGTGGCAGAGATTAACTTTAAGAACAAACATTAGGCGTTTGTCATGTAGTGTTGATAAATTTTCGCTCGTGGTATTCATCGTATGAGAAGTATGTTAAAGCAAGCCAGGGTCTTAATTAGAATATCAAACACGGCGGTGGCGTTGGCGTTGGCGGTGGCGGTGAGGATTATGGGCAGGGGCTGGCCGCTGAAGGGTCTGCAGCCCTTGCTACAATAACACGCGTGACTGACAGTCCTTCTCCGCGAATCCATTATGCGCATTCTCACGTCGTGTCGAGTGTACGACCCAACTGGAGCTCCATACTGGTGAATCATGGCCCAAAGGTAAACAGCTGCTTCCAATAACATTCTCACATGAGTGTCATATTATTTCAAGTCTTATCTTTGTGCAATTATTTAGAACTCACGTTTCCGACGATACATCTTTCAGTACATTCCACCTTAATTTCATTCTCTACATTTTTCCATTTGGAATATCCTGTGAGAAAATAATAAGTAAAATATTATTCCCAGTTTCTGTCAATGCCGAAAACATAATTTAATGGTATAAATTCGTAAACTAAGCGTCTTTAGCTGCATATAACTTACGCATAAAATTTAAATCTGATTGTGTTAACACTCAGTGGAAAACCTTAAACTGAACATGTGTGCAGGGCGGAACGGGATACTACGTTATAAGGCAAAATGTAATGCGTTCCTCAAGAAAAAAATGGCATACTCACCTTAAAAGAATACGTTACAGGATGATATACCCAAAAAGAATAGATTAAAAAAGAAAAGGAATTGTAAAAAGGAAAAATACCAGTACAGACTGCGTAATTGGAAAAAATTCAATTTGCGAAAGGAAAAATTGATAAAGTGATCTACCGTACCCTAAATACAATAAAGTATAAGACATAAAACAAAAAATGTTTTAAGATTTTTCTTAAATTTTATGTAATTGTTTTAAGTATAATTACAAAACATCCTATCCCGGGAGTGGGCCGAGCGAGATATTTATTTCTTTTTAAAAATTCATCATAAATCTAATTCGTTGTTTTAAGTTATATTGATGTTAGAGTGAGTAAATAACGGAATAAACTAATGTTTTATACTTTCATAAAGTGATTTTTCTTTTTCAATAGTTGTATAAAAATTGTAAAACAATTTGTCCCGTTCCGCCCTGACTTCCCCTTCTTGGGATAACATTATTACACACACAACGCAGACGTTTTAACCGACGCAAACTTAAGAGGGTTATTTCCCTCTATTAATGTTTGTACTATAATTTCATGACTTATAGAAATATATGAAACTACTTCCACGACTATCAAATTTATCCCGCAGATGTCTATTGTTAAATTTTTTAATTATGACAGTATATTTATGTCGCAAACAATTAATTTGTCTTAGAATATATTATACTACCCGTTTTTATTGTTCATAAGAATAGATTTCTTAAATTAGTAGATTCAATAGAATTGCAAACGTTCAAATACTACATCATACACTCTTATCCAGTTATGCAGTACAGGAGTAATCATTATCATCTGTAAGTTGCGTTCTATATTTTATTATAGATTTGCGATTTGAGTGTTTTAAAACAACAGACAATGATTTTTAAGGATAGATTCTGTTTCATAGATACTAATTTATAAATACAAAACATAACTCTTTTTGGATGGACGTCAGACTTTTATATTAATTATTACCGTGTTTGTAGAACTAAAAAAACCTCAAATTATTTTCCTTAGTATACTACGGTCACTTTTTTATGTCTTTCTTCAAATATTACGTTTAAAATAATTATTGACCCCAGGCGAGCATTTGGTAACATCGAGTTTTAATTTTACTTATAGACCTACATATTTCAACGAACTATACAAAGACCTTAGGAAACCTGTTTGTGTTTTAGCAGCAGATTTAGTTTCAAGATTATTTATTAGCCTTCATTTAGCGATAGACTTTTAAACACATAGTTTAAATTAAATTTGTTATGATTTTTAAGACCTGGATTGAATTATGTATGACACATTTATTAGTTATTTTAATTCCAACGGTATTGCTGCAACCACACTCCCATACTAATGCTATGGAATAGGAAGACTTGCTAAAACGTATGTGGATATCCAGTGCTCAATATTAGAAACTGAAACAGAATGTAGCGTGAAATGCATTCCAGGCGAGAATTATGGCAACATTATTTGTCTTTCATTTATACATGAATGCGCCATATGCATTCTACAAAAATTATAAATAAATTCTACTTTTGATTTCATTACTGCACAGTAGGGCATAATTATGGATATTTGTAATTACAGTACTTATGAAAGCTGCTGACACGTGCGTCTTATTCGCATGTTTATAAGTTTATGTAAAACATAAAAAAATTGAAAGTATGTGTAATTTATATTTTGCACTAATACAATTGATTAAAACATTAGTTAAGCTCTATTAATGTGAAATTTTGATCTCCGTCGTATCTACCCTTAAAGATTTGTCGACCCACGAAAGCCTTCATCACCTACTATCGATCTCGTTGGTAACCGCAGGGAATCCAGTTCTCTGTTATTCTGTATTTTGAGCCACGCTGGCTGCGTGATACACTTTGGCTCAGTGGTGTATGGATATAAGTGAGTTTTGAAGTCCTCCTTATCTTTGTGCGAGGTTGCGTTTGTGTCCTCTATTTTTCTTTAACAAACGAATGTGTATTTCCTCTCTTTTATTTGGGAAAAGTTACAGGAAGCATACTTTATTTTTAACGTTAAAGAAGTAGATATTTTTCGTTATTTATGAGCTATCTTTACTGGAGGATAGCCTTGTTATTAATATTATGGATCCTGAGGATAGTTTTTTTGTGAATCGTTTCAAAAGACGATGGAAATCGAGGTTCACAGGATATTTCATTTTCATTTTCGAATTGCGTCAGCTTCAGGAGGTAATTTAGATATAAATTGTATCGGAATGAGTTTTCTTGATCTGAAGTACACGGATAAGCTATTACTGTAATAGATAAATTAATCATATCTTTTAAAAAGCGTTTATAGTGTGTGTAAAATTAATATAACTTTACATTAGTTTATAAATGTATAATATGCATGTAAAGAAACCTAATAGATTAAAGTGGTTACAAAGCCTAATAGAAAAAAAACTTTTAAATTATTTCGATAGAAAATAATTGTAGAATATTGTATAAAGCCCATATTTAGATTCACTCTTAAATAATTTTTATATATGTATCTCATATTAAATTACGATCTGGAAGGAGAAAGGTTGATATGCATCCCTAACCAGTCAGAAACTATGGCAGTTCTTAATATTGAGGGCACTTTGGCCAATTCGGGGGTCAAGGAACAGATTGGAAGGAAGAAAAGTCGAAATAAAATTTCAATGATGCCACGTTTACAATATTACAAGCATCAATCGACGAATACGTGTCAAAAATAGAGAAGAAAAATTTTAATGAATTCTTGTGAAAATTATTTACGTAGTACTTTTAAGATCCTTAAATGTGAAAATTTTAGTTAAATGAATAATATTAGCTAGGCCACTATCAATCTCATAGCCTGAAATATACATAATGACGAAGTTGACAAGGTACACCTTTATTAAATGCTTTGTCTGGAATGCAACGTAGTAATATTTTATTCACATATTTATAATCATATGAGCCATTTTATTAAACGTTTAATATGGATGACAACCTGAGAATTTTTTATTCACATGTTTATTTGTATGCAATCCTATTGAGATATATCAACGCTGTTAAAACCACTGACATTAATAATTGTTTTCGATTGCTGTAATGAGTCGGGAATAGGAAGTTTTAATAATTCAATACTAGTATTTAAAATTACCGGATAAAATTCTATTGTTGACACAATTCGAGGGAAAAGTCAAAGAAATTTCCGCACATACGTTTTCTTAATCCAAACGAAGTTACGTCATACAGACCCATCAGCCCTTTGCTCACTTTATCTATAGTTCTAGAAAAAATTATCTTTAAAAGAATAACATCAATAATTGAACAACAACAGCGTTTACCTCCTCACCAATTTGTATTTCGAAGGAGCATGGAACCATCGAAGAAATTCACTAGATAGTAAATCACATCAATGAAGATATTTAGAAGAAAAAGTACTTCTCAGCTGTCTTTATAGACATAAACCAAGCGTTTGACAAAGTGTGGTATAAAGGCCTATTATACAAATACAAGCAAAAATTCCCTCATGGGATATTTTCTCTTCTAAAAACATTCCTAGCGTATAGAACCTTTATAATTAATTATCAAGAAACATTTTTAAAAGTGTACCCAATATTTTAAGGGGTTCCACAGGGAAGAATTCTCGGCCCAACTTTGTAATCAATTTATTCTGCAGGTTTACCAAAAACTTCTCAAACAGTTGTAGCTACTTATGCTGATGATACAACAATATTATCATCCGAAGAAGATCCCCTAGCAGTTTTCACAAAGTAACTTCTACAAATACATTTAAATCATCTAGATGATTGACTGCTGTGTTACACAATTAAAGCTAAAATTATATTTGCACGTGGAAACGTCACAGGAAAAACTTTAAATGCAGATACTATATCACTTTTAAAAAAAGCAAATATTTAGGAGTATACCTTGGCAGAAGATTAATTTGGCGCCCACACATATTCAACAATAGGAAATAACTTGCCAAAACATTTACCCAAATGGGCAGAGAATCTCATTTATCTATAGAAAATAAGCTCCTGATACATAAAACTATCTGGACGTATGGAACACCACTCTGGGGAACCCTAGTTCACCTAACTTCGATATAATACAGAGGTTTCAAAACAAAATACTTGGAGTATGTTGCCAATACAGTCTTACAAACTGATCTAAACATACCCTCAGTCCGGCAAAAAATAACAAATTTCAGCAACAGGCACAAAGAACAAAGATAAGGTCACAACACATGAAGAGTAACTGGAAAGTACTCTGTTCGAGAATGTAGAAGAATGAAGAAGATTGAAATGATTCAAGCCATCAGACACTCCGATTTAATTAAAAGACTTATTTCTTATATTTTAATTTACAGAATGCGTGCAGAAGCATTGATCTTCAAGTCTAGTTTTATAAATAATTAGTTAGGTTAAGTATTTATTGACTGTTGTAATAGACAAATTGGACATAAATTGATTATATGTCTTTTAAAATGTTGTTGCAACCTAATTTGCTATAACCTTACAACTTTAATATGGAGTTAGTTGAATTCGACTTATATATCGAAAGCTAAAGACCGCTGCAAATGTTATAAGGGAAGATGACAAGCAGCCACCCAGGAACAATGATGCATTGTCACAGAGGCGGGCAGCTGTCAGCACCCAACCACAACAATGCATTGTTGAAATTCTCCGGCACCTGTCGCTTAGCTCGAAGCGTTTGTCAGAAGCCATCAATGGAGTCTGAAGCAAGCACAATAGTGCCAGTGGAAATTGCGCATACCTTGTTAGCTTCTCTTCTCAATTTTTGAGATCTTTGTACTTCCTTCTACTTGAAATATGCTTGGAATTTACGTTGCGTATCTACTGGAGTCGTCGCGTCTAACCGCAATTTAGAAATAACTCAATATCAATTAATCAATATACTGACAATTAAGTATAATAAATAAACAATACAGCCAATTTGTCAGCAAACAATTTTATATTTATTTAATGCACCTACGACGTTTCTTCCATCTTTATGATTTGATTTATTAATTCCATTATTCCTCTCATGAGGAAATAAAAAAGGTCAAAAACATTAAACTGAAAATCGTATTAAAAGAACACAAAATAGCAACAGTACATAGCATAACACAACAATAATACATGAATACAAAAGAATCAAAAGTACAATATGAAATAAAAAATTAAACAATGTTAAATATACAATTTGAAAATAAATAATGTCAGCATCATAGTATTTAATCGAGTATAAGTAATTTCAAGAAATACTACGTAAGTGTTATAATAAGAAATAAGAATGAAATGGATAGCTAACAGTAAACTGAAATTTTGTTTTGTATACAGTACATTTCACCCACAACACATTACAATTTTTTGAACCACTTTTATGTAGATCCGTACGCATTTAGGTGACAGAAGATCTAGTCCATAGATGAACAAAAAATTAGTGAAATTTTGACGTGTAGTATACATGTAACACCGATTCAGCACTTTAGCAGGAGAATAACTTTAATTAGTTATAGACCGATTGAGGAATAGAGTAATAATATCCTTGTAGCAGGAGAGTCTTGCATGCTTTCGTGTATTGATTATAATTGTTCAAAAATTTTGCTTTCCGAAAGACTTGAAGAGTTTTTTTCCAGAACAGTGGATACTGTTCTCGTAAAGGCAAAGAATATGCTTATCGGTTACTGGTTCCGTATTGGTTTTAATCGCCGTTGGTTTCGAATAAGCTAAAATTGCGTTTTACAAAATTTAAAATTTCTAATATGTGGAGGCAGAGGGAAAGTTAGGATTCATAGACTTTAAATACAGGTTTACTTTGTTCCCTACAGTCATTGGCGCATAATATTCTTATAATCCATTTTAGTAGTTTGAAATCTTCTGAGCTTGTAGCGCATTTCGTCCAACTCGTTATTTCTTAACACAAAATTGAGTGAAAATATGCCCAATAAACGATTGTCGTGGTTTTAAAATCGACTTGATGCATTCATAACGATTCCTCCATAAATTATTGACATGTTGAAGGGCAAGAAAACACGTTTGATTTACGAATTTGTTGTAATGTTTATTTATTGTAACTTATGGTTTCTTCGTAAGATCAGGCTAAATTGTTTAGTTATTGTAGCAGCTCATTAAACAAGAAAAACAAGAATTCAAATTAAATTAATTTTTTTAATTAAATGAAATCTTTCTCCCAAGGTACTATTTCGGGGGCAAAGTTTGAGTGGCAAATATGCAACCAAGTTTTGATTGACTTATCATGAGTCCAAAATGTAATTCAGTTTCTTCTTCCTTTTCTTCTCATCCGGAGATCACACACATAATTAACGATAAAACACTTTGCTTTTAATTTTAATTTAATTTCAATTACATTAACTCACGTATAAATATTCCTTTCGTCGTATGAACCTCCCAAGTAGCTCCGCAGTAAACTTGAAATTTTCTTAAATTTTCTCTTTTCTCGGTCACGATCCCACAGCCACTGCCTCTCTCCCAACAACATTTGGGAGTAAAATTTTACTTAATCCGTTCTCCTGGAGCACCATAGGACTCTCGAATTCTTAAAAACATTCTTTGTAGTTTGGTGTCCGCTCTGCTACTGTTCGTCATTTCCACTGCCCACTCGGTAAAACAGTCGCCCTGCCGTAAATTACGTCAAACTTCCCGTTTCGACGTTCGGACACCATTTTTACAATGGCAGGTCCCACAACTTTAAAATCCTTACATATATTCTGTGCCCGCTCAATATTATCTCATTACACTGTTGTCTTCAACGGAAGGGTTATTAGCTGCCGAAAATTGGACTAGCTTAGTCTTATCAATATTAAGTGTTAACTAATTTGCACTGAACCATCGCCCCAACTTTCCTAAGGCGATTTCAACTTTCGCACTGAGAAATGCGGACTTCATCACGTAATAAACACTTTTATATACACTTTATCCATCTTAAATTTACCTGATGAAGTCCACAAATATGGAATAAAACTGTTTACTGAAAAATTGGCTATAATGTTTATTTATTTATTACTCAGTATCTATCACGATATTATAACCGAGTGGAGAACAAATGTTTGCGAAGAACTGATTCAATGAAACAACTGAGAATATTTGCTAAGTATAGGGTATATATAGTTATACGGAAACCTACTTTTTTTAAGAAATGTCTTTATTTGAAAAGTTTTAGATCGAATAGTTGCTATACGGTGATCTACATATGGATGTGATAGACTTGCACAACAGCGAGTCTCATCAGATCAAAGTTTCAATATTATACATTTACACCTTTATGTCAATATTTTACACAATGTAACGTACTGATTGACAGTACGTATTTGGATTGAAGTTCATGTCCGCAAACATTTATTTTAAATAAATTTACTTATTCGTCTACATTAATGATATGTTTATAAAAATAGTCCCCATTAAATAGTAAACACGTACGCTATGCTTGTAAAACGACGGTCCTTTAAGGTTCCTTTTATTTTTGGGAATTGAAAAATGTAGCGCGTGGCGTTCTCTGACGAATATGGTGCCTGGGGCATCATTGTGGCGTTGTTTTTGGCCAAAATGCTACTATCATGCAATGACGTGTGAGCAGATGCATTAACATGGTGCAAAAGATATGAATTCTTTCGCCACAAATACGGGCCTTTTTTTATATTGCTTCACGCATACGGCATTGAACTTGTAGGTAATACTCATCATCTATCGCTTCTCCTTGTGGCAAGCAGTATGCGTTAAAATCGAAGAACACAACCTTCACACTCGACCGCAATTGTCGAGCTTTTTTCTGTCTCGTACGCCATTTCTCTTCCCCTGAAGAATGAACACAGAAAATTCATAAGAAACAATTGATTAGGAGACGTTTATGTAAAAGAAACAATACCACATAATCTGCTAGTGTTGAGATCCTCATCTAAAAGGTTTTTGCAAAAATTTGAAACAAAATCAGTGTAATTTAAACTAATACAAACAAAGTCGTATAATCCAGACGCCAAGCAAAAAAAATTGACACATTGCGTTTTACCATTTTATCCTCAGATTTTAAAAATCAAATACCAATATTCGATTCATCATAATAAAATAAATTAAATGCCAGATATTTTACATTAATTTATCAGATACTTTTTTGTATGCTCAAATACTGATGGTGCAGACGTCATGGGCAAGCAGATTGAATCTCTTGTTGAATATAATAACGACCCTCATCAAAAATTTATTTATCTTTGTTATTGTTTTATATGCATATGTTCGTAACGCTGAGAACTATTATAAATAAAATGTTATATAAGAGAAGTAACAAGCTCACTTTTAGGGGAAGTCGCGCGGAACGGGACACTTATTGTTTAACAATTTTTGTAAAATTATGGAAAAAGAAAAATCACTTAAAGAAAGTATAAAACATTAGCTTATTCTATTATTTACTTAATTTAATATGAATAAAAATTAAAACAGCGAATTTAGATTTTTGATGAATTTTCAAAAAGAAACTTATAAATTTCCTGTTCCCACCCCATAGGGGAAAACGGGTTAAGATGTTTGCTATTTACAATTAGTGCAATAAAATTAAATTAAATTTAAGAAAAGTCTTTTATATACTTATTTACTGTACAATAGATTGCTTCATCAATTTCTCCTTTCGGAAAGATATTTTTTGTATCTGCACAGTCTTTGCTAACATGTTTCCCTTCCTTTTCTTTCTTGATTTATTCTTTTTTAGTACAGAATCTTGTAACTTATTTTTATAAGGTGAGTCTGCCAGGTTTTCCTTTTCTTTCTTGAGGAATACATTACATTATTACCTTATACAGTAATATCCCATGCCACCCCCATACTTGTTTCAGTTAACGTTTTTTTCACAGAGCCTTAATGCAACCAAACCTAAACCTTACACGTAACTTATTTGCATCTAAAGACACCTAGTTTAGGAATATATTTCATCAAAGAGTTAATAGCGAGGTGTTTTTGCAGATGTAAGATACCAAAATAAAGAATTCATTCGCAATGTGCAGTCAGAACTTGGTGAAGTCGGCTGCCAGGACTTCTTCCTTGACCATTTCCCATGTTCCATCCATATTTATTACCCTCCAGCACTATCCAGTAAGAAAAGGGGATCCCGTTCACCCCCTATATCCCGTTCCGCCCAGGCTTCCCCTGTGTGTATTTAGCGCGTTAGAAAAGAATTTGGTAAAACTCAGCTGTAATAATATATTTAATTTTAGTAAATATATTTACAAGGTTTGAGGAACTTGATAAGATTTGTCGTGTGCCCTAGATAGCGTCACACTGGTGACTAGTAAGTTTTGTAATTTTTAATGAAGCACGTGCTGGACTTGAAATTCTGTTGATCTTCGATGGGGCGACTTAAACATTGGAGAGAACTTAGCAATGTGACAAAGTACCTCGTAAATATAAAAAGTTCGTCAACCACTTGATCTTCAGAATTCGTTAGTTGATAAGATTGTGAACTGCTTGCAGAGTCGTGAAAGAGTGCGGAAGATTAATTGAATAGTCGTCGGTGATGGAGAACCAACAGACAAACCAGGCTGGTGGCAACCCATGAAACATCAGCAGCATGTTCTCAGTATAAATAGGTGATTGTTTCTTCAAGTAAGCTGAAAATATTGTAGGTAAATATATTTATATATGTATTTATAATTAAATATTATTTAAAATATTAAATTAACTACTGACTGCATGCGGATTGTTTAGTTTATGAAAATTGATACAGTTTAAACGCAGAGAAGGAATGTGAAGGCATAAAAAAGGTTTCCAACTAGAATATATATGATTTTCTGATACATAAGAACATAAGAGGCGATGATTGCGTTGCAGTGTGTATGTTGCCAGAAAACTGTTTTAAGTATGGCGTACATTCTGCTTTGTAATAGAAAATGTGTTTTTCTGTATAACACATACAGTTTTACAAAATACAGTCTACTTGACTTCTTTAATGAAGGGATGAGAAAATCAGGACATAGAGACGCAGTGGCGAACGGTTTGGACACCCTTCTGAAGACTGGCGTCTTTATGTCTGCCGCATTCAGGCGTCTCCTTGTTGAGAGAAGATTTTGTTTACTACTCGGCGCAGCGGAAAATCTGCAACATGTAGACAATTGTTCTTAATAAATACACGGTTAAGCACAATTCAGTAATGTGGAACGGTTGGCTTTTATATAAATATTATTTAACTACAGCGTACTATTAGAAAGTTATATAAGTAATTGAGTTGACAATGGTGAAAATAATTACCATTACATGCAATTTCATATCATTCTAAGCATCCATATGTGTTTATATCCTTCTGCCTTAACTTTGAGCCTGGATTTAAGAGATCAATCAATATGTATGTGTTAGAATATACCCAGGAAAATATGTAAAAGGTCTATAAAATGTAAGATTAATGCTAATAATGAATTCCCCTGCGATTGGAGTGAGAGTAGCAACTGTAGCAATGACTGAAAATTAAAATTTTGTTCCAGCAACTTCGTAGTGTAAAACGTTTTGAAAACATTGGCTTAAGGACATTTTTGTGTTCAGTTATGGATATGTTGTACGTCTACTCATCCGTAAATGTTCAGCCATGGTAGAAAAATAAATTACCCCGTCTGATTATCTCATTCGGAAGAATATAATGAATATTGTTTAAAGTGGTAGTAGCTTCTCTCAAATGACTTTTTCTTCCACCGTGACGACAATATCAATTTTCTTCTGTAATGCGTAAGTAATTACAAGTCATGTTTCAAATAGAATTTAACAAACTGTTCGGGTATATCCATGTATTGGTTGCATTGCGTATTTCATACTCAGGAGTTTGTATCAGCTTTTTTCACAAAAGAATTAATAAATCCGCCGCTGTAACTGGGGAATTCTTTTTCGCATTGTGTTCGACGATTGTGGCGTCGACGTAAAACTGTATTCTGATGCGGTGTCGAGTTACAACTCGATTCATTGAGTGATTTGCAGTGAACGAACTGTTTGTATAATTTTAAACTAGGCCGGAAATGCCAGATATGAAAAGTGACGAGCGCATTAACATCAGAGCTGTCTTGAAACAAAGAAGAAGAAAAAAAAAGAAATTGAAATTTACGAAGTTGTAAATTAACATATTATATTCCCCAAGTTAAAGTAGACGGAAAGTGATGGATAATTATTTTGAGCGCTGGAAGAAACCTACGGAAAAGTGTAATAACTCAATGGTGCCTTACTTTGAAAACCACCAGTAATTATGGACATCAGGCGACCAAAGATACTGGGTCAGTCTCGTTAGTTTTGTTCTGGTCTTTTACGTTCAGTGGCTGTATGCTTACGGCAATGCATATTTTTAATATGAGGAATCGGAAAAGGATTAAATAGAACGAGTGTCCTCTGCTCAGAAGTCTACTAATACAACTCAACATGAGTTATTTCGAGGATATTTCGTTCATTCAGCCATAAGAAATCTCATCATTCATTCAACGAACGATGATTAGTTGTGGTTGCTACAAACTTATACAAAGAAAATAGCCCTGGAGCCCGTTGCTTGTCGCGATATGGAAGGTGTGCTTTTCCTAAGTATGTTCTACAAATTACTTAAATTTAGTAAAAACGTGCCCACTTACCTTTGTTGGTGTCGAGTGTGGAGTGTCGAGTGCCGTGCCCATATTTGAGTGACGGCGTTTATCCACTTGGCCGGCGAAACAAGGGTTTTGGCACTTGATTGCCCATTCCTGCGGCAGAGGAGCCGACCTGCCAGGGCAAATAGATCCGTGTCTGCTCCAACACAGGTGTCGGCGGTGTTCGGCATTCCAGCGTCTCAGGTAGCTTCCCAAAACACTCCGCCCGCCACGGTAATTGCCGGCCATTGTTGGCAGAGGACGCCAGGAATAGCAATCCCCCGGGTACTTAGGCATCTGTCAACACACCAGGGATTCCAAGGGAAATGAGATCACAGCGAGTACAAATCTAACATTTCAGCATTTCATTCCAATTTATATCCATCAGTAGTGTGGTGCTAAATTCAAAAAAGATAATCTTGCTTGATAATCATCCTTATCTATACGTAATATCTTCTATATTTTTAGTAAAACTAAAGTCATTACAATCATTTCTAGACTGAATCCAGATACCTAAAATAACATTCATGAATGAAAATAACTATGAATCAAACGTTATTTACTATAATTGTTCAATTAAAAACCTTCATGTATTCCTCTATATTCAATGTTTTACTTTATGTTCATTACTTTAGATAGATTGATATCATTGAAGGTAAATAATTAACTGCACGTATTACGCTGTGCATTTGTATATAATGGAACGGCGATACTGTCACCATATTACGCTTAATATGCAAAAATAGTTATTTATACGATATCACATACCAAAAACCATAACAACCATAGTATATCTGATTGTGTGTGGCCATGGAAATTCACTTCAAACCGTCATGAGGCAGGGGCGTGCCGTGATACGTAAGTTGGGCGGCAAAAGGTACGAAATTAAACTATAATTTGAACCATTCGTTAAACATCTTTACGCAACGGTTTTGTATATCGGTGTATGTTATTATGATATTGATGAATGAAATTCAAGACTTATCAGAAACTATACAAAATTTCAAACTTACAGACAGTCTGGATATAGTCGGTTTTAAATTTTTGTTAATTATATTGCACAGAATCTAACTGACAAATCTGAATGAATAACATGAATGTGAAACCGTTTCGCACTATGCTACCTTCAAAAAACGCGATTTAAATATTTGGCCAAAATTAATAGTGAGCTTCATCACTTTCCACATACAATTAAATGTGGGATGGGGAGTTTAACTTTGAGCTCCAGCAATCTCGCAGCTGGACGCGGATTTCATTTCCCTGGCACATTTGGTGGAGGTGACTGTTTCCTTCATAGCTGCACCCTACAGACGTTCCCGATTCTCATATTTATATACTGAAAACAGCATATTTTTTTGACGAAGACCGGGAAAATAAGCGGTTATTGGCACATGAAACTAAAGAGATTGATCGAAGTTGGGTGTGTCTCTAGTGTGTAGCCGGGAAGGTCCAGATACAGTAATGCAAGAATGCACACAACAACAATACACAAAAAATCTATCTTGTAATAGAAAGTAAAACTGAACCAGGAAACACTAAGTACAACAAATGCTTTAAATTATGGATGACGTAATATATAACATCTGTGGTCAACCAGAGAGTACACAAAATAGGGAAACGCAATTGATTATAGTTGTATAGTACTGATATTTTAAGACAATAACACGGTAATGAATATTATAAATTAACAATGGCTTGAAATAAGTAGGCCTACAACACACATTAGATCAGCAAAAAGTATGCATTGTTTAACAAAACCATAAACTTCGTCAATGTGATGTAATGGGCTGAAAGTGGATTCAACGCATTCCTTCAACACGACAGGTTTCAAATCAAACCGATGCTCCCACAATTTTAAAAGAATATATGTATTGTTTCGGAATTCGTTTCACAAGTCTAGATAATTAATATATCGGCCATCTGCCTCCTAAAATTGGTGGAGGGAATGCTGCGACCTCACAGCAAAATCGTATCCAGTCATTCGGAACCTGATGCAGATTTTCTAGGTTTTTCCCTGCACCTCTTTTGGTGAAACACTGGGTAAGATCCTTAAACCATAGCCCGGGGGCCCTAGTTAACCCTTGGCTACCTACCGCATCCCCATATTTCAATTCTCTTCTTATGCTATTAAAGGGGAGTTGCCTGTTTCAGGATCACCCTCATGTAGCCTGTTAACCCCTCCCCCCCAAAAAAGTAAATCAACTGCATTTTACAGATTTCTATAGGATACATTTCAGAATCGGAAAAGGATTTGAGTATTATCCACTGCAACTGAAATAATCAATTTGTAGTCCATAAAAGTCTTGGATATTTCTAGTAAGGTTCAAATACGTTTCATAGCGGTAGACTGTTCCTCAAAATATGAAGACCTTTTAGTTTATTTTTCTAGTAAGGAATCCCACAAGCCTACATACTAATCGAATAAATTATATTCACATTTCTGTTCCTTTAATTTTTCTGAAAGCTCTGGCAAGTGTTCTATTTTACCTTAAGGGCAAATATTTAAATTATTTTGTTTTGCTATGATATCAAACAGAATTATAATGTTTCTGAAAAATCCCTCATCTGACCGATCACATCGTCTTCCTTGTTCTTGATAAAATTATAAAATTTGTCGTCGTAAATTTCAAATATTACCAAAACTGTCCTGTTGTTTATCAGAGAACTTTGTAGTGGTACGGCAGATCAACACTCACGTTTCATCGTCTAAAGTTAGTTTTATTTTATTATTAAACTATGTATATATTCTCTATAAAATCCTTTTTTATTATCGAGTACCGAGAATGTATTAATTGTATACACATTTCTTGTTTTGAAAATAATTTCCTCAGTTTGGTATTTCGGTGATCGTCTTATGGATAAAACCGAGGTTTCACTGTTTAAGTTTTAATGAAGGCCGCACAAGAAACACGGAGGCCGCATGTTCCCCACCTATGGATTATGCAGTAATTTATAATTTTTAAAATACATTTTTAACAAAATATTATTAAATTGTTTGAATTCTCGAAACTTGAGTGGTGATATTTCTAAATGTTAGAATAAATCACAATTTTAGGTTAATTGACAGTTGGCGGACGTCACTTGTCAAATCTCGTTTCCTCGAGATTCGATAATTTTGACTTAAAGTGTCTTATAAGATTTTAATGATTCCGGCTTCATCATTTGCAGTATGGGACTAATTGAAAATCAAACACAGAATGTATAATTTGGGCGATACGTGGGATGGATGTTGCCGAATGTATGTAAACTTAGTGAATTTAAAAGCTTGACAATTTACCTGTGAGAATGAAATCTGGAATCATGCGCATTTCATTTATAAAATTTGAAATGTATATTTTTATGGTTCTTAAAATTAAGGGGAAAACATCTTACTTAGTTTAATGTGCCTGTAGCATATGAGCACATGTGCTGGAGCCGCCACTCGAAAAAAGTTTGTTTCTAACAAGTCCCATCTGTCATGTTTGTATCGTTTCCATTTGTGGTTTCATATATTACACTGCGTCTAATTATATAGTAAGAGTTATTTTCAAGCAATCATAAAAATCGGATAGTGATTAAACAGTTATATTGTAAAAGGAAAACGTCTAAATAATCTATCCCTAGATCGAGGATAATCTGACCCAGTCTTGTAAACTGTTTATCATAGGGTGACTACATTAAGTGCGGGCCCTAAACGGTAGACAACTAGACAACTGCCTACGACGGTAAAATTTAAGGGTGGCAAAACCACCTCAGATCGAGCACAAAAAAAATATCGATAACGTCTTATCAGAAGGTACTTCTTCGACCTTAACGTTTTATAAATGGTTGAGGAGACATGCAAGGTTTCGTAACATTTATAAAGGAAGAAGATCTAATTAGTTGACGTGTCGTAAATTCATTAATTTCCTTAAATTTTGGTCAAACTTTAGAATTGCTTTAATAATTTTACCAGCCCTGACCATACGTTTTGCTTCCGGTGAATGAATAATCCCTGTTGGCCAATGACCATGAATAATAAAGTAGATCTCAAACAAGTTATTCACGATTTGGCAGAAAGTAAACTTCGAAAATGATTTACTTAACTACTTTTGTTTATTTTTAAGAGTATATTTAAATTATCTTTTAGTTTGTAAGTCCATTACCTCGTTAATAATGTTTTTTGTTTGTTTTGTCAATAAAATAATTTTCCGTAAATGTGATTTGTCTTAATTCAATTATGCCATTTTATCTGGTTAACATAGTTGTTGATAATTTCAATTAATAATTAATTATATAATTGAAATTTGTTAATTTAGAGGAAAGGGGAGGGGGGGAAATCAAACGAATTGAAGGATGTCAAAGGCATGTATCGTTCAATGGTTTCCATTTCGATGGAAAAATTTATATCTCAAAAAAGTAACGACAATTACAGTGGGATTGTGTTATATTTTCTGTTGGTGGTTTGGCGCATTCTAGCATATGGTTAATTGTCGAAGAAGGATGTATCCACTAATCCTGTTCGCATGCAGACAACAGTCGAAACAGTGGATTTCTGCAGGCAAAGGCAACGAAATAAGCTGGGAAGGTTCTTTCTGTTGGGTGCACGCGGAATTATCCCAATCGACGTCTGAAGAGGAATGGACGGAGAAAGTGGGCTTTCATGCGCCGTTATGGAGCCATTAGAGGCACGGAATAAAGAAAAAGACTTGTACATTTGGTCCTGAAAAAGTGGTAACGCATTGAATTGAAGCATGTTCGGTTCAATTCATGGAGTGAATAAATGTTGTGGCCCGGAGATGACTTGAAATGTTTGAGTGACGCTGGGCGTCGTATAACGAGATGAAAGTAGATTATGTTGCGAGTCAAAAATGAGTCAACTCAAAATACAATTTTTTATTTCTTTGTAAGTACTCATTATACAGCAACCGTTATGTTATGCTACCCTTCCTGCAGCCACTTATCTTCGGATTTTGAGGTGTAACTTAGTAGAAGTATGGTGTTTGAATGAATGGTAAGCGGTTTCTCGAGATTGAAGTATTTGTCCCAGCTGTTTCTGTGAAGCAATGTCGCACAAAGGCAGCACGGCCATGCGCGGCGTGTCTCCACACACAAATAAACCAGGCCGGCATGTTTGGTAAATAGAGACCACCCTCACTGATAGCTCACTGCTGGGATGTTCCCTGGATCTCTGAGCAATTAAACCTACTCTCAAGGAATATGATACAGGGAAAAAATATAGTGCATAGAAAAAACTATTAAGGGAAAGTTGCATCCAACTATTGGAGGGTTTTACTCTAATAGAAAATGCACTAAATATCTGAGTGTAACAAGTGTCTGGGGATGAGGTCCTAAGAAGAGTAGATATGGAAAAATTATAACTTTAGTGCTTATCCTCATTAAACCTCTTCGAAAGAATAAACATTCGGTATAGGTCGGATGACAGAACCTAGGGATACGAAAAAAGGACAAATCGTTTGACCAATTTAACAAAGGAAGCAACGAAGGTGCGGAAAGAAAGAATCAATCTAACAATAGAGACTGCAAGAATCTGCTGTTATACTGAGTATTTTATTGTAACAATAATAATAATAATAATAATATGGCGAATTATTATTGCATAATATTTTTATAATTATGAGAATAAAGAGATTAATGATCTTCATATTTAACTTCGCAATTTAACAAATTGTTTCGTTAAAAAAAATTTGTTTAGTCTTTTATCTTTGCAAGAAACATAGCCGGATTCTGGTATCATCAATATATTACAGTAGCAGGGAAATTTGAGTCATTGTGTGTTTTCAGTCCGTGAAAGGAATGCCGACATAGGCTGCACCTCGCCAACCAGTATGCATACTCTTTACACAATCTTGTTTACATGTACATTATTCATGACAATTGGACTACTAAACGTTTGAAACACTAGTACGTAATTGTTGCATATTAAGGCGACGACAAAGAGTTAAAATAAACTTAAAATTATTCAAATTTTCAGGAATGGCTTAGAAGGAACAAAGAGGTAGCAGAATCTCTACTTGAATTTCATGTTCTAATTCTGTTGATCAATTATTGTCATTATATATAACACTTTGCGTTTGAAAATTTTTTAGAAAAATATTTTTGTATATTAGAAATAAATTAAAGAAGCGCGTAATTAAGGAGAAATGCGTAACCTACAGAATATAATATTGTAAATTTAACATATACAGAAGTGAGAAAGAATAGTTTTTGTTTATTTATTGTATTTTATTCAAAAACGGGATGAAGCAAAGTATAACTATCTATGATAATAATTACGTGTAACACTAAAGTTACGCTATATGGACTAAAAATTAAAATTTAATCTTTTCGGTGCTGCATTTTATTGTTTGAAAAAAGAAAGTAACGCTAGTAAAGTTAAGTCAGGGTGCACATGACCGTGACAGTGAATTGTTAAATTCAACCATAGAAAGCTCTGGTCCTTCATTTCGATAAAATAAATATGTCATTAGGAAGTGAATTAGTCAAATCCAATCCGAACAACAAACGTATAGCGCCAGAAGATTGTATTCGTAATGACAAGGGTGAGGGAAGGGACGCTACCATTTATTTACTATTTGGAGTTTTTTAGAAGACTTCGCGGATCTTGTAGACACAAATTTCCCAGAAGCGCTCTTTGAGCAGCTTTTCCTGGGAAATGTGAATCATAAGCATTGACGGCAGTGCTATTTCAAGAGAAATCAAAATTAGCGTGTGACCAAAGCCTTTACTAGTTTTTATTGTGAGTTTATGAATAACGAAGCTATATTTTAACTTACAAGAAGATCAAATTAGACAAATTAAGCTGACAATTAAACGTTTACGATATAACATCTATTACAACTTTTCTTACCATCACTATGGGTCTTCATAAGGTTTTTCGCATATACTTTATTGGTACCATTAAGGATTTTCAAATTATAATGTACAATAGAAATACCCAAGGAACACATAGAACGTTATACTTCAATTGGTTCGTTATATATTTCGCTTTCTTAGCCAATTTTAAATAATTAATACGCCCAGTAGACGAAAAATTTCCAAAGTGTCAAAGAATTTAACTATTTGCTCAATGATAAGAAAATACTGATACAGAAACCGTCCATCTCATAAATTGAGGCGATCTTCGCAACCAACATTTTAATTTTTTTGTCTTAATGCTTTAATTGATTGGCTTGTGCTGTGTGTCGTTCTGTAATTTTTATCTATATTTTGGCTATATCTCTTTGTAATTGTTATATAATTAACTGCTGATCTGATGATATTATATTATTATCAAAGCTCGAAGGTTTTCCAACGGAATAGATTAAGAAAAGTTTCACGGGTTTTCATCTGGTTAACGTCGCGAATAGAAACGTATCGACAGCACTGAGTGCTATATTCTTTTTGAATAAAGAAGATAGCTCTCAAAATGTCAATGTAAGGATTAATTATGAGAAATAATTGTACATTGAATTCAGTTAACTCATAGCATTTAGATCTTTTAAGGGGAGCCGGAAGGCATTACCTAGCCAATGATAAAACAGAAATTTTTGGGAACACATACCATGGGGTTGAAAATAGGCTGTGAAAAATTTAGAACTGTATCTATAACGAATTCGGAGGAAAACTATTTTAACATTAGCAAGGTCGTGCCTTCCGACTCCCTTTATTGAAACCGCATCGGATACTTATCTTTATTGCGTGGTTAAAGGTAAAATTGAAATTTAAAATCAACTAATTCATTTCTTTAGCTTTTGGATTGACAATAAAAATTAAAAATAATATTTTTTTTCTAGACTCCTATTGAGGCTGTTACCAATCTTATAGTTCTTTAATTCAAAACACATAAGTGAATTATTTATAACGTTTCATATAAATTATAATATGCAGTATTAGTTCTTATTAATAAAACTGATTTGTGCCATTACATAAGGGATACTGTTGGTATAAGGGGAAATGCAATTTAGGATTACTTTGTATTTTGTATACTCCAAATCAAATGGATGTATGCAGGTTTTTTCAGCAAGTTTACACGCGTTTTATAACATGTCAAATCGATCATTCTGACTCGCGATGCTTAGAGTGTCATCCAATTTTGACCTGGCCCAACAATATTTCTGACTCGACGGCATCAGAGAGCTTCCACTACAGCCTAGGGCATGAGTAAATTTCGACGAATGAATTCTGTAACGAGTCCACTCAGCCACAACAAAAAATACCGCGGCTGCTGTTTCGCGTGCGTGCAATAAAAATACACGCGGCGATTTCTGTTTTATTGGCACGCGTTGTCTCCTGCACGATGTTCTGAACTTTACAGCTGTGGAGCTGACAAAAGTATCTCCGTTGTTGACAGTGAAAACGAGCCTTTTATTCCATACATTCGGAATAAAACTTCTACTCTCTCCTAAAAACACAACAAAGTTGTCTACATCTCGTTGCCAGCTCTTTGTTGTTAAAACATCTTAACACCAATCTGTAAATTAGTCTCTAAACTTCCCATCACCGTAAGAAAAATACATGTTGTTTGCACTTCGATATAGCGACGGGATAATATAACTCTGCTGCCGGGCAGAATTAGTGTCATTTTATACCTTGCATTTTATTTGCAAAAGGGATTTAATGGTTGTTTACTGAGATTCATCCTTCTCAGATTCAGGAAAAGATCATAAGCTCCAAATTAATGTTAAAATTGGTATTTGATAATCTCATTTTTATATTCAATATTACGTAAACTACAAAATGCATTCACCAATTCTATAATATAATTATTTCAAACCGACCGAATCGGGAGATTCTGCCTGATATCTGATACTAATTCATTTACTTATCGAATAAATTTAATTAATAAACTAATAACGCGGTCTCCATACGAGCAATCTACGCTGCTCTGTTTAACATGTAAAATTTGTGTGTTTCGTTAAAGTATAATGCCATACAAAGAAATAACACTTAATGATAGGAATATCATGAGACATTAATTTCGAGGATATTTCCTGACCCCAGTAGAATTCCTTCTTTGCTATTTCGAAAATGATTACTATCTGAAGCTGTGAGGTTAAATTCCATGTCAAAATAATTTTATACAACAGCCTTCCTCCAGTGGTTAACAATAATAACTACAAAATGTTCGTGAATTAGTGTAAAATTATTCTATTAAATGGTGCGTTTTACTCTTAATCGTTACCCTAATAGTTAAAATTAAGGTTCCTGCAAAAGAGCTATAAAATCTCTTACTACATAGATTAAACTTTCTGTACAATTTTTTTTGAGCTGTTTTGTTTGTTTGTTTCATACATTGCCTGGAGTTACTTCGGTAGGCCTGTTTCCTAGTCGCGCTGCTCCAAGAAGTGAAAACTCCATTGCTTATGCGTGTGTTTGCGTATCTCAGTGTGTGTTTCTGCTCTATAGTGTGCGTATAGTGTTTTTAATGATTTTAGACTATATTTTGTTTATTTTAGCTATTTATTTGAAGATTATTTGTAATTACTTTTGTATTTTATTTTGTTCTTATAATTATTTGTTATTTGTAATGTATGACGTGTCCTATTTCTTCGACTGAGGACTAATGGAAACAACAATAAATCTAAATTTTACGGTACTCCGTCGTTGTATTCTAAAAAGTTAACAACGGATGAATTTCATACAAGTGAGTCAAATTGGTTTCTTGGGCATTTAATGGTCCATTTAATACATCATAATTAAGATAAAGACGGTGATATATCTGAAAATAAATTACAATTTGTCGTGTCTCCCTTTTTGAACTATTTGAAAGCTGAGAAGAGATATCCCAACATATCCTATAATTTAGAATTTTAGGTGAACAAAAGCTAAAGAAGAATGTTTAAATTAATCTGACGTTTATAGAATAAACAAAAACATCAATAGTCTTTAAAGTAAGAATTTTTATACTATTCATACAACGTTTCGTTTATAGCCGTCATTGAACGCAGTCTAGGACGTAAAATTTGTAATTATAGTATAAGTATTTGCTTCTATTCAAAAAGTTTTATACCAGCAGAAATTTTATAAGTAGATTAATCACAATGTAGACGAAACGATGTAACTATCGTTTGAAAAACTGTGGCTTCATAGCTCTGTTGCACATCTGATAAAATGTCACCGTGAACTGTCATTAGAAATAACTCCAACGACTACACTGAAAATTCAGCAACAGTTTTTTCAACTCATTAGTTCACGTTACTTTAATTTTTTTATACATTTGCCTCAGTGAAATATATAAATTAAAGATTGTATAATTTTACAAAATGTGTAAAATGTTGGGATTCATCTAACGAGAGATTTCAAATCTTCGACAGTTCGATTAATTATCTATTCTAAACAAATAATGGAGGTTTTGAGGAATTGGGAAAAGGGCAGCTGTAAATATTTTTGAAAGCTCTACTGAATAAGGATGACGGAGTATTAGAGAAATTTACACATTTTTAATTAAATAAGTTGAGGTAATTCCTTTTAATTCTTAATATCTTGTAATTTTCTTCGAGTTGTAGAAGGAATATCCAAATTAATATGAGCTTATATTCTAAAACCTTTATTGAGTCAGTGAAAATCAAACGTACATAAACTTTCGGTTTTATGCCATTCCCGACTGCGTTACGCTTTTCTCCAACCCGTCACATTGTATTCGTGATTGCTAACAACTTATTGTGAGCAGCCAGTACTGCTTGGAACTTCCTGACGAGAAGAGAAGAGTTTGATGACAGTTACAATTTCACACACTCTGGCATAATGAAGTTGGGTCGCATCGCCGGATGTCGGTCGGGGGTGAAAGTGCAGGGGCCCATCTTGACGGGGCCCAGCTGCCCCCCTATGGGGGGTCCGATTTACGTTACAGGAAGCTGTCAGCCCGTTTCGGTCCCGGCCGTCATGTCTTACGAGGCGTGTGGCCCGTTCACCTCCGGCACATTCTGCATTTGGTATTTCAAAATAGGAGAAATAAACTCATTTACGTCTCAACTTCAAAAAGGAAATTCTGAGCAAAATGTATCTCTGGCAGATCGCCATCGAAGACGAATGAAATTTTAATTTACTGGCTTTATTTCATCAGTGGACCTATTTTATTCCATATTCAGTTTTCAAACTTCTAACAAGATTAGGTACCGCCGATTAAATGTGTGAAAATTATTGAGCACTTATACTTTAGTCGTTTAGACTACTTTTTTTTTCGTGAGGTAACAGGCTACAAGAGCGTGATCCTATAATAGGGAACTCCCTTTAATAGCATAGGGAGGGAAATGAAAAGGTGGATGCGGAAGGTAGAGTAAAGTAGCCAAGGGTTGACTAGGACCCCGGACTACACCGGTGATTCTCATAAAAGAGATGCAGGGAAAACCCTTGAAAACATGCATCCGATAGGTCGGGCTGCTGGGCACTATTCCCATGTCCTCCTGAATGACGGTAAAGGAGTTTACTGTGGGTTCACAGCATTCCCTTCTCCGTGCCTTCACTACTTTTAGGATGCAGCTGGCGGACTGATCGAATGGTATCAGTGGAGAGCTTCACCGTATGCCCAAGGTCTGTGACCCCAGTACATACATCTCCCAAAAGCGATCAAATTGTCTCGACATGTGAGAACCTGAAAGAAACTAGAGAGACGATGGTAAGTTCCATCCTGAATCTTGGAGAAATACCTGCGAGAGAAAGCTCCTGTAGGTATCCCTTTCACAAAAGAGATATTATTTTGGGTAATCTGCTACATGAGGTTGATCCTGAAGCATGCAACTCCCCTTTAATAGCATAGAAGGGAATTGATAAGTGGGGATGTGGAAGGTAGAGCAAGATATTGTGAAGTTATGCATATTGAATTATTTCATTTGAACACCTTTGAGAAAAAAGGAAAATCCGTCAAGTACCCTCCCCGTTCTGTAATTTATGAAATTGAAAATCATTAATGATTTTTAGATATGGAGGTAAATCAGCGTGAAGTATGGCCAAAATAATGTTACTAAAGTGAACTATATTTTCCGTTAAAACTGTAATTTCCGAGCATTATTTGAAAACTCAAGTAAATGAGGAAGACACTGTATTTTGAAACTTACCCATTTTTGATTAAAATAAAATTCGAGAATTCCTTTTATTCTCCATTTCTTGTAATGTTTCGCATTTCAGACATTACGAACAATATAAGTTGTGTCTTAGCAATTGGACTAGCGATAACTGCTCGATTAGTGCTCGTATCAGTGTGGTATAATGTAGGATCTCAGTTGAATATACATAAGTCCACTGAATTGAAAGTTGTTTTAAAGAACAATCAGCATACCGAGATCATCAAATCATAGGGTACAGATAATTTCTAAAGTAATATAATAAACTGTAATTTTTTTGTATTAATATTGAAAGAAGAGCGCTGAAAAATTATTTTTCGAGTTTTCCATTTATAGTTATTATGGAATAGTTGTAAAAGTGAAGCTCGTAAAAGGTTGAGCTGAAAAGTTTTGAACTTATTTCATTGGCCTACCGAGTCGACTTAGGACTGTTATCTTACATGAAACATTCCGAATTAGGAGCGTATCAATTATCCGGCAATCCCTGTCTCCGTGACAGTGACGACACAACATCCAAGCCCATGCCAGTATTCGAACCCGGGACTTCTGTGTTTTGAAGCAGTGACGCTACCCACTAGGCAACAGGAGGTCGGCATAAATAACTTAGGGTGTAGTAATGACGATTTTTGGGTAGAGTTATTTAAAGGTAGTGTACAATCTTGAAATGAGTGAAAAATTACTGTAGCCTCTTCGAACTAGTCCCTATATTTTCTTAGGAACATGCTCCTAATTCGCAAGTCGATTTCTTGTTGCATGTGACTTTCAATCTACTTTGGAGTATTGTTAATATATTGACAACTAAATTTGTGTGCTATATTATCAAAGGGAGTAATTATCGTAAGCACATTATCCGTTCAACAATTGAGAAAAGAAATTATACTTCAAATTAGGTGAATATTACATTGAAAAGGACACTAACGGCCAAATTATTTAATTATGTCACATATCTGTCCTAAATGTGGAATTAATTACTTGTAGTAATTAAAACTAATGAAATGGTGCTGATATATTCTCGTGTATATAAATATATAAAGAAATTTCATTTTCTGTATACTTATCTATTTATATACCATGAACTCATTAATTGGCAATTTCAATTGCATTCATGAATTATATAACCATAATACTACAAAACAGAAATTTGAAGCAATGAAAATAAGTAGCATCTTTTACAGAATGCTCAAAATATTTACTGTGAATATTTTCCTGAGGGAAAAAGGTAATATGAGAAGACACATACCAAAAAAAGTCGCACTTATTTACCTGTAATTGTGTAATCTAATTTTCCAAACAAGAGAATTTTTTAATAATGTGACAAATAATTGTATGGTATGAGTATTGTATGAATATGAATTGCCGCGTCAATGATGATGATAATGAATAGTGTAGTGCGACTAAATTACTGGAATGTTTTGCAGGAAGTAATAGTAAAAGACGTTACCGTTCAAGTGATGGATACGAAAGTTAAATGAATGCATAAGTTGTTTAAAACTGCGGTTGCGGATAATCTGTAAGGGTTAGGGGACATGAATGTCGCTGTAAGTATGCAATACAAAACTTAACATATTCCCAGACGTTGATGAAATTTGATTATATCATACTCGAATTACGCGTTTGCGAAAAACGATTGCAGTAGTACTCGGAATATTTTGAGGGCGTCAGCGTCACGGAATTGGAAATAAGTTTCAGTAAATTCGCAATATAATTTTATATTTCCTCGTGAGTTAGCATAATTATCAACCTCAGAATAATTGTAAATAGAAACCTTTTGTGCTAGAAAAAGAGTTTTGGCAATTAATCCTTAAACATATACATACTTATATTTAGATATACAATATTTAACGAATATAAAATTGTATTATTTTAATATCACTATAGCATAATAAATTGGATTAATCCTTCATCAGAAAAAGTGC
This sequence comes from Eucriotettix oculatus, assembly GCA_034510155.1. NCBI lineage: Eukaryota > Metazoa > Arthropoda > Insecta > Orthoptera > Tetrigidae > Eucriotettix > Eucriotettix oculatus. The sequence continues at coordinate 107,735,394 of CM067376.1, read as the reverse complement.
CAAGTACGATAAGAATATTCGTCTATACTGTATATAAACGTAGAACACTAGGGGTTGATTAGTTAAACCAGAAAAATGAAATTAAATATTGTAGGAATCGCAATCGTATAACTTACAGTAAATTTTTATGTATTACTGTAACGCAATAGCCATTAAGTTAAAATTAATTATTTTACAGCTATCCAAAAGGTTAATATACAGTTAATAAGTTTCATCATAGAATATTTATTAATCAAGGGCATTAATTTTTGTGGAGAAATAAAATCTAAAACTATTAATATTTTCGCTGTATTCACAAATAAATTTACCTTTTATTGGTGATGAATATTTCCTTCTTTTAAATGTAACTATTAAAAAAAAATTTAAAAGGGTGCAAAAACAAGTATCAGTTGCATTGCGAAAACATTTGGAATATGGTCGTGCAAATACGAACGTTTCAATAATATTCGTCACATCCAGCCTATAAGTAAAAGTCTGAAAATTAAGTTCCATTTAATCAGTTTGATTTACTAAAAGTAATTAATTTCACATTTAGGGAGACATGTGACGTAATAATTAAAATATTTTTTACGTGAGTGTCCTTTTATAATGAAATTTTAACCTCATTCAAAAAGTATGATTTATTTCCTCAACTGATGCTTACGATAATTACTTCCTATGATACTATAGCGAAATATTCTTTATAATAAATATAAGTTTATTCAAAACCGAATCACGTACATTCATATTTTCAGTTAACGGTCAGTGTGAAACAAATGTATTACACTTACAGTAATCATTCTGTAAATTATTCCTAAGTACCCTGAGTAACTCAATATTTACGAGTCCAATATATTTCAAGAATGAAACGCATAGAAATTTAATGTTACAAATTAATTAATACTTATGTAAAGAACTAAATAACTTCGTTTATAATTGTTCTAACAACATCTTTCTATCTAATATTTTGTTTTTTAATACGAGTTTGTAGGCCCATAATATTCATAATTAAAGATCTCCACTCAGCAATACAGAAGATAACTTTTATGTCCAGAAAAAGATTTAATATCTTTTCGTTTTATATCACTGTCCCATGAAGCGATATTTAAGATATTCAATAATTTTTGGGAAATGCTATTTTGAGTAAATATATTCTTTAATTATATTAATTCACTACGGAAAAAGTTGAACTATGCATTACAGCAACAAAGTAAAATAGGAATAACAATTGATAGGCATTACGATAAAATGGCCACACTTACATACATAGGCCTGTATTTAAATATGAATGTGGATGAAAGGTAGACTGATAAGATATGTTTTTGAAATATCTGATTATATTTGAACCGATTGTGAAATACTTAAAAGAAAATTATTTAAATAATGATAAAATACAATAAATTAAATTAAATATATTAAATAATTGAGTGAAACGCGCAAAATTCAGTCTTTACAATAAACCTTTATTTCCCAGATCTATAAGAAGAAAATAATTTAGTTAAAACCAGTTTAATAAAGATCCGATTTTTGATTACACACAAACAAAAAAACACCACTAAATCGGTGAAATAATAATAAGAAATAATTACATAGAGTGCTGTTACCGCTAGTTAATCACGAAATATATGATATGAACAAACCTGTAACACGCATGCTCTTGATCGCAAAGAATTATTAAAGAAGTGCTGTAGACAGTAATGGTCACTTGAATTGAAAATTTATTTTATTAATTTATATGAATGAGATTTACAGAACCAGCCTACGTTAGAAGATTTTGCTCCCCTAACCGCCTAAGGCGCACAATCTTAAATTCTGCAACGTTACGCTGGCTTTACCTCGAACCACGCTTAAGAAAATTAAAAAATATATAAACTTCAATTTCGGAAATATGTAGTGCTGTACGAACAAAGTAGTTGGTGTATGGCGTCCCTCATTTCACGTGCGGCGATTCGTGGGTAATTATATCGGTAATCATTACTACGGAAGGGAGGTACGGACTAAAATCTTTTCCCACCCAGACGGCACGAAGGTGAAACAAAACTGCGCATGCCTGCGGGAAGCGGGAACGTTCGCCGTTCGACGAAGCTTCCAACTGTTCGTAGCGTAATCGACGGTTATTCCTTGCGCCGCCTCGCCCATCGATGAGCCGTTCCTTTCATCGCGATCTTTTACAGGACTCAATGGTCCAGTGAAATATTAATTCACACACCACTAAACACTCACGAGCTGTTTCATCGGGGGAAGGATTAAGAGCTTAACCATACTGCGCAGTACTTCAGTATTTCGAGGTGGTGTAAGTTTTTTACATGGCACTAATCGAGTGAGTACCCGGATACAACGTCGCACAAGACGTCGGCAAGATAAAGCGACGTGTCTGGGCGGACCGGAGACTGCGACTGAAAGCTACATTGTTTTGTCTCGCTCGAGAAGGAGCTTTCCCCCGCCCGCCAAGACCAAGGTAGCTACCGCCGCCGGTAATCGGGTTACGATAAAATTCAATTTAGATTTCGACACTTACTGCGGGGCCGCGAGTCGCTAGGCGGAGCCGAAGCGCCGTTGGCCGGCGACGAGGCGAGGGGCGGAGCCAGAACCAGCCCGACCAATCAGCGCGGGTCTCGAAGCGGGCGACGTTCCCCGGCCTCGACGCGGCTCAGTCGGCCGCCGCTTGTTGTTGTAAGCGGCGCCTGTTTTCTCTGCGTGTTGTGTGACACAACAGCGGACGAGCGGCATGCACGCGCTGTTCGGCGACCAGAGCGCCTACTACCGCCACCCGGGGGCGTATCACCCGCAACATGCGCCTCCACCGCCTCCCGCCGGCTACCAGTACTCACCCGCGGCGGAGCAGTACCCACGGTACGGGTACGCCGCGGCCACCGCCGGGTACCCGCTGTCGCAACATCACCACCACGGGCCCGCCAAGGACATGGTCAAGCCGCCCTATTCGTACATAGCGCTCATAGCTATGGCCATCCAGAACGCTCCCGATAAACGCATCACGCTCAACGGAATATACCAGTTCATCATGGAACGATTTCCGTACTACAGGGAGAACAAGCAGGGCTGGCAGAACTCCATCCGACACAACCTTTCGCTAAACGAGTGCTTCGTCAAAGTTCCCCGCGACGACAAGAAGCCGGGGAAGGGCAGTTACTGGACGCTCGATCCCGACTCGTACAATATGTTCGACAACGGGTCTTACTTGCGTCGGCGACGCCGTTTCAAAAAGAAAGACGCCGTCAAAGAGAAAGAGGAGGCGCTGAAACGACAACAGCAGGAACAGCAGCAACAACAGCAACAGCACAAAGTCGTCTCGCAGGAGCACCACAAGCTGAAAACCGAGTGCAAGGCGCCAAAGCGAGAGCCTCTGGAGCTGAGCACGTGCAAGTACCCGGACGTGAAGCCCGCGCTGGACCTGCACCACGAGACGGCCGCCTTCAGCGTCGACAGCCTGATGACCGGGGGCGGCATGTACGCCGCGTACCACCACCAATACCACGCGCCGCCGCCCACGGACCAGGAGCAGTTCCGGCCCCCGGCGTGGTACGGCGACGTGGAGCCGTCGGCGGCGGCGGCGGCCGTGGCGGCGGCGTCGCTGTTCGACGGCGGCGGAGGCAGCCCTGCCCCCAGCTGCCAACTGCAGCCCGCCGCGCCGTTCCGCGGGGCCTACTACCAGCAGGCGCCCGACTGCGGCCCTGGGGCCAAGTACTGATGGACGGACGGTAGGTGCATGTAAGTGTGTGTCTGTGTCTCGTGTCTGTGTATGTGTACGTGTATGCGTTTGAGTGACTGTGAGACCGAAGCCGGTGGCATTCCAAGATTTGGTGACTTTTAATCGGACCGCTTTACGTAGAACTTTCTTTAGCACGATCACTGTATCATTTATTTAAATGTGATTTTGTACGAATTAATTAAAATATATATATTATGTAAATACATAGCTTATAAATAAAACGTTGGTTGTTAGTGATACTTTATGCTGTACGTAATATTCAATAATAACCCCAACTTCATGGGCAAACTTACTTCAATATATAATTTACGCTTGGTAATTGATTAAAATTAATTATATTATTTTCTTGAACACGGCTCACTCAATTCGATATTAATTCTCTGCTTTCATATAGCTCCAACTAAGGCTGTTGAATATTTTTTGCCTATTAATATTTCAATGGACGCGATACGTTAGTATTTTTGATGAAGTATTACCTTTAAATGCTTTTCTCCTCTCTCTATTCAAATTAAATCTATTTACAATATTTTTATTTCAACATCATATTTTCAATGTAATTAGGTATGAGAAAGCACTTTGATTGACGAACGGTCTGAGATGAAACAGACAAATTTGTATCGTTAAGCGAATGATTGCACGGGACGTGCTTGAGGAAGGACCGACGCCGTTTTGAAGCGACAAATTGAGTATGTGAGTGGCGCGGTCGAGACTTCCCAAATATTTTTATTGGCAGCGGAGACAGCCCGTCACCTGTCCGGACTTCATCGTCAACTGCGATATCCAGCCATTAGCGGCAGATTCCCTCGCATCGTGGTGCCGCAGCCCCAGAAGCTTCCTGTGACTAATAGACGGCGCTATTTCTGTGGACCGTGACACGTAAAAATAGTCGGCAAGCTGTCACGGGACTCTGCCATTGTCCTGCTTCGCCCACGCTTCTATTTCCGTTTTCTTTTACCGCGGCTGTTATTACAATTCTCATCCATTAACTATTAGCCGCACAGTGTAAAAACTTCGAAAAAGGTCTCGGATGGCCTTAATGTAAACATATCCTAATCAACGATATTTCGATCCACCTCCGATAAAATCGGATCTACATCAAAAATTTAAATTACAGAAAATGGAACGTACTTGAGTACAGCATATTGTGTAAACTCTATTTTCAAAGACCCGAGTATCAATTGGAGTAAATTATTATTAATGATAAATTTTAACTTAATTAATTTAGGTATGAATTATAAATAAATTAATTGTTCAGAATATATCATTCATAGAAACTCGAAGCTTCAGAAGATTGAAACGTTTCTTCAATTTATCGAAAACCTATTACTGGACAAGATTTTAAAACCCTCTATACGCATAAATTGTCATAACACACCTTTTTCTATTGTACTCTTTCAGATAATCTATTTACATTAGATTTTAGTGGCAACAAATGTTTCTCCTGAGGCACGTTCCAGAATTTGCGTAGAATATTTTAGTATTTAGCTGCAGCAAACTAGAACAAAATTGGTGTCTCGTTGCTAACTAAATACACCGATTAAACTTTGCCTTGCAATAGTCTTCGTATCGTGTACATATCTAATGTTCTATATTAGTTGGCAATATTAATTTATAAACTGTTACATATTTATCCTATCAGGACATTTTACTGGATAAAGATGTTGACAAATTGAGTGAAATTAATTAAATCCAAAAGTTACGACTCGAAATTATTATGTTTTTCTATGGGAATGTTTCAGACTATAGTAATGACAATTGACACGTCAAGTTAAATTTTCTTTATAATAAAACTCTGAATGTATAATTTTTCATGTCAACTCCAACTAGTTTAACTTTTATGGTTTCCAGTTTGAAATATAAGCTATAACATTTAGGCAACCAACATTGGCTTCCCACATAGAGGCACGGTGCAGTGGAATAGAAAAGCCACAAGTTATCTCAGCTTGAGATTCCATGCAAATTAAATAGCTTCCATATTTGGAGAAAGATCGTTCCAAAAATCAGTACTAGAAGCGATAAACGTATCATTATAACCTGTTAATAATGAAACGAGGCTAACCTTAATTCTGCACTATTTCGATTTTTAACTTACAGCTGTATTATGAAGTATTTTATTCCGCGAAGCTTGCGTTCCTGAAGTTTGATTTTTTAGTATCGTGGGAATGCAAATTTGAAGATATATGACTAATCAAGTGAAAGTTTAATTTTTGGTAAACAAAATTTATTAGACGAAATATTGAGGAATGATAGCAAGAATTATTTATTTTTTAATTTTTTTCCAACGTTAATTTAAAATTCGTTACTCTTTGAAACTCAAAGTTTTCATTTTTGTGGGAAGAGCGAAAATATTATTACTTATTAATAAATTTCGTATTCATGAAAAAAAATTAATTTATTTACTTTTGCGACATGGAGGTTGTTTTCAGTAAGCTGTCTTTATAACAGGGATGGCGTTTTTGCTTGCGAAAAACCTATCCTGTTCATTTATTGACATGTTTAGAATGGCGGAAATTGGAATATGGGCGATATTTTTCTTGACGTGGCTCACTGGGCACGCAAGCTTCGAGTAGTTTGTTGTCAGTCAAAATAGGCTCCTTGTTGCCATATTCTTTGTTTATTTTCGTGGTATGCCTCTTCAAACAGCCATCTCAGGGAGAAGTTTCTGGCGTTCCGCCCTGGTTGTTCTACCTGACATGACATGGACCAACGTTGTTTCAATCACCTCGCTTCCTCACTCATTCCCTCCCATCAGTGTGCCCACAAATCTTTCAAACTTTTTCCTTTTCGTGTGTTTGGAAGCACGAATCCAAATTATATGAAGTTTCGAAATCGTATCATAAGATTACACTGTTGAGCTCTGTAACAATCTGTATTGGAGTAACTGAAGTATATAATCAACGTTGTTATGAGTACTGAGATCCGGCAGTTATAGTAATACACGACTGTCTCATATAAGAAAGTGTTCAAATTAACAGAACTTGAGATTTTAAATAAGTAAAATTAAAGTACTATTAAAAATAAATAAAAATACGGCCAATAAGTCAGCATATGATGAATCACTTAATTTGTAAGTTTTGAACCATGTTTTCTATACATAAATTAAAAAATTGTAACATAGAACCCATATTTAATTTCTTGTAATATTATGTTTGTAGTACGCCTGAGGAAGTCTCAAAAAGGAGACGAACGTCGCTTTTGAATAAATAGTGATAAATTTATATGGTGACTTATATGCCGTCTTCTTACTTATTGTAAATTTTAAAGTCAGAAAACTATGCTGTAATTTATGACGCTTGGCCTGAGAATTTGCATCTGAATCTGTTAAAATACTATTGCTGCCATTCTGGATTCCAACGTCTATTCTTCTAACGTATTTAAGGAATAAGTCATTTTCCCCGTTTTTGTTTACGATTCATCCACATTGATTGTCTATCGTCCATCTCTTCGCGTAAACCTTCCTCGACGTTCTTCTTGATTATTCCTCATTTAACTCTCGAAGTCGTTCATAAAGTGATTTGTTCTTACGTCCCCCAATATAGTTTTCGCGGAAACATTTCAACTTTCAGTTGGTACCACACCCATGTTTTTAATAATACTAATTGTACATGTTTTATTCTAATAACACTGCATTTCTTCCCATTTCACTACATTCGATCTGAGGAATGAGAATAATAGTGTATTAAAAGTTTAATCCTAGGCATTAAAAGTTATTTTAAGCTAATTATAGATTCATGGGTGAGAAAAAAGATGTCCTTGTTCTGGATTAATAAGTTTATTTGTACCGCCTCTCGGGATGTAGACCCCTGCTATATTTCCAATATTTACCAGATTTATATAATTTTATTTAATTTACAATTTCTACGACGAGTATTTACAAATGAGCCTTGTGTGCGTGGGAAAATCGATTGTTTTACGTTTCCTTAGGAATCAGTGTCCTGAAATGTTGTTTATTATGAATGATTCCCTGTTCACTAGCCGGAGGGAATAGTGGGAATGGGCCTGGAGGTCGGCAATCGCTCTCACCTAGTAGGTGTCTGTCCTCCCGCGGCAGTGACCGTGTTTTGCATGCCAAACGTGGCTACGGTTTGCATTTCAAATGCGCCTAAACACACCTGGGGACGTCGCGCTGCGTCGCGCCGCACCGCGCCGCGTCGGCCGAAACGCCACAGCAACAACAATGCAAATGCGCACATGCCCTCTGACACACAATACCCGTGCAATTTAAAGCCAAGCGTCTTCAGCAAAAAAGCCTTTGACGTTTTTATGTGGAAATAACTTCGGTGCCCGGCGTTAATTACTGCCAATGGGCCTGACAGTCGCCCACTCTTATCATAACATAACCTCCGCGATCCGACGCTTGCGCCTATACTTCCATTTGCAATTACTATGTCATCACGGTCCTCAAAGCACGATCCGTCAATCGTAGGTTATAATAAAGGTTGCACCTAAATTATTTTCATCTCTTTGTTTGCGTAGAAATATTACTCCCAAAACCTATTCCATCAAAATGATCATAATCGCAACCGATGTGTAATCGGTGGCTCAAAGGAATTACCCTTTTCATCATTTAGTATATATACGGGAAATATGTCCAAACGTAATAATGACTGGGAAGCTTTTCTAAAATATTTTTTATTGAAGTGAACTTTTATCCAAAGTATTACAGTTAGTATGACAAGCAAGCTTCTGGGAAACTTCAACTCTAAAGTCAAAATTATGCTACATATATCGATATGATTTTTATTTTCTTATTTTTACAACGAATACTTAAACATTACAGACCGTTTTATTATATTTAACAATTCAAATAAATATTCAACTTTTCAGGGAATTAGTCTTCTTCAATAATTATATCCAAATTACTTACATTAAAATATTCTAGTAACATAAATTGGAATGTAAAACACTTTGTTTTTCTATATTACATGACAAAAATTAGAATTAAGTAGATAATAAACAGAAAACACAAAAACTATAAAACAAATACCACATAACGTTTCTACGATCCTTGGCCTTTCAAAAGGCATTAAAAAAGGTAAAAGCTTTTAGTTTAAATTGTACGATCAGATTGTAATTTAAAGTTATTTTACATTAAGTACTAAACGCAACTTCAGTCAACAACTTATGAAGAATATGGTATAAAATTGTTACTTGTTATACATTTATATTTTGTTCCCATTTGGCCTCTGTTTAATTTGAGCTTATATGAAGTTTAGAAACAGTTCAAAACACATTCTTACGATTTTTTCTCCTGACGAAATAATGTTTACAAAAATCGCCTGCGGTATTTATTTTATCACTTAGGTTTGTTTATTTATTAATTCATTTGTCGATATTGTTTTCCCACTTATTCATTTAAAAACAGCGAATCTAAGTTCACTCTGTGAGTGGCTCGAAATAGCATCGTTAACAGGCTTAGTAGATGAATTTTATCGTTAAACTCTCTAAAATATGTAAAATATTGAATATTTTGTAAATGGATCCAGCAAATTATAATATGGAGAAAATATTACTAACAATGTTTTGCCTGTCTCTAAAATATATTTTTCTTCAAATGAAATTGAGGGGAAACAAAAGAAGAATATAAGAATTAAAGCCGTCTAGTAGTAAGTTTATAGTATGTCTTCATAATTTATTAAATAAAGTTCCGTCTAATAATTAGATAATTTTAAATGTCTAATTTTATCTTACACTTTCAAAAACAAAAGGAAAATTTTATATTAAGTATACCTTAATAATTGCTAACATATACAGAAAAGTAACTTTTACTATTCACGATTTCATCTTTTGATAACATATGGTGTAATACTTTTCGGTTTACTTTTCATGCAAAGAAAATGCTTTTGTGGGGATTAAATTATCGTATTCGTATCCGTAATCGTTTCATTTTTAAGATTTGAATCTTAGAAAGGAACGCGTGTGATTAGTGAAAATAATCTGAGCGAATATTTTTAAAAATATCTATTTACCACTGTAAGTCGATTACTTTGTTGTATGAAGATTCACACTGGATGCGTTTTTTCTTATTATTTGTTTCTCAATGAAAATAGAACAATTATTATTTTCGACTGAATCGGTTTACCTTCTGTGTATTAGTGAAGTGATACGTTTCAGACCATTCTAAAATATAACCATGAATTATTTGTAAGTTATAAGTACCAACGTAAATTAATAATCGATGAATTAAAGTTTCTTAGTAAGTGGTATGGTAGATAATTATTAAGTTTTAAGGAGGATGTGTTTTTTTTATACGATAATTAAAATGTAAAATGAAAAATGTGTTGAATAATAGCAGAAGAGGGACGCTACGATATACCCTTATCAGCGTTAAACTCGCATTGTAATGGCAAACAGATGGACAGCAAATACCACGTTCGTGGGAATGATGTTGCAATGATACGAGTATAAAATTAAGGCACGTATGCAATTAACTATGAATGAGATAAACATGTTATTGTGGTAATATTCAGATGTTTTATGTTGTTACTACAGTAATTACCTGGTTAACCAGATCAGAGCTGTGGCAGCGATGGTCTCTATGCTCAACCACGGCTTCAAGTATTTCTCTCATTTCCTAAATGAGTAAATATTTGTAGGATCTTAGCCGAATTATAATGTTTTTCAGTCATCAGAAGTGTTAAACGATGCGCAATGGAAAAATCGGATTGAAAATAAACTTTACGGTTTCTCCAATCAGTGCCCTTGAATTTTGTAAAGGAATCGTCTCTCCCATTTTTATCGTATTATCAGACTGAGGTGATATGAGAAGAGTACTAATTTTAATAATCACTATTATTCCGTTTGGGCACGTTTCAAATTATTCCATTCTTATGTTACTTTTCTTCCCAAATATGCAGGTATACTTCAGTATAATACCGTAGACCTTACTTCTTAATTCAATAAAAAAGGTATATCTTTACAAATTCAATTTTCTGAATTATTTTTATTATTATAAATATTATCTGCTCTTTTAATTATCGACAAATGCCTCTAAAAAAACTTGAATTCCTTGTTTTATCACACATATTGCTACCTCTTTTATTATTTGTTTCTAATTTATTTATTGACGTCTGTTTTGGTCGTGTTAAATAAATAATTCCTCCAGTTGTTTATGGAATCATTTTGCCTGAAAATCTAAACGAATTCATTTTAGCTAAAGAAGAGTGAATAAATAAGTCTATTCATCGAAAGAAAATCGAAATAAGAAACTTTTAATACAAAGAAGTAACACGACGTCTTTTTCTTTCAATTTTTTACCCCATAAGGTGTATACTAAATGTAAAATGTAATCAAGAAATTAAATCAGATGAAATTTTAAATGTGTTCAATTAAAAATACAATTTGTTTCTAATTGAAGGAACACTACGTCATGTTACTGTTTTGTTTCTGAGTAAATTATTTCTGAGGAATAGATTTATCGACACATTTATTTTAAATACAGTCAGAATATGTAACTATTAAAGAAGAATTGTTAACAATAAATTAAATAAATTTAAGCTTCCAAATACGAATTAAGTTTTCCTATCTCATCTACGAACTTGCTATCTTATATAAACATTTATCACTGAACTATTTTCCTTTGAACACTGCTCATCCGCGCGGAGTGAAATAATGTTCACATTTCATGTTGCATTGTATGAACGAATTCCTGTAGAATTATAATGTAAGTCACCAACAAGATTTACTGCAACAGCCTTAACATTTTCCGGGTATTAATATAATCCTTTGTCTGGAACAAAGGGGAATTGTTTGTAGTGCTGTTGTTTCGTATCTTGTTTAATCAAGAAAACCCTCAATAAATCTTTGTATATAAATATGTCGATGTTCTCAAATGGACTTATTTTAATAACAATTTACGTGAATTGGTCCTAAAATAAGTTAAACTATTTAATACATTTCCATTGTGTGATAATATTCTCAAACAATATTCAGATCTTAATTTAAGAACTTAAACTAGAACTGACGCATGTATTGGTACTCCCTGGAATTAGGGATCATTTAGCGCACATGAAAACTTTACATAGTGTAAAATAATTATTAATTGAGAATAACTAAATCATGGACGCCAAACCTCGATTAATGCTCTCGATATTGTAGTGTTTCATCCAAAACTTAATAGCTCTATGAAATCTTTAAGCACCTATGGATTTGTACAGCATCACCAGACTTAACTCGCACTATTTCCGTTCACCTCTGAGAAATATGGTGAATCAATAAGACTGGATATTAATTTGAATACTCAGAGCATATATTGCATTCAAAAAATGCTATTCCCGTTACACAACATCAAACAATGAAAGAAGTTACTGACGATTACACAATAAAATTGCAACACAGACGATTGCACGTAAAATATTAATGTTTTTTTTTGCCTTTGCTGATGAAAACATTATTAGAACGAAGTTTTCAAGAAAGTTGACATAACTTCGCGTCTGACTGCAACCTAATGATAGTTCATAATTTAGAAATAACAAATATCTGTAAACATATATTATTAAATCAACTTCACTTTGCTTTTAAAAATGTTTATTCCGAGTTGATCAAGTAAGGTTACTGTGATAAGTGATACATTTCGAATGAATCCGAGGTTGAATGTACGAGACATTAAAATAATAAAATGAGATTAAAAGTCACTTATTTGCTTCAAGTAGCTATTTCCACAATCCTTATTTGAATGAATGATGGGTATCGCCAATCAAGATGGCACTGTTTCACATTCCTAACCTGTGATTTCTTTAACACATGTAGAATAAATATTTCTTTTCGGCAGGTTAAATCAATGACCAGATATCATCAAACCACGCTTCTACTTGAAAAGTTTTAATCTAATTGAATTATCAATAATACACAGTATTATATGTCCTAAATTTGGATATAAAGTGCAACACTATTCTTTTAAATTATCCATTTCTTTTGCAGAATGGGAATTTAAAAGTCTAGATCGCATTGTTATGGATTGATTTGGTTGTAATTGTTAATTATGTCGTAACGCTTACAGTAAGAATTTTCTAAATACTTTACTTGAAAGAAATTCAATCATCCATGTTAATGAAAAAACTTCGTGTAAAATACATTACATTCGGTGAGTTAAAAGTCGGAGTTATCGTTAAGTTCCCGTGACTGAGATTTTTCCTGTTGTGTGTTTTTCCGGTGGTAAATTATGGGCACACTGACTGGGGATATTTATCACGCAGCTTTCCTCCCATTTGTACGACCTCTGACGTGACAAATGGGCATCGCCCCACTTGCAAGTCGGAAAACTTAACAAGTCACCCATGCTTTGCATTCCTCGACGATACGGCACTGCTTCCACTTGGGAAACTTGTGCCACGTGACAATGGCTGACAATTTAATATTACCGTTGTTTTAATTTACAAATATCTTACACTTTATGGTTTTTGTGATGCCTCTTAGTACATTAAAAATACATCCATATTAGATTTATTATTAATATAATTCCTAACGTGAATTATATATAAAAATAAAGGTAAGTGTACTTATTTGGAGACTAGCTCTCAATTTTTTATAACCGTTCATTGCTATTAGCTTATTATACGGCACGTTTAGTAAATTATTTCTTGGTTATAAAATATTCATGTCTTCTTGCCCTATCCTGTTTCGTTGAAATACATCTCACAAGTTTCATACGTTAATTATATTTCTTTTTATTTTAATAGACAACTAAAAACTATTAACGTTTGAAGTTGCGAGAGGTTGCATGTGAAAGAAATTAAATGTAGAACTATTATATGCACTGAAAGGTAAGAGTACATACACTGGCGTTTCCGAATTACTCCAATAAAATTGACAAATAAAACACACCATATTCCTTTCTATATTGGTCACCCCTCTATTTGGAACAGATTATGTTATATGAAATATAAAGCTTTAAAGTAAACTTTTAAGATATTTAGATAAGTCTATACACACTAAAAAAGTTTAGGTAAGGGAATACGAAGTAAGGTCCGGCAGTAACTTCAAAATTTTCGCAAGCACACAACGAAAACACTTTTAATTAACAAATAGTTTAAGCCATATATCTTATTAACTAACAAGTCTGGTCTTTTCATAAGTTATTTTAAAATTCCACTCATGAAATGCATATTTTAAAATAATTAGAACATCACATTTCACTGATCACTATGAAACTGAAAGCATGTACTAGGTTGGTGGAATAGGAAGTGGCAACCAGCTGACGATAATCCTCTAAATTAGTTTGCTCGAGAATATTTAAAACAGTCTTACCTTATGTATGGTCTTTGACAAGTATTGCATTTTAAAATGATTAAAATAATATATATCAATATTAATCAGCGTTAAAATTCGTCTCATCAGTATTAAAAATTAATATAAATAATAATAATAAGTTATGCCAGCGTTTATTTAGAAGTGGTTAGTTGTATTGCTTCCAAAGAAACTTTAGTATTTTCGCAGAGACATGACGATCTCTAACTAACTATATGTACAGTATTTATGTATACGAATGAGATAGTGGCATTTGAAGAAATAAATATATAAACCATTGCAGAAATACAAATAATCCTATTCAGAAATAAAAAGGAGTATCAGATATTCTATAAATTGTAATGTAATTTGTCAACACTTGTAAACACAACACTTAACTACAGAAATGAAATAAAGAAATTACTCTCGAAGGAAAACTAAGTATTTTTAAATGCTATTGTTGATGGACGATTCCCCAAAAAATGGCGTTGCAAGTAAATTGTTTCAATCTAGAATCGGCCAATTAAGAATTAAAATTTATAACGTCCATTATTTTTTGGTCTCGTTCTGATTTTAAATTTGTGATCACCTCTCCTAATATAACTTGGATTTTCTAGCTTATATCGTATGCCTTCCTACGCTGTCATTACCGCGTACGATTTTGGTAGAGCACAAAAACTATCTTTCTTCTTCTTGGTTGCCAACGATTCGAATTTTTCTGCACCCGTCTGAAGTGCTTTACTATACGGATAGCATCAACATGTGTGGAATGAGTCAGACATAAGCATGTTCTCTACTAAACGCTTTTTTAAGATTCACATTTCATTTCGTAACGCAAAATTTACCTAATTTTGAACTGAAACGGTTATATATATATATATATATATATTTGTAATTTTTAATCTGGTCATTTTCTTCCCATTTTTTATAACCCAGTCGTATATCTGCACAAAATTCTTTGAACGGTATTAACTGTTTTTTTATTTGCTTCAGCGCAACTATTTTGTACCAGGAAGTCGTTTTTCAGTTAACATTCATCCGAATATATTTTAATCTTTATATAGACGATACAATAATCCAGAAATGTCATTTTTAGAGCAGCTTTTAATTAATATATGTCAAGAATAATAGAGGCCCGATTACTGATCCTTGAGGCACCTCTGGCTTTACGTTTTGTTCTACTGATAGTTCTCTACTAAGTTTATCCACTTCAGTACGAACATTCAGTAGTTTCTTGGCCCAAAGCACAAACATGATTATATTTTAAAAATTAACATTATTCATGAAATAATCTATATGATCACATTATTTCATAACTGACTATTTATTTGGTAAAACGTTATGCTACTAAAAGGTTTTTGAGTTCTTTGTAAGGAATATGCTGCAATCAATCATTTTAAACATCAGCAACAAAAGACACATATTATTGCCCTTTTTTAAAACAAGTTATTTCTTCCCAAACTGGAAGGATATGTTAATGTGATTGAGGACTTACAATTATTTGAGATATTCGGGATATATTTACATAGGTATATAATGCGAGTTGTAAGGACGTTGGCTGAAGGTTTACTATAACGTTGTCCATAATTTACAAATTAATGGAAAAATAATTGCGTGATCCTTGCTGCCTGATGGAGTACGCAGACACTAGAAATTCGTTAATGCTATAGGTCAAAGTAAATTGCCATCCTCTTCAATTACGTTTTTCTTCCTTGGTCCGTAAATAAAGCAAGGCATCACTGAGCTACGGTTATTTGAAATGAGGCACGCCTACCGCAGCAATGCGGGGTAAATTTAGCAGGCGAGTCATTAGTCGACGCTCCATTAGCCTTGACAGAGGGACACGTGTACAGGTGTACTGTGTCCCAGAGCTAATGGTTGTCTGTACCGCAATCAATTACTTCTTACAGCTCGGCCGCGTGTTTATCGTACCGTACTTGCTCTCGCGTCGTTCCACTATAGTCTGGCTACAGTCGCAAATCACATCTCCACTCATCATAGTACCACGAAATCATTTTCAAACTGCAGTAACATGATGGCACATGTTCATGGTAATTACGTGAGTTAACAAATAGATAACGAAGTAATTAACATTAAGTGATAATAAATGCCACACAACGTCACAGTAAACCTTGTTCCTTTCGTCAGGTGTTGAAAAATCGGAAGATCGACGTCGCCTAGTTTATGATGCGGTCGTTCTTAAAGTTCTTCCTATCTTTAAAAACCTAACGAAAGCAACAAGACTTGGAAATTATACAAATTTGAATTTTTTCCTTTTATATATATATATATATATATATATATATAATCAAATAAAGACAGACATTTCGCCATTAAAGTTTATTTTCATGCAATAGACGTGTGATGAAACTTGCACAACTAAACGAGTGCGTTAGGAATGAAATGTTAAAGTTATAGCAAAGTGAATATTTTCATTGATATATTAATTTGAAAATATTATATGATTACATACGATATCACCCGTTATGTAAATAAAATATATTATTTTCTAATTAAGGAATTACGATTTTATTCACTACTACTAACCGGTGTTCATAGATTAAATATCAAAAGGAATGAATATTCCATGATTTTAAAAATGTGATCCTGCAATAATTCTTCTGCAATTTTAAAACTACACGTTGTTAACGTGATTGCACTACATTATTAATTGCATATTCTCAAATTTCCGTCGTAGCCATACTACATTGTTTAGGATTCCTTCAAATAAAACATTCAATCGAATGAAAAGCAATTACTAGCTGCAAATTAATTTCTTAATGTTTATTTTAAACGCATAAATACAGTGTTGATTTTTTTTTACTTTTTGATAATTGCAGATAACGTGCTTCAAACATTCAACTGAAATAATAAAATGAGTTATTACCGATCGTCGCATTTAGCCCCAGAGCATTTATTAGTCTAATTAGAGCAGTTAAGTGATGCCCCTAAATATAGCTCTAAGCTAGGAAGTTTGTTATCCTTGCGGAATGGTGTAATGCCAAAAATAAATAACGTTCCACATGTTTGAATATAATTTAGGACTGACGGTGGATTTAAAATCCAAAATACACTGATTACTAAAATAAATTACTTGACATCAATATGTGGCGATATTAATGAATTCAACGTGAATATTCAAACAAATTGAAATATTTATGGTGATTATTAAGTATTATTAATTTACACCTGTTTATAACACTTCGGGTTGTAATGGGACACAATTCTCTGGAACCTGTCATATGTTTGTTCCGGATTATATTACCAAGTTTGGATAAAAAAATATTATCAATTTGAATTGCAGAGCTCAGTTATGGTAGTAACTTATGTCTAGAATTTTGTAATATGAGCAGGTAAGTTATTCATTTAGTCTTATATAGTTTAAATTGAATAAATGGACGATAAAAAACAGACAGCATTAAAAATATAATTTGATTAACTCCAGCAAACATTACGCAACCACATTTCTTTAGATTTCATATCAGAAATTGTAAATGTAGTTGGGACACTAATAGGAGGAACCTGTCTTGCCTCGTGGATTAGGAGACACATTACTTTTCTAGTCGGATTCTGTAGTTTAAACTCCAATTTATGTTATTTGACATTTAATATATATATATATATATATCATATCTACATCTTATAAAATGAAAATGACACCAAAAAAATCTATAATATGGCTCGTAGCTGTGTGAGTTGTAGAAATATTGAATGTAAGGTTATTCATATGCATGACTCATAATGTAATAGACCTTAATGAATTTTGTAAAAATGAACAAAGCATACATAAACAACCACAAGAATGTAAATTGTTGAAGAATGCTGAAGCTGACAGTCCAGACTACGTCATGGGAAAAGACACAGAAGGTGTGGAAGAAAACAGAAGACTTCAAGTACCAATCCCTTTCAATAATTGATTGAGAATGTCAATAACTTCCTGAATGCGCAATTATCTTCGTAAAATGTGCGAAATGGTTTTGTCTACAACATTTTTTATGGATGAAACAATGAAGCAATGAGTAAGAAAATAATGAAAACGAATGGACAGATTACAGTTTAGCTTTCCCGTAGGATAACGAAACTCTTCATACTTAGCAATGCAGGATGTTTCAGTTGCCTCCGTTGAATTTTATATCCAAACAGAAGAAAGAAAACCTTGAAGACGTGAACAGAGCAATATTTAGAAAGTGGTTCTTCCTCACGGCGTTAAAAAAAAGTGATGGACGACACGCCATATCACTACAAAATAAAAAGAGAAGGCAACCAATTATTTTTTGGACTTAATCTGGGATGACAGCTTTGTATACGATATTGGATATATCGTTATATTACTGACATTTTTGGTACTTTTTCTTGTTATAATTTGTGGAATTCATATTTATTAAATATTTTAAAATAAATTATGAAATAAAATAAAACGGAATTTGACACACATAAGTCCTCTAAGTAATTAATGAGACATGAATACAGTTTCTCCTAATCCTTTGCGCAGGAAAGAACCCTAAAGCCTGCATTACTATTTGATACTATCATACAATTATGTTTGTGACTTACAATTTAACGGTAATAATTATTATTTTATGTACATTTGGCAAAATAAAATAACTATCATCACGAAAATCAAAGAACATTGACACAGTATAAATTTTCCTGAACATAAATTATCAATTAATTCCGAATATACTTTCGAACTATTTATAAATTTTAGATATAAATGCCAATTATAAATCAATATTAGATTCTGAAAATTTACATATTATGTACATTCTCTTAATGTTAAAACCGACACAGACATTTCATAACCACTAACTCAAATTATTAAGCTCTCAGATCTTATTCACTACGATTCAACTTTTGTAATTTAATTAGATTGAAATTTAATGGTAGTAACTACCACTTAAAAGAATTGTTTTAATATCTGTTACATTTATAAGTCGGTATCTTTGCATTTATTTACGTCTTAAAAGACTCAATATGTTGCTTTATCAAATAAAAAATATTTAAATATTGTCTGCTTTCTGCTGTTCACTTATTCACTGAAGCAGGTAAGTTTAAACTCTGACATAATGTTATTTATCATGTTCATAAGCCATATATCGCAGATATGAAATAGCATACAAAGTAATTATCACATCCTACATTCGTTTAAAAAATACATTTCAAGAGGTGCACAGAATCCTGTTCTCTGTGAAACTACTATGCAATTTGTTAGTCATTGCTCTTTGGTTATCGGGGATTTAGCGTGTGAACTGAAAATATGATTAGTCGTGTAATGGCATTTTGTTTGATATTTAAATGTTTCAATTAGGAGAATGTTAAGTGATGAAGAAATTACAGGTACACGAAAAGAAAATGAGTATAAAACTGTGACATGTTAGCTCCAGGGTACAATGTTGAAAATGTTATTAACAAAATTTAAATCTTCATGATACCAGCAGAAAATTAAAAGTTACTGACGTTTAGCTACTAAAATCTGTACTTTGTTAAATGCTAATAACAATTGTTGCTTTTTTCTTTGACAACGTTAACAATTTTGTTGATAATAATGTTAATATCGTGTCGATTGTGGCAGAAAGAACAAGTTTACACACGGGTTTAATATATATTTATAGAAGACTACGTGAGGGTTATCGGATTTGATGGCTTTCCCCTATAATAGCAAGAGAAGGGATAAAAAAGGGGATGTGGAAGGTAGAGCAAAGTAGTCTAGGGTAACCGGGCTGTACTTTAAAGATCCTACCCGCTGATTCATGTAAAAGTGAAGGCTTCCTTAGAGAAACCTACATCATGCCCTTCCGACGATGGAAGACTGGATTGTTGTGGGGACGCAATAAACCCGACTTCATGTCTCGATAAAATTTGAGGGGCAGGTGGCTGCCTGGTCCAAAGGGATCACTGAGCAACTCTTAACGGATACCCAAGGGTTATGACTCGGTAATATTCAGCCCTCAAACTGACCAATTTCGTCTGAGGTAGTGAATGCCTCAATTTAAAATCCGTGGTGTAACGCCAATAAAGAAGGTTAAATAGTTATTTTTGGATAACAGGCTACATGAGGGTGATCATGAAATAGTATAGGTAGGAAACTGAAAATAGGGGATGTGCAAGGTAGAGGAAGGTAGCCAAGGGGTGACTAGAGCCCCCGGGTTATATTTTAAGGATCCTACCCGATG
The DNA here is from genome assembly GCA_034510155.1 of Eucriotettix oculatus. NCBI lineage: Eukaryota > Metazoa > Arthropoda > Insecta > Orthoptera > Tetrigidae > Eucriotettix > Eucriotettix oculatus. The sequence continues at coordinate 107,715,288 of CM067376.1, read as the reverse complement.
TTTCACCCAAAGATGATGCAGGGCTCACTCTAGAAAACCGACATCAGGAAGGTTGGGCTTTTGGGTACTCTTCTCACGCCTTCTGAATGACGGGGGGGGGGGAAGTTAACCTTCTCCGTGTCTCCACCAGATTTATAAGGCAGTTGGCTGAATGATCCAATGGGATCAGCCCAAAATCTTCGACTCCAGTACAGACACCTCCTACAATAGATGGCGTCTTCCCATGTGAGAACCTCGAAAAACCAGAGGGAGTACGAGGTCCACGGATTTGAGTTTTCCTGGAAATAATTCAGGGATAATCTTAGACACAACTACCTCATCCGTGAAGTTAGTCGTCAGGGTGCATCATTCGCGCTGCCATGTTTGGGGGCAGATCATCAAATGTTGTATATGAAACAGTGCCCAGTGATTGAGTTGTCTCGGCTTGTAGACACTTTCATTAAAAATGCGAAAGCTTTGTCTGTGAGGGAATAAAGGTACCAGGGTAACCAATTTTGTTTTTGTGTAACATTTGAAGTTATATAACTTTGGAGAAACCGCGAAAGGCAAATTAAAATTGTAAGTGTAGTACTCATTATAAGATTTTATTCTTTAATTTCATTGTGTGGGAGAAGGAGATAGGATAGATTTTATTCCTTTTTCAGAAGAGCTCAAATTAGAATTTCAATATTTCGAGTTTGCAATTATATTATTGTTCTTATGGTATTCGAATATTAAACGACTTTTTTCATCTCCCAGGTTTTTTTAAGCAGGTCAATCTGCAAAGCTGTTATTGGAAAATTGTGACATCCAATAGTAAAAATCTTGATGGGAAAAAAATTACAAATGTGTACATCATTATAACAAGAGGAGAAAACTCTTATAATTGTAACTCATATAACATCACTAAGTAATACTAGTAATTCGTCTGTATAATCCATAAATATTAGCCAAGGAAATGACTTTCAGGCGATATTTGCCAGGAGCCTGGGATTATTGTGTAAGGGAAAACTGCAACAGAGGTCATAAATTATATAAGGTTCGCTGCAGGCAGTAGACAGTATATGAGCAACAATTTCGCTGAATTTAGTAAATCACAAAAGTGATGAAAATTAAATTATTATATTTTTATAAGCTTTTTAATAAAGTCGTTAGCTTCATTTTCGGCCTAACCGACTTTTAGAAGTAATTTTAGTTTAATGACCAAATGAAACAAAGTCTATGTTTTACGTACGTTGTATACATGCATGCACTGTTGTATATAAGTCTCGCTGTAATTAAGTGGGAATTAGTTGGTTGAAAATTCCGAGCTCATATATTCAATGGCTGCCTGTTTCTGGCAATGGTTCTGGACGCATTCTACAGCTGCGCCAATGTCAACAACTGCACGAATAAGTTCCTCAGTTAAATGGCCCGTTGAGTCTGAGACAACACCTTAAAAAGCACCCTTAATTGTTGCCACATTTCACAGCAATTTATTACTCGGTAGACATGTGTTAAAACGATCCTGTGGCATCGCTTGAGCACGAGGCGTTACGCAGTCGTTCGGGTAAAAATCGGAAAGGGAATATACAACAGTTATCTGTTAAATATTGAAGCCGCTGTCTATGTCGTATATTCTGTATAAACGAAAGGCTACTAGATAATGAGGAAAATGATTTATAACTATGGCATAAGTCAGACAATACTCTACTAAATTAAAAACATTTAACATTTCTTCCACAAGTCCGTGGACTTCATCGGGTAAGCTAAAGTAATAAAACTTATTGTACACTGGTATCGAAAAATTGTTTATGAATTTCTCTCAAGGTATTATTCCAAATGAAGTTATCAACTTTTTTCTCTTTTTCTCAATAAACCAAAATCGGCAAACAAAGTTTGCCAATTAGTTGAATGAAATAACAATCTTATTCCTCCACAAGAACAATGAAATGTGAGACAAAAACAGGCGAAAAATTACAATCGATGAGGTAATTGAGTAAAATGATGGAAGACGAGAAAAAATATTTATTGTAACACTTTGTAAAGTATTATGGGGATTTTAATTCTCATTTAAATTAAGACATCAAATAGAATAAATAATAAGAAAAATTAAAATTTGATAATATAATTACCTAAATGACAAATAAAAAACTTATCTTCCTTATCTTCAAAAAATATGCATCTTATAAAATGAATTTAAAAGTAAAATTAAATAATAACAAAGAAAACATTATTTTCTAAGGGGACGATGAGCTCAAATGCCTGGTATTTATTATTTATAAGACTAATTTTTCGTGACGACGACCACTGTGGCATTTAGTGGGCGGTTTTGAAAGATTTATAGTTCACACCGGAACTCGTAGGTGGATCATTACAGGAACCTATGGAATCATCGAGGCGGATAAGCTTCTGTTACTCTGTGTCTACCTTAAAGTCTGCTGAAGCCCCTCGTCTCTGCTACCACCAGGTGTTTCCGTCCGCTCAACAATTGAAATAATTTTAACCTGTTTTATTTCTTTCCTTTCTCGTTCCTTCAACAACTGTTGTGATTGAAATATTATCAATCGCTTTAACTACTTTCCTCTCTGTCTGAATTCTTCATCCAAACTTAACAAAAACCCCTCCTTAACAACGTCTTGATAATAGCTTTTCAAAAACTAACTACTCAATATTCTCCACCAACCTCGAATCCCCTCTCCCGGCGAATTACCCACAACTTTGGCCAATAGGAATTCATCTTTCGAGTTCTTTCGAGTTCCCAATAAGGAGTTCACACGTCTCATCCAAAGCCGCGAAAAACTCACGCACCAGGTTGTTCCACTTTCCATGGGAAAATTTCAGACATGTAAAATGTTGAGATCAAAGCTTATCCACCCGACATATTTATGATCTTGCTGGGTCAGTCGTGACGATTCTTAAACCCTGATGCGGCCATTCAATAGATGTTGTGATGCCAGGCCTTCGCTACCGGAAGAGCAACGACCCCTCGACTTTCGCAGCTCGGAAAATTTAATCTAACAGAGTTATTTAATTCAAATTATATAAAATAACCCCTCTAATAATTTAGTAAACAAGTGTACACTACAAATTTTCTTAATTTTTCATTATTTCAGAAAACATAGCACGAGTTTATGCTTACCTAACTTTCCTTTACGTATTGTAGCATCCTTTAATAGTTCCCTTCAAAATCTCTCCAAGTTATTATAATTAATTTTATCCACGGAACTCAAAGATGAACCACGTCCTTCCGTCAATAATTCATTTGAGTTTCTCGGCTGTACCAAATAATTTAAGATAGCTCCAGATCATAATCTGTTAGCTCTTGATCTTGTTTCTCTATTTACGTTCATTATTATAGAATTAATTATTTCAAGTTGGAATGTATCGCATCTATTTAATCAATACCGTCTCCGTCTAGCTGAAAGCCTAAGGGCACACAATTTAGTTTTTAAGTCCGCATCTTTTATTTTCAATCCTTCGCTTTTCATCGCAAAAATGTGTTTCACCGTTGTTTGTGGAAATTGTCTTGAGGGATTTAGAGAAATTTTGTGTCTCTTTCTTGGACTTTCTGCCTCTTTTTTATTTTAGCTAAGTGGATGATTTTTTGTATTAATAAATAAATCGCCCAAGTTTCATGACGTAAATTTGGCAATTAAAAGTTCTGTTATGACCATAAACTGGTATAGGAAACCTACATTTTCGGCAAGGGGCGTCAACTACTTTTTCCATTTTCCCATTAATCAAATATTACACAAGATCTAATTAAATCTAAGATGTATTATATTATATTTAACATATTTCTGAAGGTTATTTTGGTCGGGAGTGCAACTAGTCTGTTACTGTAGCTCATATGATGAGGTCTACGGAATTGAAGAAGAAAATCGTCTGATTTGGCCTACGTTATAATGCAGTCACCTTAAACAGACAAATTAACCATATCATACTATATAGCCAATAGACAGACAAAATTAAGTGATAAAATAAATAACATACGACGTATCCTTTTTGATTTCGTCACGAGAAAACAGGAAGAGCTTTTAAGAACAACACACCGCACAAACTGATGAACTCCAAGATATATAATATAATATGCAACTAAAACTTGAAACTAATGAGTCTGATGGTTGTTTTACTGAAATAACTTCTATGGGTAGTAGGTAAAGTTCTAGGGTTTCCACTACAATAAAACAGTGATTCAACAGCGACGTTTTGTGACCATGTGCATTGTTGTGGATAATTATGGCTGTATCAATAACTTTTCCGCATGAAACTATACTGGGAAAGCCTTCAATCTTAGAATAAAAAAGATATATGGGTGGCGAGTGTAATGTTGGTTTATTTGTGGTGCCATGTATCAAAAGTTATCATGAACTGAAACATTTCTAGAAAGGGATAAATAACATACTATAGTTTTTACAACTATAAGATTATATACTTTTTTAAACGGTCATATAATAATATTAAGCGTAAATTTAAATCAAAAAGTAAGTTTCAACGAGATTATACCAAAACAGCATTTTTAGCTAAAAAACTGGTCCTGGGGGCTCGAGTGGATGCAGTTGACTGACATTGAATAGGTTAAAATAGACAAATTTTCCTCGGAAACCATCATAGATACAGTAATGAAGTCACAACTTTTTTACCCTTATGGCATATGTGTGGGATCAGAATAAATGATTTGAAATATTAGTTTTGAATAAAAATAACTCCTAAAAATTTTCATAAGAACAGATCTTTATAAATGATTATTAATAAAAATTCTAATTGTAATAAAACTTTTGATTGCTTCCACACAAATATAGGGTTAAAAATACTGTGAAAATTTAAGTGCTATATTTATAACTATCTTAACATTTGCAAGATAGGTTCTTCCAAGTCCTCTTCATATTTAACCCCCGTCGGGCACAATGTCCCTGGCTGGCTGGCACTTTCAGCTCCTGAATATTAACAACTCAACTTTATAGGGATCCATAATAAATAGAATAAATAAAAACATGAAGTTTCTTGTTCAATTCAGCCGTTCACCGGGAGGAAAAACGAAATTACAACAACTTTTTATCAAAATTAGCTCGAGAGGCCGCAACGATAATTTCTACGGGGTATCATAAAAATATTATTATAACATTACAAAATGATCTAAATAAGCTATTCTGATGGAATAAATAAGAAAATTCAAACTTAAATATGTGACGAAATCGGTCGAAATGAGCCTAGCAGTAAACGAAACAGTGTCAGATAAAATATTTCCTTAGAGAAATTCAATGTGCCTACTCGAGGCAGTAAAATGCTGAATTTAATATCAGAATGGAAAAATTTCGACCAGACCGGGACTCAAACCCGAGTTCGACGAAGGATTAATACAAAATTTACAAGTTTCTGCGTGCTTAATTTGGAAAAGGAAATTATTTTGCCTATAATTAACTACCCACCATTACGCGGTTACCTGGTAATTATTGAATTATCATTTATTATGAAGGAAAAAGTGCTTTCTCAAATTCGTTACATAAGTTGTTCAGTAACCATATATTTTCAAGCGAGTTCCCTTGACAAATGGTTATTAATAACTGTTAAAATTCATGTAAGAGATAAGCAGATAATAACTCTCTTTCAACAACTTCTAAAAATTATACTTTATAAGTTAGTATCCATATCTATACTTATAAATAAAATTGAAGTGTCTGTTTGTATGATTGTCTGTAATAGACTCTGAAACGGCTCAAAGGATTTCAATGCAAATTGAGAGATTAAAAACATGAGATTTCACTGAATTATGTTGTCCATATTTCATTTCGATATATTGCAGAGGATATTAATAAAATATAAATATTAATTCTACGGGAAGGTTTCTTAGCATACGCGTATTCAAGTCTCCAAAAATTGATTCTGAAAAGGTTTAACTGATTTCATTGAAAATTTCAAGGATTGAAGCATGAATTTTAACTTCAATTTTCGATATCTTGGAGAGTTAAGAATATATTAATGTAAATATATATAAATCCACGAATTGCCGCGTGAAAGGCGGCGTGAAAACTAACTGCGAGTTATAAGTCCTATTAGACGTTCCTATACATTCATCCTTGGTAAATTTTAATATATAGTAATTGCTCATTTTTAAATTAAAATAAAATAAATATAATTAATCCCAATTAATATAATTGAAGTTTCTGTTTATCTGAAAATTTGTATCGTATTGTCTCCGAAACGTGTGAAACCGGGGCCTGTTCAAAACAAACTGCGAATATTAAGTTTTCCCCGACGCGATCATAAACAAATGAAACCGTACTTTTTATATATTCAATGAAATCAAGTTTAACAAAATTCTGTACCTGCTGATTCGTTTTTAGGGAAAATAAAAAGAACGAAGTCACGGGCATAGCTAGTCTGATAATACAATTTTACTTATTTATCGTATATGTCCATATTTAAGTGCTGTGCCAAACTGATTAGAGCGATTAGTCGTCATTAAAAAACTGTTAATTTCGATGGGATAATTCAGCGGTGCAAGAAATGTGTTTTGAAAAAGCCATTGGAGTGAGCAAACTACTTCATAAAATTAATATTTACAAAGCAAAACCTAAAGTTATATAAGTACTAATGTTAACCTTGTTCCCAGTGCTTTAAAAGCAAAAGAGTTCTGTTTTTCAATGGTCAAAAGATGAGTGAAAACGTTAATTATAAGTATTAAGAAGACGTAATAATTTGTTTCCCACTCTGAAGACTTCTCGGAATGATTTATAAACTATACGTAGGTATGAATTGCAATATTGAAATCAAATTGAATTTGGGCAGTAGTAAGGCACGGGATGAGAAGAGTGGAAGATTTATAATAATAAAGGAATCAAAGCGAGGAATAAGTTATTAAATAAGTTTTACAAGAAACTGAACCAAATTAAGGGGATAATATGAACAGTAAGCTCTGCCATTTAAGACGAATGCTAAAAACAATAAGAGTGGACGGGAAACTACACAATACATAGTGAACTCTGATTATAGTCATACAACGGAATAAGAAAGTACGTCAAAGGGATCAAACATATATATTCGACAAAAGTGAAACTAAAACCTACTAAAAAGTTATTTTTGCTAAATTGTACCATTCAAACTCTGTTTTGGCAATTCTACCATATTAAATTTTCACCAATTTCGTAATTTGCACACGTTGAAGAAATATTTATAAACAATGATTTGAGAAGTTTTTCTCACTACTTTACTTTTATTATATTATATCCACTTATTTTAGGGAACCAAAAAGTACTTGACACGTCTGTTACGCCACTTGTAACACATGATTACAATTTATTAATCATTGTTTTACATTACATTGCAGAACATTACAGATAATAGGAAAATTAACAACTTGTTTAATTAATCATGACATTCAATAGTATTACAAGCTGTTGAGTAAGGTAAAAAGAGACCATAGTGTATTCACTCAAGATAAAATCTGCAATTCTGATCAAGTAACTTTTCAACTCTGTTCCTACTCCAGACCCGCTTTTCCATCAGCTTACACAGTACCAATAAATCGTTAGACTGTATTTATTACGTTGAATTGGAATATTCATTGCTCTCTGTATAAGGAGGATTACTCTTTGGTAAAGCGAGACCTCATACATAGTGCATGAAACTCAATAAAGTAGCTCAGTTATTTTCTTTCGCTGGGATCCCCAACTCAGAACTTCATTATTTTCAATACCAGATAAATCGTGGTAACATTTATTTCATTACATGAACCATTTTGTTTACGTTCATTTGAAAAGACTTTCACATTTAAAGATGTTTTTTTTTATCAATTTCTTCGCTGTCTTGCCGATGAAGTACAGTCATAGACAAACATATTGACAAGGTGGACAGAGAATTAGTTTTATAATAAAAATATTATGTTATTTAATCCAAACTAATTACAATTTTATTCAAAAATAAAAACAATACGTAAATCACTCGGGACATGAAATATTTGTGAAATTATTTGAATAACGTATCACACGGTAATGATTTTTGTAAAAGAAATTTCATATACAAAACAATTTTATTGAGCACAATAACTTCTTATACTTATTACAGGGTACGAGACTTGGGGAGATTGTTACGAAAGACAATCTCGATTTGAATTTTAATGAAAGTGACAGACTAAGTATGATTTTCCGGAATTTCACAAAACTCAAGCTTACAGTTTTCCGTCTTTTCTGTGGATTCTCGTGCGCGTGTCTTCTGGTGACTGCGTTGATGTCTGATTGTTTGATCCGCGGTCCACCGCATCCGTCTGCTCGATGATTTGGACTGAAGAATCAAATAATCGAAATTTTTAGATTACTGTCCGCAGCGACGTTCCTCTATCCACGCCTCAGAACGAGGCATTCTTTTCTTTTGATTAACCTCCAATAACGTTCTACCTTTCTTCAGGATGCGTAAATTAACGCTTTTTTCTCCCGGCAGTCAAGTCTGCCGATAATATTTTTCTAAATTTATTTCAATTAGTAATCGGAAATACATTTCAATGGGCTAATATGTTGACATAGAAATTAGTTATCCAATTTCTTTAATGTGACGTGATTGAGGACCATTCCAGCGAGTGGATCTCAAGTCAATGATTTAACAAAATCACGAGGTCTCCTCCGTCATCAGCTTTCTTCAGGTGGATTGGCCAACGCTTCTTTAACCTTTTACTTGTTCTATTCTCCAGCAGTAGGGAGCTCGTATTATGGTGTTCCAGTATGTTGTGGTGCTTACTGCTTCTTTCTTGTATAATTTCATTCCTTAATCTTCATGTTACTTTGGTAACCTGCGATGATTTTGACTGAAGTATTTGAAACGTCGACGAGGGAGTCGACGATATCTCTAAGAATTTTTTATTGAACCCTTTCAAGGATTTTCATACTCGATTTACTGGCGCATCCCCATAGTTCTGTACCATAACTCCAAATCGGTATGATTGTCGTTTTATAGAGTAGATGCTTATTTTCAAGTGATAGTGTCGATTTTTTGTCGAGTGGCCATTGAAGCTCCCTATATTTTAAATACCTTATGATTTTTCCAGTTTAATTTAATCTTCTTAATTCTAATGTGTAATAATAATAATTAATTGGTATTTCAATGCATAAATAACTAATCATAACCATGAAAACAAAATAATTTCAGCGTAATATACGGTCACTGCAATATATCACAGTTTTAAGACAGTTATAGACTTCAGCTTAAAATACATTGTACGTTTTTCGAAATATACCGTTAAAATTATGCATGATGTGACATTACTTGAAAATTTTTTTAATACATAATGTTTGAAAATTAAAACGTACATATTTATCACATAAAAGTGTGCAATAAAGTGATACTAATTTCTTCAATTATATTAATGAAACTTCGCTTAAATATTCACGGAGACTCTAATACATTCATTATGTCACAAAAATAAAATATAATAAATCAATAGTCGTATTTACTCATCTTTTAGAGTTCGACTCTGTTTCTTAATCCAAAACTACACAGGAATAACTCCTAGGCAATACGGTTTTGTATTAATAATAGTTGTTTTTCTCTTAGTTAAAATTATAACATTAGTAAAATTATTAATTTTTGCTAAACAAGTTTTAATTCATTCCAAACAAAAGTAACTTCGTTACGCTTTTACTTCCTACTTTTTCCTTCGCTCCCACATTTATATGCAGCCACTTACCCTTATGTTGTAGTTTGATAACATTTTGTCAGTGGTCTGACAGAACTACAAGTTTTAATTTACAAAAACTGCCAATACAGGTAAAATTCAATGGCCATACTTACACACATTTTATCTTTCTTCTTCTGGAAAATATGAATTTTACACTAAATATGCATCTGGCTGGCTTGCTAATGGTTTCCAGTTAGAGTAAGTAATTTAGTTTCGTGTTTCTGATATTTCAACTTTGAAACGTTGGTTGGAGCTATAGTACGGATTTAATTCTAATAATTTATACAATTTATATTCAGTAAAATTTTGATCATAATATTTTTATTGTGGTTGCAAATTTGAGAAAAATAGTACTTTTATGAGTTTTATATTGTCTATTTGAGAAGAGATCGTAAAAAAAGAGAAGTGATAAATTTGACATTCATTTCTCCTAAAAGCAGTAAAATTCAACTAATAAACAAAAAATAATATTAATAAGATTCTCATTATTTGACAGATTTGTTTTTGAGTCATTTTTCATAATTCAGACTTGAGAAATGCAGCTTCCTCTCAAGTACATCTTCAAATCTTTTTCATATTCTCTTTTACATTTATTCATATAGCTCCTCTTTCCTGCAGCTTCCTCTTTCCAGGTTTCATTTCCTTAAACACACAATGGAACACCTGTTACGGCATTTATCCGATGCTTAATATGACCTCAATGATTCTAGTGCTCTTTGCCGACTTATTAAAAGTTTGTGTGCAAGTTTAATGAACTTGCGAAAGTGCAGACCGAAGAGGAATTTCATTAGTTCCGCAGCGCCTCTTGGCCACGTATGAAGCCAATGCAATTTTATTTTACGCCAGAGCGTAAATGTGTTTAAGTCAATCGACATTTAACACACGTTGTTTTATTACATGCTGCAGGATATAATTATAATCCATAATTAGAACTGCCATCATCCTTTACCTAACGAGACCGCATTACATTCTAGAGAATTGTATGCGTGGAAAATATGGCCATGATATTTTGACGTTATTATATTTTATTAAAGAAAGAGTTTCATTCCTTCTTCATTGTAGTTCAAAAAGTTAAAAACATAAAGTTCTTATTTCTCACATAGGCTATAGTGTCTTTTCAAAAATATATAGGTTTCAATATATTACTATTTATCATTTCTGAAAATTTCCTTTTGTTTCACGCAATGTGTGTTATTAAGACTTAGGACTGTTTCAACGCGAATGCTGTCCGGTATGAATATAATGGCCTCAGACGCACAAAATCAATTCGTAGTGAAAATATGTAAGGGAATTAATAAACAAAACTAATCGTAATCTTTATTATTATTTATTCAAATAAACATAAATTTTACAGCAGGTTTCGGAATATTTTAATTATATGCAAACGAAACAACAGAATTGATCTTTATAACCACCGTAGTATAACATGAGACACGATATTTAATTTTTTACTTGCGTCTGTCGTTTGTATTTAACCTAACTCTAAAAATTCCCGGAAATTACACCTCTGTTTAAATAAACACTAAAAATTACCGACGGCTTGCGACTGGTGATTAATTTACTTTTTAAAATAGTCCTTGTTAATTAACTACTTATTTAAAACTTGTCCAGCCTTCCTTAATCAACTGCATTTAAAAGGTAGAGGAAGCTTTAAAATTAAGTTAAAGACTGTATACATTCCGCCAGCAATACTATTGCTGACCAAGATGGCGGAGAAAGCGACCGGAAACTTGCTTATAAATTATCCTACTATGTTAAAACACGTGCAATAAATCCATTCAGTATATTACTGCTACTGACTTTGAAATTGCCTATCTATCTACGGATGAAATTTTTTCCTGTCTGATTAAATATGGAAGCTTATGGAAGAATGTGCAATGTATAGGTAAAATTTATAATAATTCAGAATTAAATATTGTATTATTCCTAAATAAATATATTAGTCAAATATAGTTTACTAAAAATATTGATCAATGGTTTTAAAATATAATTTATTCTTTCTCAATAGGAAACGTTTCACTCATAATATTTTAATTGTGTTAACTATTTAGCTTATCAGTTAATTGTAATTAAAACTTGTTATTAGCTTTGAGAGCCTTAATTGTTTACTATTTTCTTCACTACATTTGCTGCTTTTGATTTCATTTGTCAGAATAGGACTGCTTTATATTAGATAACCCTGCAAGAAAAGTTTTCAAGGTTTTATTATTTTCAACAAATAACTAATCAAAATTTCCGGCAGATGATTTTTGTTTCCCACATTTGTATAATAATAGGTATTCCTTTTTTTGTTATAACTGACGTACGGATTCCATGCAATGGCCTTTACTCTTTGTAAGATTGCACTCACCCGTTGTCTCAAATAGTTCCCATTGCTCCATTTTCATTCAGTCGTATGAACATAACTTACTCGTGTAAACACAGATGTCCTTTCTGAACTTTCTGTGATGGTCTGTTAGTTATTTCTTTAGGAATCTCAGCAATCCGCCCAGTATGCAATTATTAACCTAATTAATAACTGTTAATGTTGTGTCCTTTCCTACTTGAACCCGTCTGCTTTCAATTCTTCATCAATAAATGTAATGTATTTCTTCTTTGTGTCGTCATAAAACATTAAAAATTAAAATAGATACACTTTGGCGCGGCAAAGATTGCTCCCCTTTTTAAAGTTTATTACGGTTCACGTATCAAAATATGATTTTTTTGGAACTTCTATTAGCATTACTACCACTAATTTTTTTTATGTTCATTTGCGTTTCTAGTTTATTCTTTTATCTTTATGGAAGTGATGTAGCCGTTCCGGAGAAGTATTACTCTAAAGTTTAAGTTAGAGTAATACATTTGTATAATAGTTATTCTTTTTCCGATATATATATTAGAAAAAATAATGATCCTTGAGGAACATTAAAATACCTAAATAATAAATCCAACATTCTGTGTTTATTATTTTACCACAAACTTTGTTCATTCTTTTAACGCCGTACGTCGAAAGAGAATGTCAATGACCAATTTATCACTTTTCAACATTATAACCAATGGGTGAAAACATTTTTAATTTGATGCTGAGTAATATCCACTGTCTATTCTTTCTCAAATTAATAAGTTCACACCACAAACGTCCTATGTTCGAATTCTGGCTAGGGTTCCCTTACCATGATGTGATGCCCCTACATAGAAATAAGTTTCGTTACTGGTAGAACATTAGCAGTTGGTGGGACAATAAAAAAATTAATAACTCGACAGCCTACTATAATACACTTATAGTTTTATTATTATTATTATCCACTAATTCTAACAATTATTTAAATTATGTAACAAATAAGTTCAGCAAAAGTTAAAATTATTTTCAATACTACAAATACAAATTATGATTACAATAAAGCTAATAAAATGATTAAAACTAAAAGTTAATCGGTTAATTACTAGACTCTGGAGTCAAGGCGTGTGAAATGCACAATATTCATTGTTATATATATTTGCTGTAAAGAGGTTATACCGATCACAGAAGTTGAGTTCCTTGTTTTCATTCTCCGGTAATTTCTTCACAATTTTCGGAATTCAAAATAATACTTACACACAGACACAGTGCTTCTTCATAAGGTGCAATCAAAGTTCATTTTTAAATTAAATAAAAGAAGAAAGCCTAATCATTTTATCTTTTTTAAAACTGTTTATATTTTACTACAAAATAATTGACTTTATAGTAAAAAAAAGGAATTCACGAAGCTAATAAATATTTAAGAGTCCTTCAATTTTACAATCCAATCTTTGTATATATATAATATGATACCCAGTTGTGTCGTCAAAATATTACATGAGACGGCGCAAATGTGCTCTGCCGTCGATTAATTGCTTATTCAAATTAGTTTTGCACCAGATAATTATGAAAAATTACTATAATTACTTCCTTTTCGAGCTATGAGTTTCAGAAATATCCCCAGTGCGTGGTCACCAATTATAGAACGTACCCTATCATGTTTGATCATCGAATACCAAGATTTTTGCGCGGCAGACGACAACGTCGGTGTGTTTCAAAGGAACCGTCAAAAATCCAGTCTCAGGGCGGCCCAACTGCCTAAACCAAAGGATCCATAACTTCATGTAATCGTAAAATATAAAAAGGACTATTAACTCATATAAATTGAATTTCGGTATTTCAAGTACTCAAGTATGATCTTATTCACAGATTAAAAATTTGTCAAACACATTTTTTAATCAAATTTATGCTTATAATAACATTACATTGGTTTATATATATGCAGGGTGTTAAAAATAGTGTCTAAAATTTTGAGAGGTGGCATTAACCACCAAAAACATGAAAAAAAGTCCAATGAAAAGAGAAACGCATACTCTCTGAGACCTGACTATAGCGTCTGAAGACGTTTGTTTGTGAAAATATCTTAAGGACACGGGTTCTCTAGCACCCTACACGGTGAACAACAGAAGGAAGGTTCACAGGCTTCAGATGGAGGAGCATGTGCTACATTAATTGGAAACCAGTGTGCGGCGATTGACAGCAGCAGAAGGAGTGAGTCATTCTTCAGCGCATCCAGGCACTAAGGCCAGGAGACCACCGAAGCAGATTGCAGTTTTGTCAATGGCTCTTGCAGATCCACTGTTTTCGAGAAGACTTTATCTAGTGACGAGGAAGAGCACACAAAAGATGGCGTTAAGAACTTTCATAACCAGCATGTGTGGGCTGATGAAAATCCCTAGAAGGCATCTCCATCAAAGTACGTGCAGGCATTATTCAACTCTTTTTTTAACACCCTGTATCAAGTGTAACTTGAATGGCTCAGATAATAATACAGATAAAACTACTGACACTAGATACAAAAAATTAGTAATATAGACTTATATTTGGATGTAAGTACTAGGAGTGTGTCAAAATTCAGTCTATGAACGGTTGAACTGCAAGATGAAGAAACGTATATGCTTCATCAGTGCTTACTGCGCTGAAAAATACTCGATGACGGGGACATCATATTTTTGAGTCGTAAAAGCCATCCAGTATTTAAAAACATGGCGCGGGATATCTTTTCAATTAATAAGTGACGTCACGACCCACCACATCAAAATGGCTTTTGTTATCTATCACACTCTTAATGTAATTTTATATAATTCAATAAAAGGAATTAGCGTTCGTACACGGAACACACGGAAAAGGGGCTTTAAAACAGATGGAAACTTCAAACTTTCTTTATACTTATAATATTATTTTGTGAGGTATGTGTTTTTGTCTATTAGTACTGGATTTTTTATATAGTGAGTTTAGCATGTGTTCTTTTTTATGTTTCAACATTGACAGAGGGACTAAAATATAGGGCTCTAATTGCTTTTGTTTACCAACTCTCTGGCCGTTGTTTTACAATCAACTCATTACACAAGCATGTTTTATTTATATTTTTTTCTCAACTATAGCTATTAATAATTTATTTATTTACTGTACTGGCGATTTTTTCAAATAGAAATCAATTTGCCATTTTTAAGGGACCCATGTACTTTGATAATAAATATATATTATTTTTGAGCAATGATACTACATTAATTTTTATCTTTAAATAATTTATGAATTACAAATTACCATTACTTTAATTACCTCACATTTATCTATCCGTATATTAGTCAATAATACAAACTCGGAGAACTAATATTTATTTCCAAACAGGCTAAACAATAACAATTTTCATGACACTTTTATCAAATGGGTCATTGTATCAAATGCTTCGAGTGAGGTACTAAATTTAGCTTCAGCTTTGAAGTTTAACACATCTGAACAAATATTTTGTGATTGTAGATTAGTACATATCCATCAATGCCCAAACAGATAAATGAATTGAAAAAGCACCGGTAATTACGCTCATAAACAAACGAAAACATGAATAAATTTAATGTTAAATTCATTCGGGACTGTTAAGTAATTAAGTAGATTTGTGTGAGCAAATAAATAAATATTGGATATAGTGCGGTGGTATTTCAATAGCCAATCTTTTTTTGGCTCTCTGGTTGTTGTCCCTCTGAAAAGTAAAAGAATATACTTTACTCGTTAAACACCTCACATACTGACACTTTGTACATATTTCATAAGATCCACCGAATTTGCACTGAGAACGTCATTTTTCTTAATCAAATGATAATGATTTCATTATTCTGTAGAAATTAATACCCTTCCATTTATACACAAAGATAACAGACGAATTTCAGATGATATTTCTATTTCTGTCCCTTAATACATATAAATATGGTAAGTGCTTGTTATGCCTATCCGAATGTAATTGAAGATATTAAAAATGTTTGTTTTATGTTTATATTTGTTATTAATTTTTCTGCTATGGCACAATAAAGATCATTAGTTGAAGGTCCGTAATCTTTAATGATTTTATATTGATCATCAAGGGGATAATAGTGGCCACTTTGGCCTCATTGATATTGTCGATATCGCAATACAGGGCTGCTTCTAAATCTGGCAAACCCTGTGCAAGTAATTTTTGCAACAGTCACGAGTTACAGGTCCTTTATAATATATGCTCTAATGCAGGGCTGCTCAAACGGTCGATCGCGAGTGTTTTTAAAGTCGATCTCGAGAAAAATTTACCGATATAGATCTATTCACAGATTTTGTTTTAGTTGATCCTGAATTAGGTCAGAATAATCCCCAAATCAATGTCTTTTATCGTAATAATCCTCTGCTAGCGGTGAAAGGCGGCTTTATCAGAGAAACGCGCGGTACTTGTCAAAGAAATTCCGAGTTGCGCGACGTTTTTGGTTCCTGCCGATTTTTCTATAAACTTCGGGTGGAGTTTTTCGCGGCACGCTTACAAAAAAAACATTA
Source organism: Eucriotettix oculatus (assembly GCA_034510155.1). Taxonomy (NCBI): domain Eukaryota; kingdom Metazoa; phylum Arthropoda; class Insecta; order Orthoptera; family Tetrigidae; genus Eucriotettix; species Eucriotettix oculatus. The sequence continues at coordinate 107,698,828 of CM067376.1, read as the reverse complement.
GTTAGGTACTTGAGAACATTCGAGACTTTGTCATCGCCGAAATAAATGTTGCGCCTGTGGGAGTAGGAGTCAGTTTTGTGACATTGTGTCGAGCTAATGACGATTTCCCTTTTTTTTCTCATTCCATTGCATTATCCATCAACAAGTTTTGTGTTCCAAAGTTCTAAACATGGAGGAGATTCTGGGCATTGCAATAAAAATTGTGAATTCCATCCGTGCCCGTAGCTTGAAACGAAGGCTCTTTAAATTGCAGATGGAACATAGTGAATCTGCTGAACACACTGATTTAGTTCTTCACACGGACGTCAGGTGATTGAGTCACGGTTTCAAGAATTATTGCCCGAAATAATAGCTTTTCTGGACGAAAGAAGTAATGACACTCGGGTGCTAAAAAATGGAAAATGGCTGACTGATTTAGCATTTTTGGCAGACATCACAAAGTCTTTAAACACCATTAATTAGGAGCTTCAAGGTAAAGGAAAATCCATTATTGAGATTATTAGCGCAATAAATGCATTCAAAAATAAATTGCAACTTATGATAGATCAACTGTAAAGAAATGATCAGAAACATTTTCCATCTTTGAAAGCAAGGATTCCTTAGTTAAATTTTGATATTTATGAGGGAAAATTATTAAATTTTTTGGGTCAATTCGAAAGACGTTTTTTTGATATCAGTTAATTGGCAAATATCGCACCTTTTATGAGTTATCCTTTTTTGCATAAAACATTGAGGAATGTGTTACTGAAATAGCAAGTCAGTTTAACATGAACTCATCTTCTGTTGAAAATGAGGACGTGCAGATTATATGAGATATACATCTCAAAGCCACAGCACCTGGTCTTTTATATACGAAGATAAATATCTGAATCGCCCTTCAGTGGACTTAAATGTTTGGGTCAACTTACCTGTCCGAGTCTGCATTTTCTGAAATGAAGATAAGTCAAAATATCGCAATCGACTAACTGACGAAAATATATCATCATGCTTGAGATTAGCACTCGGTAATTACGTACCATCTTATGAAAAGTATGCTGAAGACATGCAGTGCCACGCTTCAACACCCAAACTCATTCTTTAGTTAAGTTTAGAAACTAGAACTCGTTTGTTTTGTAAGAACCAATAAACTCGAAATTTTGAATAAGTACGAGTTTTTTTATCGAATTTTTAGTTAGAACCTACCTTCACTAAAAAAATATATTTTGCGGAAACTAATTTCTGTCGTTCCTACTAATTCTACGTGGATTCGTGGCTACGAAATTCTGCAACGTCCTTATATATAATGTACTTACACCTGTGCCACGATATACCTTCCTACCTAGACGACAATCCTGCATCACATATACTTGCAGACTCTCAGAGTCTAGCAATATTGAGGTAGATCTCCAGCAGTTCAAGTTTGAGCACTCCTGCTCTAATGAAATCCGTATACAGTATACTTACATAACTGAGTTTTGAAGTAAGATTCATACACCAAGCCATTCTGTGGTACTGAATAAGAGTTTTACCATTTTTAAAAGCTGATCAAAATTCAAAATAACATCATAACTACATTTAGAAAAAAAGGTTTTTCTACAAGCCATTTCAAGATATGAAAATTATATCTCCCTCATTACTTTTGGTCTTTCTTTGCCAACTTTGGTTGATTATAATTTCGTTTTATCTTTAAGGACTGCAAAATTTCTTCTGCATCCTAAACATGATCCATTTCAATGACACGCAAAGCATAAAAGGAATAAACTCCTGATACTATGTTGAACTCTTCACAAACATGGTTTCTTCCTGTGCACAACCATTAAAGCATATAACAACAATGTTAAGTGTGGCGCCATTTTTTGTCAATATTTTCATACACGCATTTTAAAGTACTCGTTTCACAACTACTTGACAAATATTTTTGAAATCCACACCATAACTACAAATTACGGATTGGACACTCCTCGGTACACATCTTGTGAAAAGGTTTCTCTTACTGCTTTCTTATTGCACTTCAGATTTTATTTTTCTTCTTTCACAATGTGTTTGATAATGGTAAATTTCATTATCTGCGACGAGATCTGATTTATTTTCCGTCGGGTAATTTTTTCCAGCCATTGCAAGTTTTTAAGATGTCTTTTGAAAATGTCCCTCACATTCTTTCATTTATATTATTATCGTTTGTGATGAATATAGGTGGAATATTATCTTATAATAAAAAATCGTTATAAAATATGAATAATATTAAATTTTACATTTATCTATTACAATGTACAGTAATTTAATAAATCTTAATTTGCATTGTCGGCTTTCTTTTTATAATAAATACTACATGTATATTTACAAAACTTATACAATATAAATTTCTTATATTTAAATAGATGAGTTAAAACAAAGGGTCGTATAAACTAGTCTTCCCATAAAATAGAATCACTAACACAAATTGGTAGTACAGGAAATCAGCAAAAGATTACAAACAGTGGTAGTTACCTTTTCCTCTCAGCTTACCTGTAACTGTTGCTGGACCCAACCAAACTTCCGCGTTGAGCGATGATCACGTTAGAACTTCTGACTGGATCACGCCTTCCTTCCGTTATTTAAAAATCCTCCCCCAGGACAATCTTTTTTACGAAGAAAATCAAGAAATAAAGACACTGACAGGGGTCTGAAACAGCCAGTAGTGTGTGGCTTTCACCCACGAAAATCTTTAAACCCTTTCTTCGCGACGTGTGTCCACCCAGGAACCGCTTTAGCATTACATCGGAGTGGTGTCGCTCATGTATGCCGTAGGAAATTTAAGAAATGTGCTTATCAACTGCGTCCATTTCATGTTTCTTTTGACGGAGGACGATCTGTACGAAAGTTCTGATTTTGTCCCAAGCCTGTTTGCTGTTGCTCACTCTTTAAACTTAATCTTCAGCTAAAGTTAAAGTTAAATATTATTATCCACATCATAATCTTCTTTATCTCCCAACCATCATCTCTAAGTCCTTAATCTACTGAAATCCATTTCCCTTGGGGTTTTAATAACTTTTTCCTCTCTTCCTTGTATCAATCAGGTGGCGGGGCGCGATCCTATCCAATAATAATTCTTATCTGTCCTCTCTCGGAGGAGCCGTTTGTTCCCCTCCATTAACGAGTTTTGGAAAAAATTCCATCCTCCTCACCACCCCATGTCGCCAAATTTCACGGTGCATGTGAAAAACCCCAGTCGCGCCGTCGTGTCTGCAACCTGTACCTTCCCTCACGCAGCTTGCCATTTGATTCCGTACAGTCAAATTCTGTAAGTAGTTGCGTTTCTTCGTTACAAGTCTTTTTATAATAATATGACTTTTGCACATAGGTGTCGTATCTCGACCATCTCAGGGGGGGCGTAAAATAAATACACAACTGAATTTAATGGACCTTAAAATATCTTAAATCAAAGAGCAAATTCATAAATTAACGCCAAGTAAAACATTGCTATACGCATAAATTTTACTGAATTACCCATCAATTCCCTTTTATGTATTACATTCAACAATTCTATTTGAATCACACAGCGGATTATAAGGATAACTGCATTTACAAAAATTTAGAAGGTAGAATCCACAATTATGAGCAAATGTTCAACTAATATCTAATTTTACGACATATTTTACATCGTAAAGCTGAAAGCAATTATTAATGGCAATTTTGGTATAAAATAGTTTACATATATATTTTGTATATTATCGTTTATGGAACAGTAACAATGTTTATCTGGCGGTTACGTATAATTACCTATTATTATATGTAATCATCACTAGACGTGGTAAAATGTGAAAAAATTATTCAATATTTATAGAATTAACGGTGAGTAATGGTGCGTATGTTAAATATCTTGATTGAATGAGCCATTAGAATACAGCGCAGATTTTTAAGAATTAAAATGGTTATTTTCAGTCACTGGAATGTGGCCAGAACTAAATTTGAATAATGACCTGGCATATCTAGTTAAATGAAAGACCGAAGCATATAAAATCATGTTATTATTAGAAATTACATAAGATAGTTCCATATCAAAAACGAACAACTTATACTCTTGAGTGGTGGGTAACACATGGGGGGCTAATACGAAAAATAACTACCTCTAGAATTTTAAAGCCAACCGACTGCTGTGATTATACTTGTACAAAAAGAAATAATGGTTGGTATCATTATTTTAAATAAGTGTTGGATGTGTGTTGTACTTTCCATAGAGGCACACTTGAAAGTTTCGTGTAATATAATCTACGAATAATATTGTTTATTATGCCGAATGGAGGAGTAGTACGTAGTGTATTCGACGGTTGATATATCGTCTCATCTCACCCTTACGATAGAGGAGACTTGCATCAATCACAAGGATCTCGATCATCCAGAAACTTGAAATTATTACATAACTACTAAAAATTAAAATTTTGTACGGAATATTTCATATGAATTATTTTTACTTTCATTTTAGTTTTTTTTTAATTTTATGTTCCGAATATGTACTTACTGCTTTCAATTAATAGCCTTCTAGTCATTGATTACCAAAAAGTTATTGTTCTGAACAAGATTACTTAGGATTAATTCAGTTTTTAAGTACAAAAATGCTTATGTTGCTGAAGGTATGGTAAGGAAAAGGTTGGTAAACACTGCTCTAGAGAAAAGAAAAACATATTTCCAAATAACCATTATTCCTACTACTTCAAATTATTAAATATTGTAAGATTATTAAATTAGACATATCAGACTTTTGTGACATTTAGAAATACAAAGTTTGCCTTGCGCATTGTGTTTGCAAACAAATCGCTGATATTCAAGAGTTGATTTTTCATTCTCGACGCGATATTGCTATATCTGCAACATCAAGCAAAAATTTTTTTTTGGGTAACAGACTACATTAGGGGAATCCTCAAACAGACAATTCCCCTTTAATAATATAGGAAGGTAGTAGAAAAGAGGTATGTGGAAGGTAGATCAAGGTAGCGAAAGGTTGACTAGGGCCCCCGGGCTATAGTTTAAGGATCCTACCCGGTGTTTCACCTAAAGAGATGTAAGGAAAACCCCTACAAAATCTGCATCAGGTAGGTCGGGCATTGGGAACTATTCTCACGCTCTTCCGAATATCGGAAAATGAATTGTTCTTCACAAATTGTGACTGATATACAACAGTGAGAGCTTTCATTGTTTATTTTCTAACTGATAAAACTTTTAATTTTGAAATTAAACTCAACGGTTAATTAAAAGTTTTTTGAATAGGTTGTGACTTTTAGGTTGTCTAGGGTTGATTTTATGATAGAATATTGGAAGCGCTGTACACGGGTTTCACGTTCGGCAGTTCAAGCTGGTTAATTTGATATATATTCATCAATTTATCACATTTACCAAATTTAGATATGATTATGTATAATAACCGGCAAATATGCATAATCATTGGATTTATTACTTTTACTGTAACATATGTACGTCATATCAGGAATGACGCGTGGCAAAACATGCCGAAGTAATGGGATTCCTAAGATGCATACGTCTCATTTCGCTACCCTCGTTCCTAATTATGTTCCATTCTTTCCATTTCTTCTCTTTAGTTTATTTTTTCTTGCTTTTAATTACGCAAAGAATAAAATATTACTTAATTTATCAAACTAGCTTCGACTCATAGTTTTCTGTTTCCAAAACTCACCCCTAATTTATCCTGTCTGTTCCTTTGTAGTGGAGAAATTCGCCTAAGAATTTGCAGTTCTATCGTTCCAGGTCCACAGTTATTACTCCAAAATGATTGCTGTTATACATGTGTTCTTCTCTTTGATTGTTTTGAGATTATTCGTCGGTAGAAAGTTGGAGGGGATTTACAGATGCTCTAAATCTGAAATGACAATGAACTAATAGCGCAAAGTGAGGTGCTACCGATTGACGAACTGTACGCGAGAAAAACCATTTGATAGCAGGAACGTTCGTATGGCGACTAGGTATAACTGGTTTAAATGTGGCGTAATATAAGTCTGGTGTGCAAATCGATTCAAATGTTTTAACACGAATATGTTAGATCGAAACAAATGTGACATGCAAAGCCAAAATTGTTAATGCTTGTGTAATATATTTAGAGGTGATTATGACCAAGTACTAGACCGAAAGATTCTGATAAATGACTGACGTACTTAAATAAAGTGTTTAAACTGTCGAAAAAATTGAGACTGTGTAAGGGTTAAAATAAATTAACAGTCAGTTAACTAAATATATAAATATTTATAATTATTTGTAAATTTAAGGGATTAATTTCGAACATAAAAACCGATAGTTCAAGATGCCTTAGTTTGTATATATTGGCTTATATAGATGTTCTTGATTGCGATTCAAAATTCTGGCTTACTTGGCGTCATACGGGTAATGTTTTTATTGCAGTTTTTTGAAGGGAGAAGTGTCGCGTGCGTTTTCCTACTGCAAGAATTCCGACGCTGCTAATCACCTGGCGCCGTATTTATTCTATTGAAAACGCGTCTGCATTGTCTCCCCGTGTTTGTTTTCTCTGCACTGATAGGTGGCTGGCAGAGGGGAGGACGAGTATTCTGTGTAAAGTTTTTCTTGTGGACGCGGTCTGTGTGCTGCCAATCTCTTTTTAAGTCCAAGCCGCTTTATCAAAATTTTATTTTTATAAAAAATAACAAAGCCCAATAAATAGCACAACAGCATCGCGATTTTTATTCGATAAACGGATACCCGTGAATGTCGTTTGATTGGTATAATGAACTTCCTTTTTGTATTTCAATTTTATGACTAGTAAGCATGACTGTCATAAAATATTACACAGGATAATTACAAATCTTTATCATTCTATGATCCTTTTATAGTGCTCTTGGATAAAATTTTTGAATGATTTTCAGAAGCAACATTGAGAAGGTTCCATAATACTACAGAGTATTCTGGTTTGTACACCAATACAACAATATTTCGTAGAGTGGTGGGTTTGCTTCATGATCAAACTACCCGATTTAGAATTGGCTTTACGCATAACCATTATTTGTACCTTCTACATGTAAATCATCTAAATTGTACCAAACAGTATTCCTTTTATGGCTTTCAATCATTTTATATGCGCTATAAACTACAGTCTCAAGAGGCCAAATCAATTAAATGTCTCCTTCCTTAAATTTTCATATTCAAAAATCCAAATTTCACTATGAATGTAGTAAAAATATTTATGGGAAAACGTTAAACATTTTGCGTTATAACATGTAGGGTTAGTCGGGGTGGAAGAGGACACCTTATTTTTTGAACTGGATGTCCTGGATGTGAGTAAATAAGGGTGGAACATTGTACCTGGTCAAGTGATCAACTGACCAAGTTCTGACTGCACCTTGTGAATGAACTCTTGTTATGGTGTTTTACATCTGTAACTTATAATTTTTGCAGCTTTTCGACAGAATATGATTCACAAACTCCTCGCATTTAACTCGATAATGGTATATATTCGTAAACTAGGTGTCTTTGGCTGCACATGAGTTATGTATAAAGTTTAAAAACTTGTATTAAACCTCGGTGAAAAACTTTAAAATGAGACTAGTGTGAGGAGCGGAACGGGATATTTCAGTATAAGGCAAAATGTAATGTGTTCCTCAAGAGAAGAAGGAAAACTGACGGACTCAACATACAAGAATGAGTTAAAAAGTTGCTGAAGCCAAAAAGAATAGATTAAGAAAGATTAATAACGGAAAAAATAGGAATATGATAGCAAAGATTGCACTGTTGCAAAACAATCGTTTTTCAAAAGGAAAAATCGATAAAGCGATCAGCCGTACAGTAAATAAGTATAATAAATTAAACACAAACGGTGTTAAGATTTTTATTAAATTTAAATAAATTTTATAGCACTAAGTGTCTATACAAAACGTCCCGGAAAATTTGTTTCATTTTAAAGTTTCATCAAAAATCTTAAGTTCGTGGTTTTAGTTATATTAGTATTAGATTAAGTAGGTAATAGAATTAACTAATGTTTCATACTTTTATCAAGCCATTTTTCTTTTCTCATCATTTTAAATATTTTTTTAAACAATAAGTGCCCCGTACCGCCTCGACTTCCTCTATGTACTCCTCTAAGATTCTCTAGGGTCAAACATGTATACTTATATATAAAAAATTATTCAACTAGAACTAACCAATAGGGTAATAGGAAAATTTTTCAACATGAATATGATTTGAACCCGACTGACAAAGCTTCTTTACTTCTGAAAATCATTCGGCAGAATGTTCTTGATGAAACTGGACTCGTAAGAACAAAAATACTCATTTTACCTATCATTTTCTCATTTACTCCATACGCCAGTAAAAAGTTAAAAGTATCCAGAACGAACAAAATTTGTAATTTTAAAATAACTTAATGTCTCATTATAAGTAACCAATAGGTGGGAGGATTTATTGTTCACGGATAGACAACGAAATTTCGATCATTCGACTCACTTTATAGTGTGATTTCCAACCTCTTCATTCTAAACTATTCAGTGTCACTTTATTGTCTAAAAGTAATATCAAAAGTAATTTTATACTATTAATCCATAAACAAATGGTGTTAGATTGGGAAGGGATATTTTGAAGGAAGTTAGGGAATTCTGCAACTTGGGAAACGTAATAACTAGGGATGGTAGAAGTTTAGTAGACATAAAGAGTATGATAGCAAAGGAAAGGACGGCTTTCGCGAAAAAGATGAATTTAACTTATGGGTAACATAAGTGTGAATATTGGAGATCGCTACTAAAAATGTTCGTATGGAGTGTGGCGTTATATGGGTGTGAAACGTGGACGATAGAAGTTGCAGAAAGAAAAAGAATAGAAACTTTAGAAATGTGAAGCTATAGGAGAATGCTAAAAACCAGATGGGTGGATAGGGTAATTAACCAGGAAGTTCTAATGAGAATAAGGGACGGAGACCAATTTTGAGAACTTTGATCAAGAGAAGAAATAGGCCACGTTTTGAGACATGAGGGACTTGTAAAACTAGCATTAGAGGGAGGCAAAGATTGGAAGTAATAAACATATTAGGGAGGATCCTGTTGAGATGTAGAAATTAAAGGCTTGCGCAGGATAGGTTAGCATGGAGGGTTACATCAGATCAGTGTTAGGACTGATTACCACAACAACAAGCAACATTATTTTGTTCATTAATGGGAAATCGGGATGTCAGGAGTTCGAGTCCCTGGTCCGGTCGATATGTTTCCATTCTTGTCTTTCTTCTAGAAATGTTATCATTTAGTTAGGTTAAACAATTTATTATCTTATTTTCTGTTTTTATATATATATATAGTTCAATAATACCATTATTTTCAAATGTAGTTATTTTTAATCTGAGGAAATGATTATTGTACACCTATGGACAAAGTAGTAGAAAAGTCTGGCGATGATTTTGTTTTATTTTTATTTTTGATCATTGATTTGTGTTTTTTGGACGGTGATTCCGAAAGTGAGATCAAATTTTTATTTCTGGTAGATTTAAAAAAATTGAAATAAGTCTAAAAATTACGAAAATTGAAACTTCAAAATAGACTAACTTTTTATAATTTATAAAATTTTTGATATGTTCTATGCATTTTTATAGTTTAAAAGTTGAGGGGTCTGAAGAGGCGAACCGAGGGAATGGGGTGAATTATTTCCTTAACTTATAATGGAAAGTACTACAGAGGAACCTAATATTATATTACTTTGCATCTTTTATTTATTTATCTTTAAGTGTGACAGGTACATTGGACTCTCGACAGCCTCACCCTCCTTCCCACTGAATATCCACTAAGGAAACTGCAGTTTTAAGGGCCGAAGTTGATGAGACGGAGGGAGATTTATTTCTCTCCATTACGTAAAATAAAATTTTTGGGTTGTTCCATGAGCTTGATGGTTCTCTTCCTAAATTCACATTTGGACCATATTTCTGAAAATTATACTGCTTTTAGTTGATGAACAAGGCGAGTGGTTTTTATCGGCACGACATACATCATGAAAATAAATCAAATAAATAAAAATAAATTTATTTAAATATGCGCTAAAATAGAAATGAAGCCTAAATATGTGGCAGTTTTTTCATTTTCATACAAATTAAGTGGACAATGAGCAGCAACCCAACCCCCTCCCCACCCGACCTCCTCTTCAAACCTGCCAACTGTTGAGAATGCATAATAGAAGCCAAAAAATAATAATTATAATAAAAAATGTTTTAAGTATATTTTGAAGTATTTTATTAATATCCATTTTCCAATTTTTCAAATTTAAATTTTGCGTATTATTTTTAATACTTAAAACGTTTTCGAGCTGAACATTGCTATTGTTGAATATAATTTTTTGTTTTGGAGATTTTGCATATCTATTGCGCAACAGGAAAGCTTCACTTCTAAAATAAACTGATTTGGCAAATTCAGATCTAAAATGACTTTTAGGGTATGTGACTGCGAGAGATTGAATCCAAAATAGCAAAAACTTTAGATATACGTCATTTTGCCCAGGTATACTTATGAGTCTAGATGTACCGTTGCACATCCATGCCATTTAACTGTTTTAGGTATGGATACTACGAATAAAAGCATAGAATTTTTCTCAATTGGTTTCTCAATCACGTGCTCATATTGGTCTGCCATTATCATGATATTAGTGATATGGTTTCATGAAACATAATTGTATTGCTGTACTCTGAGAAAAGTATCTTAATACGAATAAATTTCGTGAGTTAAGTTTACACAGGATTGTGTTTTACACGAAACCGATTTTTTGTTCGCAGGGAAAGGATAAAGGATAACATAAGGGCCTACGTTGACTGTGTGGCAGAAGGCGTGGCGTGTTCTGTACCCGCTATAAAATGATAATAGTCCGCCACAGCATATATACATCCACACGCTTGCCTGCCCTAAATTCTTCCAGAAAAATAAACCCTAGTGTGAGTCGACTACCAGCTGGCTGGGTTAGCTCGCCTTCCGTGCTCTTATGAACTCAGCTGATCACATTCCACAAAATTTTTCTTAACGATTCGTCATATGAATGCTTAGATGCGGTTCTCCATCCCTTTCTACCCTCTTCCAACGTCGACCTTCACAGTACTTTATTAATATATTTGATTTGTATAATGCTCTCTTCCTCTGACGTTGCCTACTTGCCGAAAAACACAGATTTTATAGTTTTCTATTAAATTACGCCACAAGTGCTTTATCTGATGGAATTGCACTAAAATTGACGAAATTCTAAATCATAGTTATTGATTTAATATTACGTTTAATTATGTAGTTTTTGGCTACTATTCAAATTAATACAAGCTACAAATATGTTATCAGTCCACTTATATCGATTAAAAACTATTAAAACCCTTAAGTAAAATAATATTTATTCGACCTGCTGTTGTTTAGCGGTCCCAACACAGAGGTCCGGGTTTGAATCTCCTCAAGGCTGTTCATGGTAACGGAAACAGGGTCTGAGGTTGAATAAAAATCGCTCACCTCGTGAATGTGTCATGAAAGATGGCCTGACAGCCGTACAAGGCCCTAAACTAGGCTTCAGCTTCAATAAATAAGAATTTAAAATATTACTTTCAAATTGGTTTCGCGTTGCAAAAAAAAATTAAATTTTGTAATTAACGTCGACACTAATTGAGTAGAGTATATTTTATGTTGTATGCATATATTGAAAATTAAGTGGGCTATGTACTATAAGGTGCTATAGAAGAATGCTGAAAATCAGATGGGTTAATGAGTAACTAGCCAGGAAGGTCTAAGCAGAAAAGGGGAAGAGCGAACAACATTAGAGGAAGTTTGTGGGGTAATAACAGAAGAGGGAGTGAGGATGGAATACGCTAAGTGGTTTAGGGAGGATCTGGTAGCTGTGTAGAAATAAAAGACTTCCGCAGGATAAGTTAGCATGGAGGATTGAATCAGACCAGTCTTAGAACAGAAAACCACAACACAACAATGGACTACAGTATTTTTGTTTGTCTGTGAATATTTGTATATTTTTATTTCTGTTGAAATCTAAATTATAAGATCGATTAACAATTGTAGTCCACACCTTTCGGACGCTGTATTTCAGACTGCGTAATATATAACTTAATGGCTATTAATATACAATCACGGTCTAGATAAGGATGACGATTTGGGTTTTAAATCACCTTTCAGTAAATTGAGTGACATTAAAATAAGTTCTAGTGAAAAATGAGAGCATATTTTTTAAAATTGTCTAATATGATGTGATCGAAGTTGAAATCGTCTCTTTACCCAAGGATTTGTTCTACATAAATAAGATGAGTTAGGTCAATTTTCCATGGAACTGTTCTTGAAATAGAAGCCTGCGGCCTACGAAAATGCCAAATTCCTGAATCGCGCCAGCTATTCACGTCACTAGTACTATTTTAACTAGTTTTGCGATTGTCTAATAATGTAATGTGGTATTATGTCAAAGATACTATTTCAATCCTAAATTTTAAAACTATAAATAAAATGGGCACAGCTATAATAAAGCAGCGGAAAAATTTAACCAAACTTTACCATTTCACTTAAAAATTCATATTTTAACTAAAAACAAAAAATTATATCTCTAAAAGATGAATTCATATTAATGTTTATCTTTATGTTTTTAGACATCTTGAAAGTGATTAAATGAGTCAACAGACTGTAGAAGAACAGAATTATCAGAATGTTAAAAAAGGATATCGACTACTAAATTTCTTGTTAACACTGTTTGAAAATATTTATACTTATATTTATACTCAATAGAAATAAGTACAGTATGGGAAACAAGTCAGACGTTACTCAAAATCAAGATGATAAATTTTATAGCATAAGTTTTATCTAACTAAGAGATTAGAAATGACTGTTTTCAAAAATAAAAAACGAAACCAATTTGTCAGCAAAATAGCTCGCGCCATTGAATTAGTATTTACTTAATATAATTACGACGCTTCGTCCACCTTCGTGGAAGGTAAATTTAAAAATGGATTAATCTATTACTATTACTGTGGACTGGGCCCAACGACGGTTATTGTCGATTTTTTTTCTTTTCTGACAAATTGGTTGAACTTTTATTATTATACTTAATGTCAGATAATTGATTTTTGAAAAACTGTTTAGATTCGACAAAAAACCGTGAACCGCTAAAGTCTAAGACATTATATTTCCATGCAAAAAATGTATTTGTTAAAAGTTTAATGAAGGAACAGTAATTTTTTATTCAAGGTGATACAGCATTTATAACGTGATTATAATTAATTTAGTTAATTATGAGGTTCCAAAAGTAATTAGTGTATATACATTCAAGGAGCAAAATATAAAATTATTTTAGATTGATTAAATCGCATTTCGATCAGTTTTGAGCAAGAGTTTCCTATTTCGTGTTTGGATTTTTAGACTTAGATTGATTATTTATTCTATTAGTCTACTAGTCAGGAAATAGGACAAGCCAAAGAATTGTTACATACATAGATAAAAAACACAACAATAACATATGTAAAATGAAAATACTTGAATAAGAAACGATAGCATTACACACATACAAACGCCACATGAACAACACATATAACAAGTACATGTCAAAGAAAATACAAAATAATAAATACATAAATGACAAAATATAAAAAATAGTTTATTTAAATATGAGGAAACAAATTAATATAGATGAATGAATAAGTGAAAGGAATTCATACATACGGGAGACGCTAAAAATCGGAATATAAATGTTACGTACTTTAAAAATATTCAAATCTAGTTTTAATTTAAAATTGAACTATTGTTAATGTTTACTTATTATCGACAGAAACCCAAACACTAATTTACCACTTCGAGCTACAGGAAACCTCATTCTCCTCGAACAGTGACGAGTTCCCGTCGGATGATGATTGAAATAAGAGATGGAAAGAGCACAGAATAAACTGAATAAAGCATACATATTGAGTTGCATTACGATCACTTAGATCTTGATAATTCCAGGAAACTTGTTGGGCATGACAATCCAGATTAACAAATTCATTAACTAAGTAAGACACACTAAAAAATAGGATAGTTTTACCTTTCTTTGTAAATATTTTAATAATATATTACGTTTTTATATATGTTGGTAGAATGTTAAATAGCTTTATCCAGCAAAACAAATGCTGTATTTATGGACTTAAAGCGTTTTCTGGTTTCATATTCGCAGCTCTCTATCTCCACTAATAGGAAACAGATTTTCATTAAATTTGAAAAATATTAAGATTTATGTAAAGTTATTTTTGCAAAATTTTTATGAGTGATTTACTCGTTATATTTTATAATTTAAAGTTCTACAGTTATTAATTCATATAATTATATATCTGAATTGTTTCTCTTATGTTGTATTTCTTAGCCATGTAAGTATTGTATGATAGACAACCTAATGACAATTTCAAATATCTGTCCATTAAATGCATGAAAAATAATTTTATGACTAATATCACAACATTATATGTTTTTTAAAATGTGGTAAATATTTCTTTTTCGTGAAGTCATCTAAACATTGACAGTCGCACCCTTAAACTAAAGGCATAACAATTTCAGCGGCGTTTTGAATAATTGTCGCCGGAGGGTCCGATCTATCTATCAATTGAATGTTTTACGTAAGGTTTATTTAAAGCATAGGAATTGGCAAATGCGCCATTTGACTGTGGCCTGTCGGATCGATGTCCTGATGTGCGTTCCCACAGCGACACCCCTTGCCTGGCCCGCACCTTGCACAGCTCCAATCTCGCATCCCTCTGCATTATACACAACTTATTACGTAGCCAATTAACTGGCAAAATAAACACCACACGGCGATTCTTGACGCTTTCATCAGGCTCAAAAAATTCGTAAGAGCTTACCAAAAGACACGCAGGCACAAAGATTGCGAGGTTGCGGTAGTTATTTTATCACTTAATGTACCCTGTTTAATATGTACTTCATTATCAATTTTGTTAATTTTTAGCTAATACAGACGCTTTCATAGTCTTATACAATACTCTTAAAAATCGTGACACATTCTTAAAAATATTATTAGTTACGTAAATTGAACCAAATATATTTATTCAGCAGGAGATTTCAGCTGCAAGGCCATTATCATCTGCAAGTATATATTTACACAAAAATATAATATAATTTTATAAAACAGTTAATTTAATAAAAAGTCTCGTTGATTTCGTTTCACGTATGCATATAACGATTTCCTTCCAATTCTTTCTTGATTCTGCAGTCCATTCAGGGCCTCGGCCTGCTGCAGATTGTCATCTTACATGACACATTCCGAATTTGGAATGTCACGTGGTTAGCGTATCGATTCTCAAGCAGTTATAATACGGTCTTCGTGACCATGATGTCACAAGTATTCAAGCCCATGCTAGGATTCGAACCCGGGACCTCTGTGTTGTCAGGCATGCATCACTACTCACTAGGTCACGGTATGTCGGCTTCGTTATAATATCTTATTTAATATATTTAAAAATCTACGTTTCATCTGCTTATTGAAACAATTAATAAAGACTTTTCCAGTAAGATAAATTGTAACAACAAATGTAGATATTACAATCCCGAATTATACCGATAAAGAGCAAAGAGTTATTTCATTATATGTAGAGGTCATTTACAAATATAGCTGAATGGCTACTCGTCTGATGTACGCCTCGTGATTTTAAGATTCAATCCTTGACGGCTAGGGAGGGTATCACCTACGGTTTTTATCCTGAGATTGTATTAGATTTGATTTCTTCGCCGAACCTCAATTTTTTAAAATATTTCCTTCATTAATGCGTTTCCTAGTTAAGTTCTTTTGTAAATAAATTTCGATTTATATTTTAATTACTCTTTTAATTTAATCCCCCAACCTGTCCTACAACAGATACGTGATTATATTGTCTAATGGATATATTAATTATAGTGTAACTTAGACTAACATTAATGAACCATTGTCTTTAAAAATATTTGTACCATGGGAAAAGAAAACTGAATGGAATAATAACATTGAAAATTTAAATGGAATTTGATTTGTTTTATTGAGCACAAACACTTCACTTCCAAGGTTTTAAAGATTCAATTTATTTTAGGGTTATATGCTACATGATGGTGTTTCAATAAATGGCAACTCCCCTTTAAGAGTAATTTGAAAGCGGGGATACGGAAAGGACAGCAAAGCAGTCAAGGGATAGTTAGGATCTTCAGGATATAGTACTAGATGACAGTCCGCTGTCGACTCGGTAGGCCCAGGACTCAATGGGCTGTAGAGCCATTGAGGAAGGAAGGAACTAGTACTACTCTTACAAAATTACTAGTTGTTTCGTGAAGTTCCTCCTACAATTCTACACGAAATTTCCGACAGGCGTCTCAACAGGTCACTCTGTATTTAAAAAATTTGTCTAACTCAATCTGAATATGACACTTTCTTAGATTTTAAGCACTCTCCTTTTTCAATTCCTTGTGAAATTAGGTTCATGAAATGCAGCTGCTCTGCCTACCAAGTAATTTTAAGAAATATATCCCTAAATATTTGCAGCTGGAATTAGTTATTACCTAAGCAATATTTCGTGTTAGGTAATTCTAAACCTGTGTGGTCTCGTTATTTCTTTATTTTATTTTTAACAGAAACTTTCGGCTGTTGCCATATTCATCTGTTTTATTTAGAAAGTATTACAGAACTGTTTGTTGGTTGTAAGCGTCTAATATATAAAAAGTATGACAATATGGTTAATTTAAATTGATCATAAAGTAGAATATATCTCGAGGTTATTTACATTTGTTGCGGTCAACTAACATTATTGAACCACTTTAGCCCAACTATTGACCTTCTCTACGTCTTCATGTAATACTAATATAACTCCGCCTTTCTTTACCCTTCTCTAGTTGATGATGCAGTAATTCTCAAACAACCAGACTCGTTATGCGAGATGAAATCATATAATCACTGTCCAAGCCATTGCCACCAGTTCCTAACGATCTGCAGTTACCACAGTTTATCACTTAAAGCTCGACATGACTGATGTAATCTGTCAGTGAAAAAATTTCTCCTACTCATAATCACCAAAAATATTCACTCAAGAATATCCATCAGACAATTTTGGCTAAGTATAAGTTTAATAGACGTCTAAATTTTTTGCTGGGAGAAGACCATGTGTAATATAAAAATAAACATAAAATATGGAATACATGCAGAGAAAAATATTCCAATTGGTAATTAGCTCTCAAATTTATCGAATTGACAGCTTCAATAACTTTACTTTGTAAATATATCTTTTATAAACATCGTCGAACTGATTTTTTATATACTTCTTCTTGTGTTCTTGAACGTTTGGTATTTGAATTAAAATATGTCGGGTCAATCGACAACTCATACTTCCTGGTGATTCCTTTGGAAAAAATGAATTCTCGATTTCAGATAAGCATTTTGAAATAATAACTACACACGCACATTGGCTGATGGGAAAGAAACTAGAATTCAGAAGTTGTGGGTTGTCTTTTACCACCAACACCGGAGAGTTAATAATAAACAATTGACTTTAATTTAATCAGTTATCCCAAAAAGTGGAATGAATATTTTATTGTTAAAATCTCTTTTAAATTTTTTAACTTTTTTTCTCAAAATTTGTCACGTCGGTAGAATTTTCATTAGAATTGCCACTTAATCCGAATATTTACTTAGGGATATTTTATTGTTTAAATTTAATTCAACCCTTGCTACCTGATAAAAACTTTCACAAATTTTAATAGTATATAAAAAACAGCAAGAGAAGAACTTGATTGGGAAGAAAATTTGATGCTGAAATCAATTTATGCTTTCAGCTTTTCTTAATCGGGCAGTCCATTTTAATAACTATCAACGAGTCAGATGTACTGTTTATTTTTATTATCTAGAAAGTAGCGACATATTTTGTTAGTATAACATCCCTCTACCTGCTGACGAAACCGTGTTCAGAGTTCATCGCCAGAACGATATCCCTGAAAGAACTCTTATAAGTCAGAATGCAAAAAATAATATTTTATGAAAATCTTGCAAATAAAAACTTTATATGAATTAAGATAATCAACCCCAATACAGTCAATGCGTCTTAATACACCACAGAATCGAATATAGCGCAAATAGAATCAAGTCCCTGATATTGTAATAGATTTCGTTTTAAATTAATTTGAATATAATTCGTGGTTTAAACTGCTTTTATATATGTTGTCTAGTTCTTTTCTCTACCAGCATGAAAGAATAAGAAATCTCCGTACTCAACTGCAAAGTGTACATCACAGCGGAATTCTCGCATTGCATGTCGTGGACAATACGTACCCAAACTGTAATGAAACGCAACATTACGTCGGCCAAATCCTGATTGTCATATTACAACTGCGTAGTGACACGAAAATGGCAGAAAAATTAAGGTAAAAAAATGCAAATGAAAAGTTAAATTTAATTGAAAAAGTTTAGACTCGAATACCAGTATATTTCGTGAAAGTGGAATGCCAGAAGGAACAATAAAAGGTTGGGTTTACGAAGAAGAGAAACTGCGAACCAAACAACCGTACAATTGGGTTTGCTTTAATTTTTTTATCTGAGTATTCAATAATTATCTTTATGAGCTTTCTAATTAGTTTTTTTTGGTGGTAATTTTCATTAATTTTTCTTTGAGTTGGTGGTAATTTCTTTTAGTTTTTTATGTGTCCGGGGGACACTGCCTCGTTTTTGTTATGATAGGTTAATATACCTTGCTTGTAAAGCTTTTTTGCCCATTTCATTGAACTATTTATTATTTTATATAGGGTTTAAGTTAATGATTAATGCTCCTTGTTATACACTGATTCAGAACAAATTTCTATATAGATATGAAAGAAGATGTTCTTAAATCAGGATTGGAATTAAATAAAGGAAGAGTGACTTTGTTAATTTAAACCAATAAAACTGGCAGTCATAAGGTAAAACCATTTTCGATCGCAAAAGTAAAATCCCGCGTTGCTTTAAACAAGTAAATTCTGAACTCGCTCCCCATGGATGATGAGAACGTTTGGATAACCTGTGTCATTTTTCAAAAGGGGGTTGAAAGTTATTTTGTGTAATGTGTTTTAAGCGACATTTACAATTAAAGAGACTCAAGGTAAATACAATTATTCTGCTCATAATACTTTGCAAACAATAGATGGTAAAGTAACTGTAATGTCCTAGTTCAGGCCTTCAAAGATCGTTACCGCGGAGTTAAATTCTCAACCTCAAGTATCTGATTTTCTGAAAACAGTAACTTGTTTGGCTTAGAAAAAAGTTAGCCCCACATCAATTGAAAACTGTTAGAAAAAAATTTATCACGAAGAAAGATGACACCAATGCAATTGATAAACTGGAGATGGCTGTTGAGTGATTTTGCCATCGCTTCTACAGTGTTAGATGCATATTTACAGCAAAGTAATTTTGAATACTGGATAAAAGTGGCCGAGGGCATCCGTGTTGTTAACGTTTTGACAGGCGACGAAATTGCTGTTTTTGTGAAAAGGACTGGCGATTCCGAAAGTCAACAGGCAAGCGTAAACATTTTTGATTCTGAATATGAAAACGCGTCTAATGAATCCCCGCGAAATCATCAAATGCTATAGATGGAATTAGTGACGTGATGGGATGGAAGGTGCGTCAGAGAAACTGAACACACACACACACCTAATGCATCTTGAAACCATCAAACATTATACATTAAAATTCGTTTTACACAATTTCGCCAACTGTGAAGTAAACGTAGTAAGTAATTACTGTTCTCTAACGTTTTTATTTTAATGGAACTGAAAACGCAATAATCAAATGTGAATATATACATTAAATTCACGGTTAATTCACAATTACCAGTAATTCAGAATATAATTTTCGTTACATCGCGAGTAGGTTGTAAAATATGTCCTCAGGATCCCGCGGAATATCAGCGTTTCACTGTATTACGTACGATTCATCTGATAAAATAGTAACATATCATACTTTTAATAAAGGTTGTATTTTCAGTGGTATTCACAGTTTGTTAAGATATACATGGACTATTAGTTATAAGTTTAACATCATTTACTTGAAGAAATTTCGATTTCAAAAGTTGTGAAGAGGTTTAAATTATTGCCAACAGTTTTTAGTCACAATTTAATATTATTTTTCATTATCGCTAAAGGGTCACTTTCTGCCCAGGAATAAGTTTTCGGGTAATCAGACATGTGCCGACCTCCTGTGGTGTAGTGGCTAGCGTCGCTGCCTCACAACACAGAGGTCCCAGGTTCATATCCTGGCATAAGCTCGGATTTTTATGTTGTCATGGTCACGAAAACTGGGATTAAGACTTGGAGAATCGATACGCTGACAACGTATCACTCCAAATTCGTAATGTGTCATGTAAGATGACAGTCCGCAGTAGACCCGGCAGGCCAAGGCCCTGCATAGGGTTGCAGAGCCAAGGAAGGAATGAAGAAATGAGACTTATTTGTCTCGGCAGACCTATTTACAACATAAATCAGTAATATTTTATTTTCTCAAATTCCACACTAACAAATGAATTAAAAACCTTCACATTACGTAAAGAATTCCACTATAAGTTGTTTTAGCCACAAGTTTAATAGATCTCTTCGTAGAGGCTGTTGTTGATAGAAGCTCACTGACACTATTAACAAGTGCAGTCTTCTTACTCAATATAGACGCCAATTACCACTTATTATGGTGATATCAATGCCCAAGAGACGTGGAAAAATATTACAGCAAGATTTTTCCCTTTAGAGATGTGATATTCAAAACATGAATAAATCTATAATGTAGCCTCTTTTAAGTTTCGCTCAGTGAATATACGATGGCTGTTTATAAAGTAAGCACAGATATTTATTTTAAAAATAACTTCATTATTTTCCAGATATTTTAAAACCAATCATTACCTTACACCTCACTCACCTTCTCCACTTGTAATGAGAACCAGTTTCCGTATGCCTGTGATCACAGACGTACGGTCACACCTCAGCTCTTCCTGCACATTTTCACGACCTTCGTTAAACTGTCTAATCCCTTTCTCACTCATTAATGTTTCCCGATACACCTCACACAACTGCCTGTGAATCTTGCTGGCCTACGGTTCCTTGCCTTCCGGAAACGAATCACTGATCTCACTACACAGTTGGTGGGTTGTTCAATTCTTTGAACATTTCGAAACGGTCTAACAAAAAGATAACACATAAATGGCAATGGTTTTGCTATGTGGAGAAGTAGTGTGTCGCGTAAAGTGATAAAATATTTCGAAAATAATGTTCTGTAAGTATTTTGTAAGTAAATATCAGCACTAGCTTTTAAAACAACCCACGTATAATTTATTTGAATACGCCTCGAATAAATACGGTACACATTCGCTGAAATATTCAATTTTAGAAATAGCTGCTGTAGGCAAGGGTCGTTCGGAAATTTCTCATACTGACACACAGTAGGCGATTTTATGCACAAACGGCGATTAATTATTTATCTGTCAGATGGCTATAATCTAAAGTTAGAAACATGTTTATTTAATAGTTCAATTATGGTAACCAAGGGAGATAAATGAATGCAGGTGTTTGATTACATTGTATTTTTCATACTTCAATCCAAAATATTTAAACCCGGCAGATACAAACGAGGTGCTAAATTCAACATTAAAGGAAACTTTAGCATAGTTTTCTGGATTCAAACTGACCAACCTCTAGTTTCAACGGTCAATAACCGCTACGACCGAGGAAAAAGTCGAAGAAGTCTACAATACTGAAAGGTCGCTGACTGAAGATACCCAAACAGACTGAGATGTCAAAGATATCCCTAGTTGGTATACAGAACATTGCACATGAATGTTTGGGCGTGAAAAAAGTAATCAGCACAATAGCTGCCGCGTTTTAAATTTCCGTTGAACAATTTTTTTCGTTTAGAAATTTTTAATTGAACTTGATTTTTGCGTCGATTTATTGCACTACTGCACCAGACAAAATTGTGGGTCGAAGAGTGTACAACTGTTCCAAAGAAAGGAAGAACTGTCCCGCTGGAGAGGAAAGTCATGGCCACTGAATTTTGTGATGCTCATGGTGTGCTTCTCATGTACGAACTGGAAGAAGACAAGACAATCAGGAGAATATTTCGATAAGTTATTACAGCAATTGAAGCAAGTCATATGGCCACAAAAAAAATATCTTTCACCACAACAATGAACCCTTTCATACGTCTTCTATAGTTTCTACTAAAGTTGACGAATTTCGCTTTGTACTTCCATAAGTAACCATATGTTAACTTCTTCTCCAAACGATTTCTTCCTTTTCTGCAATCGACTGAAATAATCTGCTGGACGAAGATTTGCTTTGAATAAATATGAGATGTGAATTAAAAAAACGACTATATTAAAAATGAAAAGGTAATTACTATAATTTTTTCCACATAAACCAATATGTTTATGTTTGTAACGGCAAAAGTAAGAGTTATTAGGACTGTGCCCGTCGCGTTTGAGGTTAATGGTTCATGGTACACCAGCGACAGTGATCGGACTCACCTGGCTTATAGGTGCCGCGCCTTCCGATGGACATTGTTAGAAACCAAATAAGTAGTTTTTTTATCAAATCAGAATATGGGAAGAGTTGGTATGCTGCAGAATAGCAGCAGGTAGACGCAGCGATCTGAATGGAGGAGAGTTGAGCTGAGTCTTGCGGAGCCGAGCGAAGCGACGGAGGTCTGCGCAGTGTCAGTCAGCCGGATATTTATACTCAGCGTTCTCGCCGCACAGCTATGCGAGGTGGCTCCCTACGCACAATACCACCCGACACCCGCCCAATTTCATTAAAACTAAGTACTGACATAATGCGATAACGCTCAAGGAATATAAAAACCAGCCGAACCCACAGATTACTTAAAATCACATTAAAACCAATTTCCCACTCGACACCTCTGGATCAGAGCAAAGAGACTTCCAGAATCAAGTCCAACAATTCAAATTCATACCAGTCATACTTTTTCTTATATTTCCCTCCACTCCCCATCCCCAACCCAATGATAATGCGCAGAAGCAATGCCCCATTTATATACCGAATGCAAGTTAATGGACTCCCAGCGGGTAATCACACACATTTAAGAAATCAATACATCATGTCAAGTACAGAAACACGTTCTTCAAAAATCTATTTGATAAATTATGAAAAGTAAGTTAAAACATCAAGCTAATTAGTACTAGGCTATACCAACAAATAAAATTGACGTGTCTGTCGGTCTGTCTGTCCGTATGTTAGTCTCGAATAGGCTCCGAAACGGCTCAACGGATTTCAATCAAAATTTGAGGGTGTAAAAAAAATGAGATTTCATTTAAATATTCGTGCATATTTAATTTCTATATATTGAAGACGATATTAATAGAATATAAATATTAATTCTACTCGAAGGTTTCTTGGCGTAAGCGCGTCCATGTCCAAAAATGAAAAATCGGGTTGCTCCGAAACGGCTTAATGGATTTCAATATAGTGATATATTGCAGAAGATATTAATATAATATGAATATAAATAAAAATATTAATTCTACGGGAAGATTTCTTGGAATAGCCGCGCGAAAACCGGCGTGAAAACCAACTGCGAGTTATAAGAACTATTACGCGTTCCTATACCTTTCATTCCACTTACTATCTACTCTTTCAGCGGGCTGAAAAAATTAACTTCTTTGGATCGTTGTTACGGTGTATACATAAAGTGGCTTTATTTCTCACGTCAGGTAAAATTTAAAATTTAGTATTTGATAATATCAAAATAAAAAGGAAACTATCGAGTTTGCTGTAATGCGAGTCGCTGCGTTACATTATGACCTTTAATATGCGACTTAAGTAAAAATTTAACCATAAAGTGGGGGGAAATTTTTATTGTTAGAATACTGAAAATACATTTTGGCCTCTCTCGAGATACTGGGAGTATATTTGAGGCTCATATTGTGACGTTTTCGATGTCGTTTTTGTCATGTGTTGACCAAGAATTAAATAATGTACCGGGATAATATAAAGAAATACCTGGGCAACGCCGGTCCTCAGTTAGTTTTTAAGGAAAATCAATTGAATCATTAAGTTCCATGTAGATATGCAGTCGCTAATTACCTCGGAGATGCATCAGGTTAAAATAAATATAATTTTTTTTAAAATCTGCCATTGCATGATTGTAAAACCAATGCCAGTCTTTTGGTACACAAATATTCCGTAACTTATAAGTTCCTCATCAATAATATACCATCAGACGAAACCTTAGCCTAACCACAAAATTAACGACCATAAATCCAGAAAAAAATATCACAAAAAGAAATCATAACCATTATCAAGAAAGTTCGCGTGCTAAAATGCTTTTTAATCATTACTGTTTCTTATATAAATTTGTAATTTTCTTTTTAAAAATTCATAAAAAATTTAAAGTTGTAGTTTTAAGTTATATTAATATTAGATTAAGCAAGAAATAGAATAAATTAATGTTTTATACTTCGATGAAAAGATTTTTATTTTTCCCTAATTTTCCGACTTCCCCCACTTATCTCAAGGGAAGTGTTTGGCAAATACACAGTAGATCCCTCTATACCAATCTCACATTCTGACTAGATGTCGTTTCTGTATTCCCACCGCGATGGCATTCGCAGCTCACTGAATATATCGCGTTTTTGTTATTATTCTGTGTCGGAAAACATTGGTTTCGAAAAGTAACATATTTATCCACAAAATATAAATTTGGTGATAATGTACCTCATATTCTCCATTATTAAGTGGACGTTAAAATGAACTTCTTTCGAGTGGGAAATGTCCAAGCTGTTGAATTCCAGTGTTGCTTCCGGGAAGAATAAGCTTTGAGTATTGTAACGAACGTATGCAGACATGATTCGAGTGCTTTGACGGCGACCACCAGCATAATTTTAAAAATTAGAGCATGCTCTTTATATTTTGATATTTGTAATAGTTCAGTTCTTATCGCGAACCGTTGAAATTGCTAAAGTGGGTCCCACTTTTTAACAAAGTTTGAAAAATCCTGATAAAGTGAACAGAACTGAATGTTAAAATATATCCATAATACCGGGCAGTGTTTATAGGTGTGTATTAATGGAAAATAACACATAATTTAATGCAGAAAATATGGAGACCGGCCTGTTAAATAATCTTACTTCGTTGGTTCTCCTCGGAATAATTCATAGAAACTAACTTTTAAATGCATTACAGACATTTGATTGCCTTAAAGTTACATAATTTGTAACACAGATATGTTATTTCAACACTAATCATAAAGTGCTCCGTGTGGATTGGAATGGCCAGGGCTTCTCTTCCTTGATTAACTGAACTGAGTGTAACAATACGAAACTAAGTGTCGTAAAATTGTTCTGAAATTAGTCTTTCTAAATTGCTGTATTTTCTGTGTTATCAAATGAATCCTATTCGTAATTTCCATAACCAGGAAAGATTTCCCCCTATTAGATAGCAGTGGAAAATTACATTACCATTAAATGTACTAAATGTATAAATCTCTTCTCAAATTATGATCGCGTAAGGACGCTTTGTTTTCGTTTACAGAAAGTAAGACCGATGCTTAGATTTTATGATTCATAAATCAATGCTGTTCGTTATATGTGAACACTCTAAATAGAGTAAACACTCCAGTGAATGATCAATTAGCGTTTAGGCTCTCAGATTTGATTTTACAAAATTATTTTCTTCGTTCCCAATACCACTTTTGTTGCTAATAACTTCAGTATCGCTGGACAAAATGGTCCTTTTGGAAGATTCGGTGAAAATAAATTTATTTAAAAAGTCGTTGAAACACAAAATGAACAGCAGACTTCAAGTCTCGTCTAAAATATACTCTTTTTTATTTCTTTCTTTCTCTATGGCTCTACAGCCTATGAAGGCTTGGGCCTACCGCCGAGTCGACTGCGGACTGTCATCTTGCATCCGAGTTTGGAGTGACACGTGGTCAGCGTATCGATCCTCCAACAGTCTTTGCGACCAAATATACACTGTACTAATACAAAATATATAAAATCAATACAGTAAATTTCATAAAAATGTCTAAAGTTATTATTACAGACGTAATGAAATAGCACTGTATTTAGGTTAGGTTATTACTGACAGCCAAATAACAACTTGACAGTGGTTTACTTAGGAATGGTAGAAAAATAATTATTGAGCGAGCCTATTCGAGGCAAACTTTCAGACTAAAGGACACTAATTCTAAAAACAATCATATAATATTAGGTATCGTCTTAATAGCAATTTACACTTAAATTTTGGCATTTATTACAGACAGACATTTCAGTTTTATTTATTGGTGTAAATAAGTTATGCTTATCTAAAAATCTACTATCATAAATAGTTAACATTCATCTCTTTAATATAATATAATCCATATCAGGAGTTTCTAATACTGGCCCGCGGGTGCCATGACTCCCTCAGAGCATTCTGTAAGTACCATGTCTCACACCAATTTGGGTGTACCAGCCACTATTCGACGGAGCATAAAATAATATTAGCATAAACTACTTTTCCATCTCAAGAATCACGCGAGAGCGCTTTGCTTATGCATTAGTGTATTGGTGACAGGCAAGAAAAAGTAGCAACATATAAAATAAATTCATTTTACGGTTAAAATTATCTTTGGAAAACATTAATTTCGAACATGAGTTAAATAAAAACATACACCGATGTGTATCTTGATGATTGTTTGCTAACAGGGGCATCATCATAATCTCATTATGAGACACTGGCCAATCAAAGAAATCACACTGATATATTCTATTTTTTTAAAGCGGTTAATTAATACGTTTCAAAAGAAACAGTATTTTATTTATTGTTTGTTTATTACCCTTATTCAATTATAAATATCCTTAAAAATTATTTTTGCCCGTCGTCCTACTGATATTTTTTAATGTTCTGTATGGTACATGAAGGATGGGAAAGTTTGGTCAATAGTTTTCCTTACACTAAATATATATTTGGTGGTCAAATTAATAATTAAATATTATTTTTATTTACCTAATTGTAAATGTTATAGTTTTGTTGCTAAGGTTTGAAAACAACAATAAATAAATTTATCAGTTAAGTTAGGAAAGAGATAGTTCCAGCAATTTCGGAAGTATTGCAAATTTGTCTTTCTATCTTTGCACGAACTTTCCTCAAAATATGAGATGGCCAAAGACTCATTTATAACATATATATATATATATAGCTACATCGTGGTGCATATCCAGAAGTGAACGTAATCGTGATAATCTGAAAGCAATGCAAACTGAGGAAGGTGATAGAATAATAATTTTCATACATAAGAACACCGAACGATTAGCTATTGTAAAAATTCTACACGAACTCATGGTTGAATCCAATTTTACGCATTAAATTAAAATTTAACTGATAGCATTCCTTATTAACCAATCGAAACAGACACCGTCAATTCAGCCACAAAATTAATTCGCCGTAAGGGACTTTATGAACTCAGCTGGAAATTGCTTTATTTTATTTTTCAGAAAAATGCATTAATATACCCTACCATGATATTTGCTAAGGGCCATAATTTCAATTTGGATTAATTACTTGGGGAAATCGTACGTTTATTTCAGATAACTTTGCATTCTATAACCAAACTCACAGTTCTTCTACATCCGTGGCTCTGAGCAGTTTTAAGTCTTCAATCACAATAAAAGCAACAATATATAATAACTCCTATGTCTAGGTTACTATTTTCATATTATTTTCATTATATGCGTTTTACATTATTAAACAAATTTAGAAGAACTTTCACTTGAAATTCGTTGGCAAAATGATGTTACTCGTTTCCAGTGCTAGTATACTGTTTTTCAAGACGATTCTTGCGTTCAGAAACAACTATATATTAGGGGGAAAATGAATTATACTACTATTCTTGATGAAAAAATTGGTGGAAAAATACCGATAGTACATGTTCATATTAAACACTTTATTTAGTCATTTTTTGTGGATAAATCCATCGTTGTAAATATCAAGTATTCTTCAAAAATGTTTAAGGTTTTCTTCATGTCTGAAGGTTAAGTTCTTATAAATGTTACGGAGATTTAGCAGAGAAAAAAATCATTGAAGCATCAGTGAATTTACTCTAGCAATAAACGCCACAAAAATGTGCCCCTCTAAAATTAGAATAAATTTGAGGAAATTCGTTGCAAGTTCCATAATTCAACTTAATATTCCAAAAAATTACCAGCTCTTTCATATTTTCTCATAGTTCTGGTTATGTTGGGAATCATGTTTTCTAAGCACAGATATTTCAATTTTCGAGAGCTTTGTAGGCGGGAAAAGATTCTTCGTGAAATTGATTCTTGTCTTGATGTATATTGTTTTATAATATCTTAAAACTTTTAGAAAAACACATTTTAGCTTTAATATTAGGCTTAATGACTTGTGATTCACATTTTCAATTATAGAAAGAAGTACTGTTTTCAAAAAGACGCTTATTATTTTTTCATAAGATATCCAAGACAGAGCACAATTGTAACGGGATTCACTCATATTACTGAGAATCTGAGTCTGAATGATGCCCAAATGACTTAGGCTATGGTTGTTATTAAATGTTAAAGCGAAGATAATGGGTGATGATACTGCATTTTTTCTATTAGAACTCTCTTTGCGTAAAATGCAGTTATGCATCGGAGAAGAGACCATGCAAAATATTTTTGATTCGCAAACAAAATAAATAATTGTTAAACATTTAGCCGCTTGCTGTCAATTGTTAAATTTCGATACTAAATAATGGAATAAAATTGATTAATGTCGAAGATAAGTCACAGAAATTGGTGTAATAGGTATTTTATTATATTTATATTTACAAATATTCAAGTTAATTTACAACGCTTGACTAAGAATTATCTTCATAGAGGGGTTGTGGACCTTTAAGTATATTTTAAAAGTCTCTCTCCCGATTTTTTATAATCACGTTACCGTGTGTCGTTGTGTAAGACACAGGACCACGGTGATCTCCAGTCTTATGATAATTGTTTCCTTCTTTCCTTGACTGACGTTCTCAGACTCACTTTTTCAGACTAACCTGCGCTGATATTTACGAGCAGCTCTCAATTGGTTGATTTACATAGAGTAACGTCTCCGAAACTGCAAGACCTTTTCTATCTGGTCAATATTTCATGTTTGCTTCAGCACGAGTGGACAAGCAAAAGACACAACATTCTCCAGCACTCAAACTGCAGATATACATTTTTTATCAAAATTGAAAGTAAACTGTATTTCATTTAATATTACTCCATTACACAATTACTCACAGAATATAATGAAGAGATTTATGTTTCGTTAAATTCTACATGCGTGTCTGTGAAGTTTGTTTAATAGTAAATTAAATATTCATAAACACATAAATGAATCGTTTACAATTCATTATTTGAAGAACAGTTTAAAAATGAAGCATTCAAGAAATCCCGTTCCAATAATTAATAATATCATTGTTGAGCCATAGAATTAAGCGCATTAAATATATGTTTAAGTTCTGGACTTGTTTTGAAACAACTGAGTTTATCGAATTATACAGCAATGCAGATAAACTTTAAAGATGCAATAAGGGTAAAGCCATACGCTTTCCTCGTTATAAAATTGGAGGTACTCTAGAATTGCGGCCCAACTGCAAATCGATAGCCACATCCGGCACAAATTTTCCATTTGTATTCCGCACGCAGCAGCCACTTTCCCGCGGACTTTTTATTGCGTCCAAACATAATTATCGATTTAATTAGAAGTGCGCGGGCTTTGTAATGGCACTCTTCAATTGGAGATATAATTGAACCACGTAATTGAAAAACATGAGGCCTAGCGGAGGAGTGGATGCACACAATAAAATAAAATAAAACTCATCGGGAGCATCGATTGGTCACCGCTCGAATTGAGCCCGTGGGAGAACTTCCACACTTTTCGTTTATTTCAGTTCCCACATTAAGTGGCGTCGTTTCTTAAAGACTTAGGTCAATACTAAGGATCCCTCGGAACGTTGGAAACGAGAAATGTACTTTCTTCTTTGTATACTGCAATTTCTTTTTACAAGACTAATATAGTAAAACACACCAACAGAAATCATCTTGCGTAGACTTATGTTAGTATGTCATTGAATGATTAAAGTCTGCTCTGAACGTCGTGCGCAATTCAAGCTGAAATTTAACATGGCTCATAGCAATCGCTTTGGTCAAGACCGGAAGTGTGAAGTAGCAGGAAACAGGACTCTAAATGACGCTGTAAGCTCATTCAAATATATCAAAAGTAACCATGTAAACCCGTTCATTAGAGCATAATCTACATTAAGGATTAGTCTGTAACGACTCGCTGGCCCAAATTGTGATTGGCGGCTATGTGTGCACTTTAACACAAACCGGGATTCAAACCCCGGTTTCCTCTGATGTAAGGTAATGACGTCGACCACTGCACAACAAATACTCTTATAGTATTACTTTCTTATACAGTCAGATACAAGTAGCTTATCTTTAAGTTTCTGACCCATCTGCTAAAGTAGGTTAATTAAATGGATTAACCTACCTACCTGTATACATGTTAATTATATGCATTATTTTAATTTTGTTTATAGTGCACAATTTATTGTACAAACTGACAATATTTAAGATACTTTTTTATATGAAATAAAAAATATTTAATTTAGGATTATCCGATAGACTTCCACCTTGTCCACTTGTAACTGTTTCTGTAAATATTTCTGCGACGTCTTGAATTTCATCTTCCTGAAGAACGGAAATTATATGACCATTTGGTTATTCGTTTATATAAATAGATATAAAATCAATACATTTGCAGATCCCAATCACTTCATATTAAGAACTGAGGATGATATAACATATACGATATAGTTCACATGAGCAGGAAACAGAGACGTAAAATCACTAATTTACGTGTAATTTCAATTTTTCGGAGACGTATTTCTCCTTCTTCGTTACACAGGGTGTAACAAGACCTCATTGATAGGAATGACAAGCCATTCAGATTGGATAAGTTTTCTGTGGGAACATAGACTCCTAATCACGTTAACTATGAGCTATACGAACTTACCCGATCACCGTAACCAACCCGTACGTTGTCCATCTGTTCCGTCAACCCTCACCTGTGGGTTCGGTTGTTCGTTGTTGTTATAAGTTTGTTTCTTCAATAAAATATTATTTTTTGTACAATTGTTTTCATTCAATTCCGACGCTTATGGAGGAACACATTTACCGACCCATAACTCTTAACCGACGTGTTTTGTTCCTTCACAGAAAATTAGCCTCTTTGCATGGTCTAATCAGTTTGTCGGTGAGTTCTTGTTACACCTTTGAATATGTGTAGGTAGGTATTTGTAAAATCAAAATGGATTAATCTGCTTGTTTTACTTCTAAATTTTAGGTACACAATAATTGAAAATGTTTTTCATTTCAATAAGCTAACTAAAGAAATATTTTAAAACAGTTTGTGTTCATTTTAACACATTGTTCTAAAAACTGACTTAGAGAAATGTGACGAAAGACTTAGGTTTTCAGTTTTGTTAACGTTTAACGCAAATTGTTAAACGTTAAAAAATCTGAAAACCTAAGTATTTTGCGTAATGTTTTAATAATAAAATTATGACGTTATTTAATAAATAAATTCACGGTCTTTTTGAATCTAAAGAAAACCATTTTTGTTCCATTTACCGGCGTGACCATGTCTGCTGTATACGGTCATGGAAGACTGCTTATTTAGTCGTTACTTATACATCAGAAAATGTCGCTGCCAGTCTCCCCATTAATGATTATTTCTACGGATGATTAGAACCACGTGGCCGATCACGGAAACAGACTGTCTTTCTTCAGTTAATTTAATTTAAATATATAAACTGTACAATAATTTCTACTGATATTTCAAGTTCGCGTGGCTCCAGCAGGTAGAAATTTATTTCAGGATAGGTATTTTAAAAATTCATAGAAAATAGTAATAAATGCAGTTAAATTTACATTTCATTCTGGGAGAATGTGATTCATTGGGCAATTTTCGCTTAGTGTTTAGGCTATTTCACTCAAAACGTCTACGATCAAAGGAGTATGCTGAATCGTGCAGCTGTAGTTAAGTAATTGTTTTCTTATACCTTAAGGGTTTGCTTCGACAGAACGTTGTCCCGCTGTAAGTCTTTTATATGCCTCAATGTAAATTGTATGAATTGCATTAACCAATTGATATATATATATATATATATATATCAATTGATTAATTCAATTCATACAATTTACATGGAGACATATAAATTAATGAATTTAGTTATCAGTGCTTTTCAGTATATATCTTACACATTTCAATACAAATTCTTGTTAATTTCTTGTTTTCTATTCTTCACTGCACTTGATTCGTCATATGAAGAGGGTATGCCCGTTTTTACATTGTGACCAAAAAATACCCAGGAAGGAAGTTAACTTTGTTAAAATCCCCAAATTATGTTCAAGTAAGGAATTTAGCTGAACTATTACATTAAAATAAGTGAATAAATAAAATTTACTTTACATGTGACCAAAAAATACCCAGGAAGGAAGTTAACTTTGTTAAAATCCCCAAATTATGTTCAAGTAAGGAATTTAGCTGAACTATTACATTAAAATAAGTGAATAAATAAAATTTACTTTTCATGAAGATCCGTTTTCGAGGTATGACGTGCCAACAATATTTACATATACAGTAAACAGGTTGCGTTTCATGTATATAATTTTCAGTGCTCATAATTTTTTTATCAGATACTAGAATAGGGATCAAAAGTTCTTCTACGACTTTAAAAAATTAGCGTGAGAAGTAATAAATGCTCTATTAAGTAATGTTTTCGAGTTTTGAATGAATGTTCTTCTTTTGCAGTTAGACTTTGAACAGTTTTACGCTTAAATTCTTTCAAAACTTTCCAATATGTAATAATTTTATGGTGTCAGAGCTAAGTGTAGAACACTAATTATAAAGGAACATTAACAGTTTGAATAAAAAACATTAGGTTAATTTAATTGGCCAGAACTGGAAGATGATGTACACGTAACAACTAACTGTCTTACGTCCCGTGAAGAATGGGTAATAAATGAGTGAGCAGATCAAGT
Organism: Eucriotettix oculatus; assembly: GCA_034510155.1. Lineage (NCBI taxonomy): Eukaryota > Metazoa > Arthropoda > Insecta > Orthoptera > Tetrigidae > Eucriotettix > Eucriotettix oculatus. The sequence continues at coordinate 107,665,833 of CM067376.1, read as the reverse complement.
GTTCAGTTTTAATTCGTACTTCCATAGCGCCGTAGCTCCAGCGATCGCTGCCAGTGAGATTGAGTCCGCGTCAAGAGTCAATATTGACTTTCGTGGAAAACCTCAGCTAAAAAACGGAGCCTTGAATCCGCGATCCGGTAAAGGCGCTGCTATCGAGAGTAATTAAAATTCCAAATTGAATTAATTACTCCATTCCCTCGAATAACTGATCCACTTAATGAGCTAGTTTGAGCTGCGCCCACGGCTTCATAATTTACACGAGGTTTCCAGCCGTGTGAATGGTTGCCTTATCTCATTCAAAAATGGCGCAAGCAGCTAACGAAACTAAGTACCATAACAACTTATATTTCTGAAAGGTGTTTCACTGGGAGGGTAAATATTTCGTCCATTTCGTGAACAGTGTCCTACAGATCTTGGCCCTTAATATCTCATTGTCTATTATTTGATGATGCTGCTCGGCCTTTCTCTTTGCCTCCACATATCCTCCCAAAATGCATTATATTCGTTTATAATAATCCTTTAACTATCTGTTACCTATCAATTTATTTAAAATATTTGTTCCAGTGATTCACAAAACTACTTCTTCCAATCTGTTAGTTGTAACTCTTATACTTAAACGTATCTCAAATCTATACTAATACCAAAGTATCAAATTGTACAAAAATGAAAATTGGCACCGTTTCAGAGAAAACATGTTTCTCACTCTGAAGTAACATTTTCACTTCTTGTGAATTTCCCGTTTTAATATGTTTAGTCTTGAAAGTGTTTAGAAAAGAAATGATGCTGTAGAAAAATGTTATTATCTGATGCAATCTTTCTGTGTTCTTTTCGATATAAATTTAGATCTAATTTTCCGTTTCCATATGTACATTATTCGTAAATGATCAAATGCTTATTTTCTGCTTCCTTTTTACTGAAACATTTCGATGTTAATAGCATATTGGTATATGATACTGCTGACTAAATGAATCTAATATTTTTTATGGATCAGTTTATAATTATGAATAATTATATTCTGCATCACGAATTTATATTTATTATTCGTTACTATTAATGATGGATTAAAATTTAAGAACAGAATTTTTCATACGTAACACGTTTAACTGCACTTGAAATAAGAATTTCCTTTGTACCACACAAGTGTTTCAAACATTAATACCCATCTGAATGTTCCATTTATAATTATGCAGCACAAATTGTATGGGCTGATGTGATAAAATTAAGAGACTCATTTCCAAACATGAGAAGTTCAGTATTCTATGGTTCAGACCAGAGGTGGCCAAACCGTGGCGTATGCGCCAAATGAGGCGCTTCGGACGATTAAAAGTGGCGAATTACATAGAAAGCATTGTACAGTCAGAAATGTATTATAAATAAATACAATGAAAGTCTAAAAGTCGGAAATAGAAGAATTTAATAACAGTTTCTTTGGCAAACAGAGAAAATAGATAATTCCAAGTCCCAAACCAATCTCGCTCTCAGTGCAAACTACTGTAGTCCACAGTTATTTGGTTCATTAAACTTGCGAAAACTAATTAAACTGCGTCAAATTTATTCCTTTCCGTCCCCTAAGCGAATCAGAATCTATCCTAATATCTATTTACCAATCCCTAACCATGAACTTATGACACTATAAAATGAGCTCCAGTTTATATCGGATCTGAACTCGTCTTTCAAGAAATTGAAGCCCGTATGCAAAAGGTTAGCCAACCCTGGTTTAGACCCATCTTTATTTTGTAATTACAAAATTATATGGTTTATGCATAATGTTTCGCACCAACCGTTGAGATTCAATGATACTTCTATCCATTACTCTTCCCAATAATAAATTATAATGTACTGTTGTAATACAATGCCGTTTCGAACTGTATTTTCTTTACTAATTTTGTCAATGGACTAGTCCATTGTTTCTAAGGTATTCCACAAGATCCAGGCAATTGTTACACAAAAAAACATTCATTTAAAAAAAATGAATTTATAGTCGCGTCAAAATTGGACGTTCTTGGTGACTACAAAAATTTTTACGAAAAGAAAAAATAAATTGCATTGTTTAGTCACTAAATCACTAAATATTAAAGTATCATATGTATTTGATAATACAACAGCTTTGCTTTCTGTAATAAAAAACCGTGGCGAATTCGATCAAAGGTCATGAAGTTGATTGCTGAGGTGGGTTAACGACATCGTTCATATGCCTTTGGCAATAATAAATTTTCATCTGTTTTCTATTGCCTGACAGGAAGATCTAATATGAAAAATTCAAAGCATGCAGTATTGAGATGAATAGGGCGGCAAATATAAACTGGAAATGTACTACTGAAATGTTAACGTGTAAATGACAAAGTGAAAAAATACTTTTTAAGTGGTGGAGCTTTCCTTGTTTTAGTGGTGGATTGTTAAATAAAGTAACAGTCGAAAATTTGTATAGTTCTATGAAAGATGTGAAATGAGATACGCTGATGTGAAGCGGGCAGGTTTAGTAAAGCCAGAGGTCACCAATTGTTACGAATAAGACTTCTTTGAGAAAGAAAAAGAACAGCGCTTTCCTTTATCGTTCGTAAAATAGATGACTTCGTCATGTGTTACTATCTTGTATTACCCACTCTTTTCACGCCCAACGTCTGTATTTTCTAATTAGTGCGAACCACGTCAAGTACAAAAACGCATGAAAACTGCGTAAGTTTCGATAGGAGGTAGAGAGATAGGGGAGGGAGACAGGCAGGCAGCCTCTGAGATGTGTAATGGAAGGGCCCGCGAATGCGAATCGGAGCGGCGACTCTCCAGTCTCCACTCTCCCTCATGCAACTTTCATTCCTCCGGCGCGGATTGGCAAGATGGCGCCCACAGTTGTTGCGGTTCCCAAGCTGCCGGCGGAGCAGAACAGATTCGTCTTCCTGCGGGCGGCTGCTCCTACTCCGTCTTCTGTCCCGCAAACTGTTGCAACGCCTCAACTTCAACGCATTCCTAGGGGAAAAGCTTCTTCAACAGTACACAAGAGTTCCGTAATATATGCCAGCAACGGAGTCCCTCACATTATCCAACAACTACGCTCGGAAATATGAACTGGGACGAATTTAATTATGTATATTAAATTTCACGTTAGAGAAACTGGTAAATTTATGAAATAAAAATAACCAGATACGATATAGTAAGAAATGTTATAATTAATGACAATTAAATTCCCTGGCATCATATTAGGTATCAGCTGTTAACCACGAGTATATTAAAAAAAATTGAATTAATTCCTGGATACTGTGTAGCGTCGATTTTCTCCGCTACGTCGGTTTCACCAGTAACAAGCTACACTGATGACTGCTGAAACCAACGTGATTCTGATTCAGAAACCTCTGGTGAATATCAAATCGTTCAGCTCGAGGCGCACTGGACTGGTTATAGTAGAAAAATTTCTATCTACAAGCTTATCATTGATTCTTCAGGAATGGGCAAATTTTGAAACTTGTCAAACGGGAGTCTAAACTGAATTAAAACTAAAACTAACCTGAGAGAGTCGCTGTCTCCGCTCTCACTAGAGTCTCTTGCTATCGCGGAAGATTTAAGTCGGTTCCCCATCCCTGAAAACCAAACAGAAGTATTGGTTCCAATCGTCTACTTTTAAAGGCTTCTCATAAAAGCATCCAGAACCGTATCCACGATAAAATCTCCATTACTGCTACAAATCTTTCGGTTTCTGATAGTCATATTGAAAGAATATGTCTGTTTCCGATGTCGGCCGCTTTATAATCTCTAGTACAGATTACGTCACGGTACAATACTCTTCATTTAAGATTACATTTAGGCCGCCGGTGTCTATTATAAGAACGATTAGTACGTGTTGTCTTAGATATAATTAAGAAAATGATTCTGGTACCAAAATTCTTCACCATCGTCCAAACATTGCAATGAAACCACGTTGTATTTTATTGACTTAATTTTATACGCCTTTATTTCACTTGACTAATGTTCTTTCCCATAGTTCTTTCTGTATTTGTCACTTGTAATATTTTTTAACATCAACCATGATGCTGTTATGCGGTGTGTACTCTCCTGCATGAACTTAATCATATCATAGTACTTTCCACATTGCGCATTGTAAATTTATCCGTTTCGTGTAAGCAAAAGTTAAAATTTTTAGACCGAAATTTGTCCAAAACAATTTAATTTTGAAGTGAAGCTTTTTATATCGCGGTATGTGTGGTTTAAGGCATCATCGGTGCGTAGGTGCGTAGATTCAAACATAGATTACTTTGGATAAACAGTTCTTGGGTGTCCACCCGGGTTATATTAAGTTTAAGCCACGACGTTTCGGTTGAACTGTTTGTCCAGAATATACACAGGGAAAATCTTCGATCTTTGATACAATACCTTTTTGAATCTCTTGTGGTAGAATTAACAAAATTTAGCTGACATTGAAGAAAGTATCCAAATAGCCCAAAGTACCTCGGTTTACCATGAATCTCTTTCACATGAATGCCAGGTAGGTCCTAATCAACTCTTGGCTGCCTTCCTTCCTTTCGCATTCCCCCTTTCGAATTTCCTTACTATACTATCTCACACACACCAAAAAAGAAAAGGCAACATTTAAAAAAGAAAAACTCTATTTACGAAATTAGTTGCGACAAAAGTTCAGTTTTCACAAAACATATCGTTGTAAATAGATAGTCTTGATTATAATAACATGTCTATATTAAATTTCGAAATGTGAGTACATAGGTTCCAACTATCACTCATAATCTTAGGAACATTTCCTCAGCTATTCTTAAACATTCTCTTTGGACTCTATCTGTTTATATCTTTATTATTGAATGGAGCAATACTATTAAAGTTTATTGTACATCTACTGAGGTCCACGAATTGTGAAGAATCAGTTGTATTTTAATATATGACCAAGCAAATTTGTGTATATTTTATTTCTTTTATAGTGGACCCTTGTTGTTTTTAATATCGTTTATGAAACAGCCACCAACAGTTATAACAAAAAATGTCGATTATTTTTCAAATTAAAGCTTGTTACATTAATAAATCAGTGATATTGAGGTACTTATATTTCACATGAATATTATATCATTTATTATGGAGTAACTAATACAATAGTGAAATATTTTCAACTCAAAAGCTTTTAATTCTACAATTACTGGTCCCAAAATTTCTTATTATGGCATCATTGAAGTTTTAGATACAACTCGCACGACGTCCACGTACTGTAGCGATAAAACACATCTACCCGGTATTTGGCGGTGTGGAATCAAAGGCAAGCTACGTCAGGGTTACATTAAGTGGTAATTTAAGTCGGACAGAATGGCGCTATTGGTTGTTTCCTACGTTCCGTGAAATTTGGCGACAGCGGTTGGTAAGGAGGTTGGTGTTTTACCCAAAAATCGTCGGTGGGGGGAGGTGGGAGAACGGTTCCTCCCAGAGAAGACAGCAATAATTTTGATTGGACAATAACGAGCCCCGCCACCGATGGAAGACGGAATAAGGCAGTGGGGAATAATTATTAAAACAAAACATCAGAAACGAATTTTGGACATTAAGGACGTGGAGGTGTATATGCTTTGAACATGAAGAACGTGGAGGTTATAATCGAAGGTTAATATTGGGAAAATTAAGTTAAATATTAGAAATTATCCTGACTACGGACAATAATAACGGCAGTTAGGAGTGATCCAGTTCGGAGCAACAAGGAAGCAGCAGCTCTACGGCCCAGGCAAGCTCAGACGACACGGTACTCTGTAACCCTTCGCCAATTTCCTGGTACTGCCAGCTCCGAGAAGGATTATTGGGTTAGTTATTCTGCTCTATGAGAAGCTCCATTTAAAGCGGCCCGTAGTGTAGAGCTTTGGATTTAGTTGTAAGGAAATTGTTTTGCATAATTTTTGTGAATATATATATATATATATATATATAATGTTTTTCATCAAAAATTTGCCGGTTTATAACTTTAAAATGAGCAAATTCTAGTATATATGCAAATTTGATACATATAGAGTAAAATGGATTTTCATTCTTATAATAATAGTACATTATAAAATGATACCTTCCCCATATTAATTTTAGTACTGATTATTTCTGTTTTTCTTAATCGAAATAATATTTGCGAATTTGATAGATCTTATTAATTCAATTAGTCTTTGGCTGATAAAATTGAAACTAATGTATGCTAACCTAGACAATGTACAATACAATTTATAATACAATATTTTATAGCAACAGAACACAGAAAACAATCTTAAGGGCGTCGGTCAATGTTAAATGTGATTTTAGATACGTCTCGTCAGACGGTTATAAGTACAGCAATAAAATTTTCACTGCTTACTTTTAACTTTATGGTATGAGTGAGGAAGCTGAATAAATGAATTGTATTATCAGTTAGGCATAAATAAATTAATAATGAACAATTATAATAAATCATAAACCTTTGGAATAATAGGGTTTTTATTACACTTAAGGTATAAATTTGATTTTAAGATGTAGTCAGAAGGACTTCTAAAACAGGTGGTAAAGATCCAAAGTCGGCTTACGTAAAATATTACCGTCTCAATTTTTAAGTCTCTCAAGAGCGGAATCAGTTGTAAAGTTTCTAGTTTCTTACTTTTCCTCTTTATCTTCTACTGTTTCTCTTAACTTTGGCCGGCAATAATTCTGAACAAACAGCGGATTTGCACATTTTATCACCTCACTCCTCGGTATCTTTGCGCTGGAAGTTCCCGGGAAAAAGCCGCCTCCATTTCCGCAGTTGTAAGTTTTCTGAAATAACACGCTGCGAGCAGCGAGCTTCGGCTGCAAGTCCGACGCTACGCGGCGCGACGCGACGCTCTGCGAGAAAGAAACTCAAACTCCTACCTACTCGTAGTGCACTGCGACTCTTCACTATTTAGATGGCAACCAATCAACTTGAGACTGCGTGTTTACAAACAGTGCCGCCAACTGCAGCTAATGGTAGGTAAATAACACCATGGTGTGTCAACACAACTCGCGGGGTATTAGTAGAGCGTTGTTGTGCATCTGTCGTATTGGCCGCGGGCCTCATGCCAACTGCTATGGAAACAGCCATTATCGCTGCCACACGCATTACTTTTACACCGTGAATGTCACTCGAAGTGAGCTGCTATTCAAACGTCTACGGAAGACGCGAAACAACCACATTAAAAAAAATACATTTGGCGATAATTCCAAGCTTGTTCTACCGTTACTTCATCAGAGAGAAGTAATCGTCACTTGTGTTCATGTATACATACTTCCATACATTCTACATAATAAGAGCTCTGGAATTATTTTATGAAAATTTAGCCAAAAATTATTAAGTTTTGAGTAGAACTGCAGCATATGTCATAGAAACACGTCGCAAACTTATCAAATTGTAGTAATAAAGAAGGTTGGTGGCTAACACGAGGTGTTTGACCTTCATGGCTGCACACTAGAGACGCGTCTGTCTACACGCCATTTTCCAAACTTACTTCCTAAAACTCGCGTCAGTTTTTCGCACTTCGCGAGATCCAATCTTCCCATACTTAGGGAAAGTTTGGTAAATATGTATAAAACTAAATCCGCTACAGACGTGTTACTTCGTACCGTAGACTTTCTCAATGTAGGACTCATACATGACCTGTCAAGACTTTTCCGAAACAACGTAGTATCCACGGTCTCTTCACAACCACAATCTCAATTTGTAATATACGTCGCAGTGACCTGAGCGCCAATAATTCGTGGAATGAAATATTAATAAATCACTAAAATGTCTTAAGGACGTAATATAAGACCGTTTTCGACTAAATTACAAAATAAAATGTTTATAAGATCATAAGCATTAAATTTTTAAGTTTAGGGAAATTAAAGAAATTTGAAGATTGAGCTATCTATTATGATGCATGAAGATATTTCCCTTACATTTATATTTTTATAAACAATTCTTTTCGTGTTAGTATTGATACCTAAAAAACAATAATAATCGTATACATTGTTTTCTGAAATAAATATACAGAATAGAAGTTTTGAAATTCACTAATCTGTAAATATAGTGTGCTCCATGTGATTTCACAACATTTTTACAATATTTCCAGGATGTATTTTTTTGTTGAAACTTTTGTTCCAGATTACATAATTTTTATAATACCTTCACAAGGGTGACATATTTAATCTTAATTCATCAGTAAAAAATTATAATAAATCATTTACAGACACAGTTATTCTCTTAACCAAGCAGTTTCTTACAAGTAAATCGAATTGGAATGGTCAACCTTGACACCTGTAATCCCAAACGTTTTTGATGAGATGACCACATGCGAAACTTATACGACTACGGACCTATTCCATGCAAAGCTGTCATGATGACATCTGCAGTATTTTGTTTTTACTTTATTTTAATTTAATTATCAGCGATTTGTTAATATATTTTCCGTTTAGTCTTACAAATTGTTAGCTTTTCAATTTTGCAATTTTTAGAAAAGTCTTATTTCCCAGGGGATTTTAAGGGGTGATATTTGGCACAAGTGGAATATTTCTTAATAATTTTATATTTCTAAATGATTATATGGCAGCTATTACTTGGTGCCCGATGCTGACTGTCGTCTGCGTTTTTTTATTTTTTTTTAGCGGCTTCTGTTTTACAATTCCTGGAACAAAATTCTCCCCTTGTTTGTACTGATTGCCTCGAAGACGGGATATCTTAAAATTTTATGGATTCGGTAAGAATCTACTAATTTTCGTACTTCCCATTTTCTCCTCACCGAGGTTTCTCGTATCCTTCTCCCCCTTTCACTTACCAACTAAATGTCTCTATGTACCCAATATTAATGTAATAAATTAGAAAATGCCATAATCTCTTTATCCGCCTCCTTAGGAATAGAAATGAATGACGTAACTGAAATAATAATTTTCTTTTTTGAGAATTCTATATATATAGGCCTATCCCTTCTCAAACATCTGTCAACTGACAGTCGTTATTTTGCGTCTCAGGTTTCAAAAATGTTTCTTCACTGCACTTGCAGACGCAATAATATTTCGGGTGGATGGTAAAGTCACAGCTGTAAATTTCGTCTCGGTCTTGGTTTCACCCCTAACAACAAGAGAATACAATCAACATTACGTGCGTTCGTATTAAATTGCCTAGGATATGAACAGTCCCTTGGTCCAGTTTATATAAAAATATAACAAATAAGTTTTAAACCTGAAAAAGTCTCAAAATGGAGATTAAACGTCATTTTTGTTAATAAAGAGTTATATGTTTAATTATGACTTTTTTGGCCGTTTTTATTTACCGTAAATATTTAAGTCAGAAAACTATTATATAACAAATAACAGTTTATTAACCAAGGATAATAACAAATATGTTAAATTATATTTTTTATTCCAAGCCACGCCATTATTAGTTAAATATTGTTATCAAGTTCTTAACGCGTTAATAAATAACTCGTTTTTTCAATTTTGATTGAAACCTCATATTTTTTTTACTTTTAACATACTGTAAATAAAGCAGTCACGTCTGCACTTTATATTTTAGTATTTGTTTGGTGTACTAAGCAGCTGAATAATAGTACACGTCTTACCAATTTAAAATGCGTCACAGTTAAATATAGGTCCTTCAAATTATTAAATTGCTTTATTACTCTTTATTAATGTTACGATAATATATATATATATATTAAATTTGTTCTGAAGCTTTCGATGTTGTTTATCATAATCACCTATAAAATTCCATAGGTATTAAAGTAAATAAGAAAATACATTGATACTGTAAATATGGTTTCTCTCTTACAATTATTGAACAGTTTGAAATAAATGATAAGGAGTTTTACTATTTAAAATAAAGAATTATTATATCAAATTAAAAATCGATTTACTTATAACATTCTTGAATTTACAATTCAATAATACCTGTATCCATTTTAATTTTCTATGCCGGCTAATTTTGTGATTAACACTACATACGTTGTACATTATTTACAAACATGATATATCTTATATACTAGAAACATGAGATCTACTACTGTGGTCGTCTTTGCGTGTTTTCTCATAGAAACAGAATTACATACACAAATCCAACCCGGAATAGGCAGTACAAGGAAATCGGCAAAAGGTTACACCCAAAGTAATTACTGTTTTTCAGCTTAACCTGGAACTTAACCATTCGGGTCATAGATGATATACCCAGCAGTACTTCCTTGTTGAACAATGAGCTCATTCCTCATTTTGTTTTCTTCTTTGCCGCCACTAAAAAGATCAGGCATTTCCCTCGTTATCCACATGTTCATAACTTTCATATCTCTTACTGTTTTAATGAACACTGTTTAATACTTAATGTCCTACATTCCGAATGCTTAGTGTTTCCTCCTCATCCGAAATCTTTACCGTCCGAAAATCAATTTTTCCTCAGCCTTTATACATTTTCCCCACTTCATTATATCATTCCTTCAGTGGCGGGGATCCCATCTTCTCCAATCAAAAATATATCTTCCGTTTTGGTAGGAGCCATTCACCCCACTCCACTGATGTTTTGGGGAAAACGCCATGTCTCACTAGATTCCAGGTTACCCAGAATCTCAATAAGTTCCGTCTGGCACTAACTTTTCTGGGTCTTATTACCTTCTTCAACTTCTCTTATGCCAAATTCCGTACGTAGTTGAGTTTTACCATTACAAATTACAGTCTAAAAGAAAGTAGAATTGGAAATACCACGGAAATTGATGTGTGCATTTAATATAACTAAATTGGTCGATAGGTAAAGTATTTAAAGCTATTGTTTGTAAAAACGTATAGATTTGTATATATAGATTTAGAGAATTTGTTTCTAGACGACTATGCAAAAGCCGATAAATTTAGTCACCGTCGGAATCTTCTAGTGCGAAACCCGAGAAATTTTCCATCATATTGTCGATAGTTCCTGAAAATTTAAAATTAATTAGTATTCGAGAAATCTATTATAAGATGTTTTCTTTATTCGTATATATATATATATATATATATATATATATATATATATATATATTATTTGTTCTAATGCTGAACGCAACTTCAATTTCAAATTTTAATAAATATTTTGATAGTAGAAGTATTTCTCTTAAAACATGAATGATTTAAAATTTGGGATTACAATTAATTAAATATGTTTTCTAGCGTAATAACTAGGGATGGTTGAAGTATATTAGACACAAAGAGTAGGATAGCACAGACAAGGAAGGCTTTCGCGAAAAAGAGGGATTTACTTACGGGTAATATAAGTGTGAATATTAGGAAATCGTTGCTATGAAGCGTGGCGTTATATTGGTGCGTAACGTGGACGATAGAAGTTGGGGGGAAAAAAAGAATAGAGGCCTTTGAAATGTGGTGCTATAGGCGAATGCTGAAAATCAGATGGGTGGATAGAGTAACTAACGAGAAAATTCTAAATAGAATAGGGCAAAAGCGAACAATATGGAGGACGTTGACTAAGAGAAGGGATAGATTAATAGGCCACGTTTTAAGACATGAGTGGCTTGTATAATTAGCATTAGAGGGAAGTGTGTGGAGTAATAACAGAAGAGAGAAGAGGAGGATGGAATAGAGAGGATGTGGGGTGCGATATGAAATGAATAGGCTTGCGCAAGATAGGTTAGCATGGAGGGTTGCACCAGACCAGTCTTAGGACTGAATACCACAACAACACCATGTTTCTAGAAATTTAGTCAGTGGCCAGAGTGTTTATTTTATACATTTTCTCAAAACTGTTATAACATTATAATTCACTTCATGCAGTTGATGGAACTGCAATGTATAATATCCACAAATCTATAAGCATTCGATGAACAAATATTTCAGAGTAATTGAAGATTCCTATGTTAAATTGCTTTATCCAGACTGGATCCAAAACTAAATAATTTCGAAAGTTAATAAAAAGTTACTTTTTATAAATAGAAGGAGCAATGTAAATCAAAATTCAGTCATAATAAAATTCAAGTAACTTGAAGAAACAGTATTAATAGAATATTTTAAACACTAACAACGTTAGTCACATTACGTTTCGAGATTTTATTTTAACAACTCATTCTTACAATATAAAGCGTTTTTAATGTACCATGCTTTATAGATGTATAAATTCGGCTTTACTATTTTAAAATTAAGTTTTCCCATTCATCTTGAGAATACTTTCTGCTTTCATATTTCTTCTAATTGCATTATATCACACGTCTGCGATACTATATTATAAAAGTTAAGTAAGTTTCATGCGTGCTGGTGGATGTTCCAAACATTACGACCGCGGCTTGAAAATGCATTTCGCACATTTGAACTCCGTCGGCTACACGCAACTGGAATCGTTGTACTCTCAAAATAGGCGAATAAATTTCAGTAGTTTTCGCAGTTTTACTTTTTCCGCTTGCGCCGCGCGTTAAATGAATAAGCGATTAACAAACGCGGAGGCAGCGGGGAATTCCCGGAAGCCTCTCCCACGGCTGGCCGTCGTATTTATTTTGTTAGCGTTTTTCCGCAGATGGGAGGCAGTCCGTGACAGACAGGCCAGGCCAGACCAGACCAGGCCACGCCGCCCAATTACGCCACGCACACCAGTGCTGATGCATGTGTTCCATCCCCATGAAAGGCCACAACAGAAGCCGTTGTTGCCCCCTGCCCTGCTGCCCGCTGCCCGCTGGCTTCAGACATTCCCAAAATAGTACTTGCTCGTCTCAATATAACTCATTGAGAATCAATTCATAAGGCCAGAAGCTAATTTCCATCTCGATGTTTAAGTGATACTCGGTATATAATATTATTTCAAGAGTAGAATACGTACTTTCAACAATGCTCTGCCATATGGGGTATGAATTTGAATTTAAAGTACCAGGATCTCGACTGGACCGTATCCTACACGAGACATACCCTCGGTACGTCTCAACAATCAGGGGTCGCCTCACACCGGTCTCAGATTCCTGTATCCATTGTGTAGGCCTGGATACAGTCTCGCTTACAGTTAACTAAATACCATGGCCATCATTTCTATTACTTTAATGAAGAACGTATATTAAGTGTAATTTAATCATAGTTTTTCATGATTTCAATTCAGTAACAGAAGAAATTCTAAGCAGAATAGGGGAAGAGAAAACAATATAAAGGATTTTGACCAGTTTTGGCCACGTTTTAATACACGAGGGTCTTGTAAAATTAGCATTAGAGGGAAGTGTGTGGGGTAAGAACATGAGAGGGTGGCAAAGGATGGAATCCGCTATGCAGATTAGGATTCATGTGGGGTTGTGGTAGCAATGTAGAAATGAAAAGGCTTGCGCAGGATAGGTTTGCATCAGATGAGTTTTAGGAGTGATTACCACAACAACAGAAGAAATTATTTCAACGAAGCTTTACCATATATGATCAAATTACGAATAATTTACGTTGAAAATTGACGTCCTATAATTTAGCTATAAATATTACAATTTGTTCTGGTTAGGACATTAAGTGATTGGTTTGATATTAATTTGACATGTATTGGCAATTGGCCTCTGCCAATTAAATATTATTTAGAACTAGCTGGATTCCCGGCGATGCCCTGGAATTTATTTATATGTATTAGCTACATTTTTGAATTCGTTAGTAACCTCTTTGTGAATACGTGATTAAACCATTTACGTTTTCAGGCACCCTACTCAAAAAGAGATCTGAATTTTATCATAACCAACTTAGTATCTTAATCGCGTCAAGAAATCTCCTGGAACCTTACATGAGCACAGTAACTTAAAAAAATTCTGTAAAATCGTGTAATACGAGAGAGCCAATCTCAATTTAATTTTTTTATTTCATATAAAAACTTCCAATCTCAGTAATAGAGAAAAATATTTTTTGCATACAGATATCAGCTGCCTGTTTACGTTTTCAATTTTCGTATTCTTTACGTATACGTCGAGATTGGCCACCTTACCTAATCGGGGCATGGTGTCGGGAATGCTGCTTCCCTACAGTAAACCACATTCCAGTTATCGAACCATGAGTCAGAACTACCTGACATGGATCCCTGCAACATATTTAAGCATTGCTTCCTAACATCCTCAAAACTCAGGGGGTTCTACTTTACACTAGCTTGTATTCCCTTCCGTATTCTCCCTTTTATATTACCTCCTATGCTATTAAAGTTGAGAAGCCACCACATAGATGACCCTCATGCAGTATTTGGCCAAAAAAATCATATATAGACTGATGATGAAATTCGCAACTCAGAAAATGTACAAAAAACTAACTTAATTATCGAGTGAGGTAAATTAATTACTATTAAATTATTATAGACGAGGCATTGAAAAAATTCTCCTGTTTTGTCAGCTAATCACGACGTATGAAAGTAGTTAAAGACGTTTCAGCCAAATAAAGAACGTGAAAATTTAAGAAAAGTACAAAGAATGTTAAGTCAAAAAATTATACTCTTAAGCAAAAAATAAAATCGGATGTCCATGGCTCACTAAAGAAATATATTATTCTTCAGAATTATGCAACATACTTTATATCCAAATATTACTGATAATAATTTTAAATCAATAAAAGTAGTTTAAATAGAATATTTTTGGCTGAAGACCGTCAGTTTTTCGCGGTTCAGGTACTGCAATCTGCATCTGGTAATCTAATAACCTCATCGTGACTGTAAATTACTGGATAATTAATGTCGTAGCATTTAGTGACAGAATTGTAATATCGGTGATGAATAATTGAACACTGCTGCAATTTCGTACGCAGAACGTTCCGATTTACAGGACGATTGTATGTAAGAGCCGTGTCCTGTTTCTCTCTCCAATCGCTGGTCCAAATCACAGAACATGTTTATTATTCTTGAGGATTCGAAATTTCGTTTTATTTTTGCCTCCGCACCTCTAACAATACTCTGATTCGAAATTAAATCGGCAGGGCGCACAAATGAAAAACAAGGAACGATAAGTAATGTAAACAAAGGTAAAAGGTGCGTGCTTTTAAAATTTTTTAGACAGTGATTACAGCTACGTTATGTAAAAGTGTTCTTTGTACAGCCTTTATGTTTTCATTTCTTTAATAACATTATATTCTCGTTATTGCTTTTATAGCGACGGTAATTGAAATAAACGAAACAATATTTTCGTTATGATTTATGAATCGAAAACTAACATTAGTGAAATCAGTGACTGGACAGAATATGTAACTGCATGTATTACCTGTATATGTCACAAAGAAACTTTCGTAATTATTTGCTGCATTTTAATTTTACAATAAATAACTACATTGGCTCTAAGTTAAAAATATTTAATAAAGCGGTAATATCGAACATATCCCAGTGGAAGTACTTGCCAATGTGTAATAAATTCTTTGCAATACTCCAGGTCCTAACTTTCTTCAGTGTTACCTGATAAACAATTGTTGAAAAATGATATTTTTATCATTTATATTTATTGATTTAATTACTCATACCCATATATTTATTTATTTAAAATCATGAGCGTCCCAATTTTAACTAAAATTGAAATGTATCTAACTTTTTTCTCTTTATTAGCGTAGGAAGTAAATTGAAACAGGGGGAATGTTGAAGGTAGAGCAAGATAGTCAAGGGTTGACTGAGTCCCTCGGGCCATGGTTTAAGAATCCTGCCCGGTATTTCACCTAAAAGCTGTGCAGGGGAAATGACGGGAGTTGATTTTGCTGTGGGTTCCGCAGCATTCCCTTCTCCGTGTCTCCACAAGTTTTAGGAGGATCGACTGATCCAATGGGATCAGTAGACAACTCTTAACGTATGCCAAAGGTTTTTGACCCCATTACATACACCTCCAAAATATATGATGGTGCCACGGCATGTAAGAATCCTGAGAAAAACGGAGAGTACGAGGCATCCCCAAAGGAAAGCCCATCAATCAATATACCTTTTCAGGTAACAGGCTACATGAGGTTGATTCTGAAACAGGAAATTCCTCTTAAATAGCATAGGAAGGGAATTAAAAAGGGGGGTATGTTTTAATGAGCTGCAATTTAATTATTACTAATAACACGATTCAAAAATAAGTATTGTTTCTTTTCCATAAAATTATTTTCTAATAATATACAGAATTATGTTATATCACTTCAAAACATTTGGTTGGCCTAGTTATTAAGTATATAGGACGAACTACGTTATATGAAAAGTAATGTAATTAATGATTAATAAGAGACAGTTTGTTTAGGGAAAAAAAGGTTTTAAAAATCTGTGTTTCGATCCCAATTTTTACCATCTTCATAACTTTTCAGTCTAGTTATAACCTTAAGGAGGATTCATATAGGAACAGAAACATTGTTATTTTATCTGATACTTTTAAATACAGTGTGTTATACGTCGGAAATTACATTTCATTTTTTATAAATGAAAGCAAACTGGAAATCAAAAATAATAATAAGAGGCTGTATAATTGCGTGCATGAGAGAAACGAGCAAGTATCTTTCTGGATTGTTTCAACTTTGTGCCAAACATTATTTGCGCGAAATCGGAAAATGTTACCACGTTGTATTTTTTAAACGGAATATCGTCTTTACACCTTAACCAGATTGAATGAAACCTCATTTTTATTCTCTCCATTACAACAATACCACCATAAGCTCTGTTTGTTTATTGTTTTTAAGCGCATAAATTCTAATGCGGCGGATGCTGCCATTGCTGCTATATTTTTGCTCTGCATCTCGTGTGATAGTTGACATTTGATTACACGTTGTTTATGAACTACGAATGTATCGTCTAGTTTTTGTGCTACAATTTCATTATGAGTTGCTGAAAAAGAACCATGCAATATTCCGTCGCCTTGATCCTATTCCACTTCAACCACTGAAGTCAACAGTACATTAAACTGAAATAGTTCTACGGAATACACCACTACATTACTCGTATTTTTAATTTGGAAACATTAAAAAAATCCATTTTCTGATCACCTTGTTTCATTTCCTGTAATATAAAATTATATGCAATTTACTTTTTGACCAATACGTGTCAATTTATTAAAAGATTACAGTTTAAATTAACTCTTCGGTACCTATTTGTACCTACTTCAAGACAGAAATTTTATGTAGTAATTAGTGAAGCTTGAAATTATAAACATACACTCACTGTAGCTACGAAGGAAATTTAGTTTCCACGTTTACAGAACATCAAAACTTCTTGATATACATGCTATTACTTACTAAGCCCAATTAATTTGATTTATCTTTATAAATCTGATTACAATTGTTATTATAATGCAATATCAAATGAACAATAATCATAATAATCAGAATATTTTTATTAATAAATAAAAGTCATTATTTTCCGCATTAGGTGTTGTAAGCGGAAAAATAACAAAACTGTACACGCGCATGTGCTTATCTAAAATTTTAGAAGTACTCTTTAATTGTGATTTTCCAGCAACACTCTACAACGCTAACAGTTGATACTATAAACTATTAAAGTGGAACATTCTTACATGGCCACGCTGTATATTTATACCTACAGTCATTACTTAAAATTTGAGGGTTTTAAAACAGGAGATTTAACGTAATAATTAGTGCACATTTCATTTCGATAATGATATTTATATAACATAATATAAATTCTATGGGAAGGTTTCTTGGCATATGTGCGCTCGAATTTCCAAAAAATGAATGCGGGTTGCCTATACTCTTGATCTATGGTTAACGGATTTCAATGGAAATTGCAGGGATTGAAACAGAAATTTTAACTTAAATTTGCATGCATGTTTTATTTGGATATCTTGCAGAGTTCATAAGATATTAATGTAAATATTTATAAACCCATTGAATTGCCACGCTAAAGCCGGCGTGAAAACCAACTGCGAGTTAAAAGTTCTATTAGGCGTTCCTATACCATTTATCCCCTTTACTGTGTTGTTATAAGCATAATTTTGACAGTATGAGAGAAAGAGAGAGGGGGAGGGAGGGCGAACATTCTCACTCCATCTATTTTTGCAAATGTATGAAACCGGGACATATTCAAAACCAACTGCGAGTTATAAGGTTTGCCATGAAGTGATCATAAATAAATAATACCGTACTTTATATATATATATATATATATATATATATATATCAATGAATTCAACTTTATCAAAATTCTTTGCGTGTTGTTTCGTTTTTAAAGCAAAATAAAGAGAGACATTTCCACGCGAACGAAGACGAGGGCATAGATATTTGTGGAATAGAATCTTATAAATAGGGACTGTTACCGTGGCTGGCGATGCGTCGCGATAATTAATTTCCATGAATATGTATGTATATGTATATATATAGTTCAGAACATCAGAACTTCCCTTCTGAGGTCCCAGCCACGTTGGCGCAGGCTGCAGGTCCATTGAAATGGGTCAGTAGTTCGACATACTTAATATTAAGTTTAAAGCGCGGATTTCAACAATTAAAATAGATTAAATTTTATTACCTGTTTTAGACTTTAATATTAATACAATTTTAAAATAACATTTCGGTACATATTTGTGCCTTCTTCAGGTTTTTATTGTGTGAAGAAATATTGAAGGAAATCGTGTTAAACAGCGCGTAAGAAAATTTACTTAGCAGAAAAAGTATGAAACCTTAGTTACATAACTGAGAATTACTAACCTAATTATCGCCAAACGTTTTCACTACCAGAAATATATGTTTAGAAAAATGACACAAATTTACTATTTTTTAAGCTTCCCGAAGTTCCTCCAGAAATGTACCTTTTGCACCGTCGTTATTGTAAAACTGACTTCAGATACCCTCCTTGTTCTGACCTCCAAACGATTAATTCTTGAAGATGATACAAATACGAAACGAGACGTTTTTTAAAAAAATTATTAAAAATATAGTCTGACATGGGTCATAAAATTTTATTTATTACATTAATCAAAAGAAAAAATTATACCTTTAAATTGAAATAAAACCTTAGTGATCGAAGCTCAAATAACTCGTGTTTTGGACCACATCCAGGAACGTCCTCATTGAATTTCAATGAAAATATATTATTTACTTTAATGTTTCTACAGTTGCATACCATTATATATACTTAAGGTTTGATATGAATGGTTTTTTGCAGAATAAAGGAGCATATAGACTCTCATGATAGAGATCAATTTAAAGCAACGAATTTTTTGACGATCAATTTGCAATGACGTACAAAAAATTGAACTGTTTGAATATTGAATTTGACATGGCGGGGAAAGGAGGCGGAATGTCTTTCTATCGGCGACAGAGCGTATTGACATCTTTGTACTCGCTTCAGTTTCCCCATTCATTGGAGCCGTCAAGTTGGATGCGCAACTCTTGCGCTGCTAGCCGCAGGATATTTTCACAGGGTGGCAAAGCCCGAGATGCAGCCTCTTAATTAATGGGTTTCTTTGTTTGCTATGAAAATAGCGAGTGTATTGGCAGGCCCGCGGCGAAGCGCTAGTGCGCACAAGCACATCAAGGGCGGCGCATGCGCCACAGGTCGCCTGGACAGTCATGGCGCACGTGCAAATTCAGACGCTTTATAGGCTACCCAAAATAGGGGGGGAAATAACACAATTCGTCAAATCATTCAGTCATTGTTAAACGAGCCTTCATTTAAAATTGTAAGAACTTCGTCTCGAGTTTGGCAACGATTGATAGCCATTAAATATAACCGAGACCGACGGGATACAAATAAGACTGCCGTGTGTTGGCCAATCGTTTGTGAACTTCAACATTTCGTGAAGAAGGAACGCTAATGAAGATCACATCTATCTCGTTAAAAATTTGAACATACAACCATTTAAAAACTAAATGCACGCTCGTCTTAATTAACAAGTGTTTCAAGGAGTAAATTCTTATTTTTAAAACGCATACATAAAACGACCAACTTCAATGATTTTAACGTTCCGCTTAAGTGTCTAAAATAAATTCATTGAATCATAACATGAACATAAAACGTATTTGCAGCATTCTCAAACTTAAAGAAATGCATGTTTCACTCCATGACGTTTTGGTTCCAGAGTACGGAAACTATCCTTAATAAACGAAGTCTAATAAATGTTTCTCGGGTTTCAAACGGGTCAGACGATCATCATCGCCGTCATTGGGTGGACTGATGTGCTGGAACATTCCTGCTTAATACTACCACGGTCTACTATAGTTCACAATTATTTGTTACTATTATTATTTTTTTTCCTAACAGTAATGGTAATAGAGCCGAAATATCTGGGCACACCAATCTCCGAGATAACAGTGACGACGCTTATCATCGCAGAAACATTATAAATTAGATCTGGTTGATAATCGGAGAATCATCCATTAAATAACATTGCTGCTTGATGAGAAGGTAAGAACGTGAAATTTTGAAAAAGATTGTAGGTGAGAAGCGATGCAAAAGTAAAACGAATAATTTCTTAAGAGTTGTAATATGCGAAATAGATTCTGCATAAAATCGTGTAAGGTATCAAACCTTCAGATTTTTGTCTTCAATGTCGATGTTTATGATTTTTAAAGGACGGTGGATAAGTTAATGGGTTATACAGAGGTTTAGTTTTAGATCGTTCATTACATCATTTATTCTTATATTGAGATGATGGTCCTTTTCATTTAGTTGAAAATATGATATAAATTGTGTATCAACGTGTGATTATCTAATTTCAGTTCTTTGAAATATTAAGGCCCAATGCTTCTGTACTAAAAGTCTGTATGAATAGGGGGTATATATTATTTTATAATGAAAAATCGTTAGCAATGTAAATTATATTAAATTTTAACATTTATTTATTATTAATGTACACTGATTAAATAGAGTTTTAATTTGCATAGCCGGCCATTATATATATATACAAAAAATGATACAAATAATTAATTTTCTTACAACTAAAAATTCTAGATCTCTACACTAAAGCGGAAATATTTAATACGAAATCTACTCAGACCTGGCAGTACAGGAAATCGGCAAAAGAGTATAGAGATATTTTCATGTCTGCTCTTTGGACCGTCCAGCGCCTTCTCTCGTTGCCATTTCATCCTATTTGGGTTAGTCTCTATCACGCCTCACTATCGCTGCTATTGTCCATGGTTAGGACACTTTCCAGTTTCAGCCTCTTC
The DNA here is from genome assembly GCA_034510155.1 of Eucriotettix oculatus. Lineage (NCBI taxonomy): Eukaryota > Metazoa > Arthropoda > Insecta > Orthoptera > Tetrigidae > Eucriotettix > Eucriotettix oculatus. Next base: position 107,644,833 of record CM067376.1, on the reverse strand, counting down.
CTCCTTTCCTATAATTTGATCATCTGCTCTCGTCCCCACAATCATCTCATACTCTGCCTCGTCCCCTCAATCTGTCTCTCCACCCCTTTCTGCAAGGGTTTTTTAATAATTCCTCCCCACTTCCTTAATTCATATCCTCGAGCAGGCGAGGATGGATATACACCAATCAAATTTATTCTTACTCCACTCTGGGAGGAATCATTTGCCCCCCTCCACCGAGGTCTTTGGGGGGAAATCCCGCATCTTCCCAGCCTGGGTCGCCACATTCCAGAGGCTGTGGGACAAACTCCGCTGTCGCCTAAATGTCTGACTTTTATTACCCCAGCCTTTGACTCGGCACCGCCGAATTTCGACTAGACGTGTTTACCGTTACAAAGTGTAACATTTCAGGGACTAGACAGGTTTTGTATTGACGTTCTCTAACCAGCAATATTTTTCTGAAAGAAAATGTAAAAGGTGCCGAATATATTGTTAGCCACCTGTCGTCATGAAGAAGATACGAGGAATATTGGTTGTTTCGTTAATTACGTGTTAACTTTTTTGTTTCCCAAGGCATTGGTGTTGTTTATTACAGTAAAACGACATTTTTTAATTAATACAAGTCATCGACTGTTATTCCTGAGACTTCGTCATCAAATCACTCTGTGATTCCAATATGTAAGTAAATCCGTAAAATTATTTTTTTGTTATTTTAATTTAGCAATAATTATTTATTAAATTATGACAATTAATATCGCTGGTGTTTTTGAGTCAGTAGCTATTATTTCATTTAAAACAATTCAGTAAACTTTAGAGCTGGAATAGTAATTTTTGAAGTCACAGAGAATAGGGGTATTTTCAAAGAGAATCAACGAATTTGAAATGTACCCATTTTAAAAACTAATTAAACTTTTTAAAATTAAAGTCAATTTAGTAATAGACGAAAATATATAAAACGTTTTTACGCAACAACTCAAAGGTGCTCATTATATCCCTTCAGATTCAAATTCGCACCACAATCCTACGCGCATTTCTCGGGTTACTGTTTCCACGGCTGTTGTGCGGTTCCGCAGTTCGATCATAGTTACCTGAAGTGAGGGCACATAAACTGAGTCTTTTATAATTCCTCCTTCTACAAGAAAATATCTGGAAACCTCGGAGTCGAGTGATATTATATTGTTCAGTCCCGCCGTTGGTCGTAGGGGAAGCCTATCATTTATAAGTCTCTCACATACTGGAACTACTGGGAACAACGTGAAGCATTACAGTTTTCTCTTAACAGTACATTGTTGAATTACAACGGGTTAAAAGCTAGATAGTTACGAATTTTGAAAACGGATGAATCCTTTTGAATAACTCTGTATATTATTCTCATTAAGCCCCGAACCGAAATCTTTATTTCATGACACAAAAATTAGCCGCCATCTTTTAACTTGAAGATAATCGAACAAACTCAGAGTATTTCACATTATGATTAACAGTTGTGATAATTACGCTTACATAAGTAAAAGAAATATTGCAAAAATACAAGGTTTAAAATAAAAGTACTATGAGTAATAGTGAAATCAGTTCGGCAAGTCCCTAATACCAATATTAAATACATCCCTAACAAACCTGGACGAAGAAAGTCCAAATTTTGCTTAATACACACCAACCTAATGGAAATTTGGCAAAACGAAATTAGTAAACCAAACATAACCATTAAAATGTTGAAAAATATGATAATAATTTTTCCCTATGTTAATCAGTCACATTAATAAATTTTCGACGTGGCTAAATTTATAAGATCGGGACTCATTGAAAAAATATTTTCAATGTAAATTTTCGACAATTCGTGGTTGTATGTTGCCGATTGTGCTTGGTACGCACTTAAGCAAAATAATTACTGAACTTCTGGAACTCTGAAGTTTGATAAATACTCTGTGTAGGCCAGCACAATCATATACAATCCACGAAGAAATTTAGAAACTATATATATATATATATATATATATATACTAAATTACATGAGTGTGACAATGGCAATGCCGAAAGCTCCCGCTGAATAGATTTGAAATCAGAATTAAAGTATAGTTTTGGTTGTTAATGCGACTGATTAATATAAGAAAAATTATTATCATGCTAAGTAAACATCAGTCTTTTTACAAAATTTAAATAAATTCCTTATTGAAAAATATTTAAAACATCAGATTTTCATGAAAGATTCAAGCAACGTATTAATTATTAAGATTAGAAAAAATGTGTACAAGGATAGCGTAGTAGTAGCATAAGTTAAGAATAATAGAATATCCCTATTAATTCACTCTTCAAGCCAATAAATGGAAAGTATCAAAAAATGAACTTAAAGTAAATTGTAGGCTGGTAGTTCAATAAATGGGTTATGCTCGTATAAATAATAAACTCCTATAGTCATTAATATCCAACAATTTTTTTAAAAAATATTAAGTTCACGAAGTTAAAAAATATATATCAATTGGTAAAAACATAATTTCGCAATGTAATTAATTGTGAACTTCACCAGGTTGATGTTGTAAATAATTTGTCAAGTTATTCCATTAATGTCTGCAAAAGTGATATTATATTTATAAACTTTGAGTACCTGCTCTGAATGAAATATATTATTTGTGATATTCCAAGCTCTACTCCGATGTTCACCTGATGACGCCCTAAATTTGGGACGAAACGTTATACTATCAATTGTTTTATTAATTTCTTCTGACTTACGTTCAATTACTTTATTGTAAAAACTGATATACTTTAAAAAATATTTATACGTTAATGTATCTCTATTTTTAAGTACATGGCTAATGGCTACAGTATTTATTTGGTTCTATTAAAGGAATCTATTTGTGAGATGAAACGCCCGCTGCAGGTCATCATTGAGCGCAAAATGAGGCAACGCAGGAAAAAAAGGCTGTCAACAAATGACCAAAAGAATAATTGGCATAACATTTAATGTTTATTTCAATTAATGAAGTACCGGGGATCGGTTAATTGAGTACAAACGACGTCCTTTCACAGAAAATCTCGTTTATTGAAAAGCGGAGCTGGTGTACATTGACATTTGAAACAACGGTGAGTCTCACATTGCATTTGGTTAAATACCTACTTTAGTAAAATTTACCGTTAGTCTTTTATAAGGATAGAGGTATCAATCAACCAGGAAATACCTTGTGCTGTCAACGAAAAGTGCTGCCAACATTGGATAGTTAGTACCGTGTCACAGACCGTTAGCGCAATGTAGCGATAGCATGAAAGAAATCGCTATCTACGCACGCTTTACTTCACGCGAGCCATCGATTGAAAACAAATACCAAGCCTTGAGTACTTGAGTGAATGACGAAGTTAGTGCGAGATGGAACCGCGGCAGTCAGGTTGGCCGCTGAGTGAAAGATGAATGAGGCGATTAGTCCAAGCTTAGCGTAAAATGCCGCCATATAAACAAGTGCAGACAGAAGAGCACTCAACGTCCAACACCTTTAGTGCCTGCACGATTTACTGCCTGGCCGCCAGCACCTGTGGACCTTTACGTCTTTATTATGTGCCTGTGTTGATATTACTTACGCATTGTTGCCTCTATAAATAATCGGCTCGAAATAACGCTTCACCCCTATTACTCGTTCTTCTACCACATCTTTACAGTAAAGAAACTATATTGTTAACTGCTTAAGTAAAGCAAACGGACGTCCATGAATTAGTTAGAAATATATATATTTTTTTAAAAGAAACCCAAAACCAACCACTCGCAAATAATTCTACAGACGAGGCTGCGCTGTCAACATATATTATTCAGTGCTCTTGATTTACTTTTGTCACATAGGTTATTGATCTTCCAATCAAAGCACTTGTATTATATTTTTCTTGTTAATACATTAACCAAAAAAGAGTTAATTTTTAATTTATTTGTTCCGTTAGTTCTCTAATTACGAAAAAGGAAACGTCATTAAATAATATAATTTTTACACGCTATAATAAATAACAATTATAAGTTTAAATGTACATAAATATGAATCGGGACACACAAATTTGTTTGTCCAACATAACTACAAATATAATAATAATAATTTAACATTACTAAATGTATGATATAATATTTACTGTTGGTGTACAAAGTAAACACGCTCTGGGTAAAATAATTATTTAGACAATAACAAAGCAGTAGCTATGAAATTATACAAGGCATAAGACTAAAGCTAACATACGCACACTAGGAAGAAGCACGAACACAAAAACACTTCATGGAACAGAACTACGAACGAGTAATCTGCCCTTGCATAGGAACTTCAGGCTGTACATAAAACACAAACAAAAGAACAGAAAGGAAGCAAAATATAAAAGAAATAGTTTTAAGATCAAAACATTTAGAACTTTTGCAGTACAGAAAATTTAATTAAAAGGGAAACGATTTAGAAAGTCATGTACTGGGTAAAGCGCACCTTTCAGTAAGATATTCTTACAATGATTAGCAAAACTCTTGAAGTTAATGATGTTCTTTAGCTCTGGAGGAAGGCTGTTATATAAAACTATCCCTGAAAAGTGAATTCTTCTCAGGTAATAAGCAAGGCGATGCTTGTCTAGTTCCTAGAGCGTACTAGAGTAACAAAGAAAGAATGTTATCACGTTCACAGGCAACACGCTATTCTCCCTCGTATACTGGAAACATAAAAAACGTATGTTTCCCCGGTGTATTAGTTTAATAAGTGATTCTCGATTGAAAGTTTGTTATACGTATGTAGACAGACTTGATGACAGTAATTTAATCTAGAGAAGACAAGAGAGAAACTATTGAGTGGTAAGGTTAGCTGCACCCTTAAATAGTTCATAATGATCGCATTCAGAAGCTATTTGTTCCAGTGAAAGTGGGAAGGACTTCAGAAATAACCTCATGGTGCCGAGGAAGTGCGTATAGCGTCTTTCACTTGCAGTAAAACTACAAGATGTGGCCTGTAGTGACCTCAGGAAGTAGCAATATTAACTTGGAAAATATTAATTAAATTATGAACAGAAATATCGATTAGGATTCGGATGAAACACTGTTGCGTTCTCCGGATGTGAAACTTTAACTCATTCATAGAACTCCACAAACATGTTGGCTGATTGAGTAATAATTTTCAAATTTTTGTTTTAAAACTAAATACCAACAAATATTGGGCGTACAAAATGGGAAACTATTAGAACTGATTAATATCTCTGGGTTCCTTAATACCAGAGAATCAAGTACCGACGCCGCGGATTAGAAAAAATTCTATGGTTTGGACTGTACCGTTGTATTAAAATAGTAAAAGAATGGGGTATATATGGTTGGTGTAAATTTCCAGTAGAAACGTATTTACGAAATATAGTTACACCAAAACAAATTTTCCCCGGATAGGGGTACTGAATGTTCTGGTGAGTTTGGAAGAACTCGTGTGAAGAAGTGTGGATTCGACAAATGGACTAGAGATATGTAAGGAACCCTATGCATAGACTATTTTTGATCAAAGAACCCCTGCGATCTGGACTGAGACTTGTCATTTTATGGAGACAACACATATTTCAAGCTATCGGACGTGGAGAAGAAATGGGAACCGAGTAGATTATTTTGTTTAATTAAGACAGGATTAAAAGTCTGATGATGATGATGATGACGAAGGTAATAAGATTAAATAACTACTGGTGCGCATAAACACTTCTACTGCTTAGGTATGCAACGTTTTGGCGCCGTTCTGACCACATGATGGCAGTTGGCTGTCGACCACGATATAAACTGCCTGTTTAAAAAGTTTTCCGCAGGAACGCTCAAACACGAGGATATAAATATATGCACTCTCCACACATAGCGAAAATGTTGAGCCGGAAGACATATTTCGAAAGGCAATAAATAGATCCATTAAAAGACTAAATAAGCCGTAAGCATATATTTAATACAGTTAACGTAAATGAATGGGAAGACAAAAGCAATCCACTATTAATTGTGTGATGCAAATAACTTAAAGTAGGGTAGTGTTAAAGCCTACAGAATAAACGAATTGTTGTCGAAGAGATCGGCGTAATAGGAGGTAGAAACGTGGCCGAGGGGAGCGGCGAAGTGGCGGTGGATCTTTCTTTGTGGTTGTGCAATGTGGCTGTTTTCGTTGCTAACAATTGTGTCTGTGAGGTCTGCCAGGGATTATTCCCCCTGCCCCTGTCCCTGCCCCAGCCCTATCACGCCATGACAGTTGCCGTCGCCCCCGGCCTCGGCTCCTGTGCCAAAACACGACAGTTGCTGACTTATTGCAAAAACAATCCTCGTGCTCCCTTCACCGCTGTGTCATTCACGTTTACTCTATATTGACTGGCAACATTTTCATAAAAGAACTCATGTGAGATAGGTTCAAAAGGGCATACATTAAATCTGAAACTTAATAGGAAGAGCACTTCTCGAGAATGAAAGATTGGCGTGCGGATCAAGTGAGATACGCCGATCCTCGGCAACATAAACAGTTATCAGGTCGCTCATTTAAAAACAGTATAATGATAAGTCCAATAGAGAAGCATGGATTAGTTTTACGAGAATATAAAGAATAGAATATTTTTGTTTCTAACACCAATTGTTTGACACATAAGTATTAATACAATCTTCTGGAAAACGTCACTTTGGCTACATGCTAGTCCTATAAATAAAAAATTAACAATACAATTTCTACCTTATGACATACTTACAAAAGTACAAGGTCTAAAAATACATTTTTAAAATAGAGATATTTGTAAATTTGTACCAAAAAAGGTACATTGTTATTTTATCATTAAATTTTCACCTGTATGATTGTAATATTCTTCGAGTGAATAGAAGGGATTTTCATCAGCCAGTTTTTTAATTTGTATTTTAGTTGGGTTAGGCGTAGCTGAAGGGAACTCACGCAAAGTGTTTACTAGTTTTATCCCAGAATTATGAGGTCCTTTGTCAGACATGTTTGTTAGATATTGTACCACATGTAGTTTACTTTTAGTTCTTCTGTCTTGTTCATGAATGTTTCTATTACAAGGTTTTCCAGCAGTTAAAGTTAATATTATAGTTTTATACACAATACATTTATGTGTGTTCACCTTCAATCTATTTTCTTTAAAATATTGTATGAGACTGTTTGTACAAGTATTTAAGGTTATGCCCAGTCTTTCATAGTTGCCCTCACGGTAGAGTACTGTGTGTGTGTGTGAGAGAGAGAGAGAGAGAGCCATCTGGATGTAATAGTGTTTTTCCTAAAGATGTACAACAGTTTATATCATTGATGTACATAATGAATAATAAATGGCCCACTATAGATCCTTGTGGCACACCATTTTCAATTTTTACATTTCATAATTATATGACTATATGGCTCAGAGTTTGTTTTTATTGAACGTATTGTTTTCTGATAGATATGTAGGATTCAATTACATTGAGAAAAATGATATCTTTATTGACACAACCAAGGCATTTTGTAAAATAACGAAGACACCAGTCACAGATTCTTTATTATCTAGAGCATCTATAATTTCTTGTACAAGGTTTATAGTAGCTTTAGATGTTGATGAGCCTTTAATTGAACAATATTGGCTGTTAATTATTATATTTTTATTTTTGAAAAAAATTCTAATCTAATACGAATTATCTTTTCAAATGTCGTAGATAAAACAGGAAGAATAGATATAGCTCTGTAGTTTTTCTACATTTCGTTAGTCTTCTTTTAAAAAACTGCGGGAAACTTTGGCAATTTTTTACTTCATCTGGAAGAGTTCCTTTAACAATGTGTTGACGGACGAAGCTTTTCAAAACCTTATCAGACTGTCACATACACATAAATGAGTCATAAGTTAGCAATTATTACAAAATATGGTTTGTGATAAAAATTATTATGTTTATATGAGCTGAAGCGTTTTAATTTCTGGTTTAGATGAAATTAGAATTAGAAGGAAACGTGTTCTTAGCCAACTTCGTCAAAAGACGAAATCCATCTGAAAGTAAAACATACTTTTAAACTACCAAGTGAATATTTGAAGCTGCGGGAAATATTAAACACTTAAATATAAACGTCTGTGTCTAACGTGCACAAATACAAAAAGAAATAGCGAATATACAGATTTGTGGTATTTATTTTATCACAAGTTTATTGTATTTTGACTACATATTTTTGTAATTTCTAAGCATAAGTAATGTCGTCAGTATTTAATACAAAGCGGTTGTTCCGTTATTTTTTGTTATTGTAGGTTTTCTAACGACATGAGACAGCGTTTCCACGGGTAAAAGGTATTGGGGTCCGGTCAGCGACTCTAGAGATTGTATGATTGACGGATATTTTGATGATTATCAAGTAAGCAAGCTAGCAGGCAGTGCTGAGATGAGCTGAGCTGAGCTGACAGGGAGGATTCAGTTGGCCGCCACGCACCAGGTGGCGCAGGCGATGTAATTCCAGCTGATGGCGGTATGCGGAGACTTGGCAACCGCCGCTGACGGTAAGCTAAACAAATCTGGAAGGCATCTCCCAACACGCCCTTTTGTTTTCCACTACTGCTTCGTTTTATTATCATTTTCCTGCCAGGGAGGCTGGGAGGCAGGGAGAGGGCGGTCTCCCCTGGCAAGCGAGGCAGGTGCTCGCTCTTCCGCCATGCAAATACTCAAACATGCTGCCCCTTGCAAGATTTACTCAAAATGAAAAAAAGAAGTATATGGCGAAACATTCATCATTCAATTTTACATGTCAGGCCTCCAGCTATATATTATTATCTTATTTTTACAGATAATCGTAGAAACCTGCTATTGGAATAAATTTCCATTATCACCTGTTGAATTGTCTTCAACATCAGCTGTCTTAAGACTTTGTACGTTTCCTTTAAGTTTAAAACAATTTCAACGAATCGTAAGACTTATTTACACTCCAAGAATTTGAAAATAAACAATATATTAACTAAAATAAAATATTGCCGTATTTTTAGACGATTTTCATCATTTTAACTCATCTGTAATACTTATAACGCAACTATTTTTAAATTAGTAGTTAAATGACAAATATATTGCAAACACTGAGATATCTATATTTTTGTTGCAGCTCACTGAACTAATCCTGTTTACTTTTTGTCGTCACTTTATGATCACGTGATAAATATTTTTATTTAGGTCTTGTCTTACCCCTGCTTATCAAATCCATATTTTAACAACAGGAGATAACTTTAATAACTTGTTTACTAAGTGCTATGACTTTACACGGGGAGTCGCATACTGTAAATGAAGTTGACTGTTGAGAATGTCAGAGTTTTTCAATATGCAAATACGATAATTAAAAAAAATTAGTTTCTGCAGTTTACAGAAAAATGCTTCCCAAAGACATCTCCCCAATATTTAACTATGATATTTACTTCAGATTCCTTGAAGAATTGGAATTTTTGTTTTTATTATATTTTTCCCGACTTGGAATATGCGTTTGTATAGTTAAAAACTTTACATTCCTCTTTTCTTTTAGGCAATGGAAACAAAGCCTTAATAGTTCAAAAGTATTGTCAAATTTTAAAACTTAAGTCCTTAGTGTTCGTTATTTTAAGCCAAAATTGGAGTTATTTTGTAATAATTGGCTCAGGTCGTCGTTACAATAGAATTTGGAAAGTAACGTTTTGTCTTATTGGAGTGTTTTCCAGATATTAGAGAATTGTGGTGCTATAGGAGAATGCTGTGTGGATAGAATCACTAACGAGGAAGTTCTAAGCAGAATAGGGGAAGAGTGAACAATAAGGAAGACGTGGACAAAGAGAAGAGATAGATTAATGGGCTACATGAGGGTCTTGCAAAATTAGCATTAGAGGGGAGAGTGTGGGGTAAGAACAAAAAAGGGAGGCCAAAGATGGAATAAGCTAAGCAGAATTAGAGAGGATGTGGGTAATTATGCAGAAATGTAAAGGCTTGCGCAATGTAGGTTAGAATGGAGGGTTGCATCAGACCAGTCTTGGGACTGAATAACCACAACACATTATCATATTCGTGATTTATCGCCCTAGCTACAAACACTCAGTAATTGTAGGTCCTCCCTTGCTTCCGATTTCAACATTGAGAAACAAATTCCGTTGTCCCTAACAATCGTCTGGTTGTTTAGAAATCCTTGCTTAACAAGTGATATTTGTGGAGTTTACAAATCCTTTGAATCAAAGCGGACGACCACGTTGCTTGAAAGCCGTGTTACTAGATTTTAGTGAGTGCCAGATAAACTGACGTTAATTTAGAAATTGTTTCTATTTCAAATTTTGTCAGACATCTCAGTCCTTCTGGCCTTAGCTCCTAAAACGTTTTTGTTCCCTGTGAAGGAAGGGTCTTTTTCGAAGGTTTTTGTAGTCAATAAATGAACCCAGAGGCTGCCTGTCCGTCCGTAACGAATTTGTTCCTAAAGGAAGGGAACAGTTACACTGCATTTACGACGATGGAGACAGAATTTACGACGACAGTTCTTGGATTCGTGAACTGCTTTCGAGAAAAATCTCTCTATAATACCTTCCTGAATGACGTGCAGTATCCTTCCTGCCACGGAAGTGACGTCACGGAATACGGTGTTATTGTTGGTATTGTGCACACTAGATGAATGGGTCGCAGATTTAATACAATGCAAGTGTCGTCATATGGAACAAACGTAACCTACTTTAGACTTCAGAATGGAAGATCATTGTGCTAATCGCAAACTTAATTTTAGATACTTAATTTCTTGATAATTCCTGTGATATAACTGTATAATACTTTTGGCTATTTTGTCTGTTAAGTAGTGCCGTTAATTTTGCTGTTGTGTAAGAGGTACTTTTTCTTGTTTCAATACTGATAAATGACAGAAGCGTATGTACTAATTATTTTTGTTAATATGATTCGTTTATTAAAGCCTTACATGTCACTGCCACTGACCCATTAAGAACCGGCTGATTATTGCGCTTTTTCTTTTATTATCCGAGTCTCTTCCGCATCCTACCTCTCAATTCCCTTCCTATGCTATTAAAGAGATGTTGCCACGTTGTGGAGTCTGTCACCATAACGCAACCTACTTGGTGGACATCATTTTTAGGTGAATGCCAGATAAGATCCTTAAACCACCATATATATGGTGCCCTAGTTATCCCTTCTCTGCCATTCTCTTTCTTACCCAATCTCCATTTGAAATCCTCATCCTATTCATGTAGACTATCAATCTAAAAAGAAATTCAGTTTATTCAGCTATTCTTAAATGTGTTGTGTTGAGAAATGTTGTTTAGGATACTTCCTCAGTTGAAAATGTCAGTATATAAAAACTCCTAATTGAAATAGACTACATGATATTTTAAAATAAAACGGGATAACAACAATTCTGCATTTTAAATATATATTCTTATGTTATAGAGTGCAGCTTCCCTTTCTTACCATTTACTGTATTCACACATTGCAGATTATTTTTTATCCATTTTTTCGACTAGCCTTTCATCATCTGTTCCAATTATCAAATGGCCGCAATGTTCGGCCTTGTGAATTTCACTTCAGCCCTATGCTTGTTCATCGACTCTCCTCCCGAGATATCCTGTCGATTTTCAATTCAAACTTGATCGTTCTACTGCGCCTACTCACGGAAGCACTCGTTAATTAAGATGAAATCCAGGACGAGCAACCTGCCATATTACTAGTCCCGAGGCGCCATCTCGTTGTGTGAGGCAATTTAATATGTCATATGATTTATTGTCGGTCCCTCGGATTGGTTAACGGAGCGGTAGAATGCACGAAGGGGGAGTGCGGAGGGGTGTAATGGCTGTGGTAGATACAAGATAATGCGACATAGGACAATATTATTAGGGGAAATCTACCTGATCATTGACTATGTGAATCGATCTGAAAAAGAGTAACTTCTATATCAGCACCGATTTTTAGGGGAATTTATGCATTTGAAAACCACTGATTGTTGATTTTTGTTAGAAACTGATTAACAGATGTAGATGACAAAATATTTATCAATTAGATCACAAGAGTCTATTTTTATTTCATTCGTATTATTAACATAATTAAAAACTTGCAGACTTTTCTATTCTGCATTTTTTCCAAAGAAAATATAAAAACACTATAAAACTCCTGTTTTTATACTGTGTCGAGCAGATTTGCTCACAGATAGTTTCAGAGATGAGATAAATTAAATATATGACAATTAATACATTTATATGATAGTTAATTGCCATTTAAGTCAAAATAATATAGTTAAATCAGTCAATGAAAAAAGTGTCATTTAATTTACTAATAGTGACTGGAAGGGGCTGAAACAGACTTCCGCTTACTATCTTTAACGGATGGAACAATTTAGACGAAATTATTGTACAGGTTTTCTTGGCTAACGGAACTCTACGCAATTAGCGTAATACACGGATACCACAACTTGGGGCGGCGTGGAGGGGTGATATTTTTTAAAAATCCATAAATTATCGTTATTTATTTCTAATCTTTGTTTTCTTCGAGTCAATAAATTAAATAACGTCTTTTGTGAATGTTTATACGGGTAACATCAGCCCCATTCATCGTCGAGGTGTATGAGGCGTCGCATGAAAAAAAAAGTCAAGTTTGATATCGAAATCGCTGTTATAAGAGTCTTTGAGTTTTATTCTGACATTTATAATGCGAATTAAATTTAACAGGATGTGGGACGGGGTAAAACACTTCTGAGTAATACATTTAAAGGACAGAACAATTTGATAAAATTTTGTTTCCATATTCCTAGCGATCCAAAACCAAACATTTTAGTGATAAGGTGAGGGGTTGAATTACCGGAATTTTTATATGTAATTAAGGTTCATATTTGAGTCAATTACCTTTATAGCGTTTCCGCGACAATATTTGATTATGGTTTCAACCCCTTCCAGCATGTCAGGGGTGTGGGTGGAAATGAATCATATGAAAATAGTAAGGAAACTATCGAGTTCAGAGTCGAAACCGGTGTAATAAGTATCACTATGTTACATTATGACACTTAATATGCGATTTAAGTACAATTTCATCCGTTAAGGGGGAGGGGTGAATTTTTATTCTGTTAGAGCACTGAAAGTAGTTTTAGTCCTGCTATTGTACCAGAAGTATTTTTGACTCTCTCGAGATACTGGAAGTATATTTGAGGTCCACATTGTGACTTTTTTGATTCTGGTGTAATTATGTGTTGACTAATTATTAAATAATGTACCGGGATAATAAAAATAAATATTCGGGTAACGCCGGGTATTTTCAGAGAGAACGCAGAATTAATTCAATTTAAAACCTCGGTGCATATTTGTGCCTGGTTCAATCTTGACTAAGAATGAAATGTTGCTCAAAATCTTCTCTGTAATGGTTCTAGACGAACTGAACTGAGGACTATTAGGGCAATACACGGCTACCTCCACTTTGGGCGGGAGTGGAGCTGAGGTACTTTTTCAAAATCTATTATCTGCCGTTAATATTTTTGGGTCAATTAATTTGATAGTGTTTCAGGTGAATTTGTTTGAGTATAATTTCAAACTCCATTCATCGTCTAAGGGGATTATTCATAGGGCCAGAGGTGTAGGGAGCGTCATATGAAAATAAAACAGTAGACTTTGGTATCGAAATCGGTGTTATGAGAGTCTTTGAGTTTGATTCTGGCATTTATAATGCGAATTTAATTGCCGTTCATCCCCTAACAGAGAGATGGGACGGGATAGAACAGACTTCTGCTTAATACATTTAAAGGACAGAACAATTTTGTTCCATATTCATCGCGACCCAAAACCAAACACTTTGGAAATAAGGTACTGCTACCATCTCTAGGGGGACGGGGTGGAAATAGCAGAATTTGTATGTGTAATAAAGGTTCACGCTTTAGTCTAAAATAATTCTTGAACCAATTAATTTTATAGTGTTTCCCAGACAATATTTGTGTATAATTTCAACCCACTGCAGCGTGTGAGAGGTGAAAGGGTCATATAAAATGAATTAGGAAACCATCGAGTTTGGTGTCGAAACGGGAATATTGTTACATTATCACCTTAAATATGCGATTTCCTTTAAGTGAGGGAGAATTTTTATTCTGTTAGAGTACTGAAATATTTTTAGCCCTGCTATTGTACCGGGAGTATTTTTAACTATCTCGAGATACTGGGAGTATATTTGAGGTTCACATTGTAACGTTTTCGATGCCGATTTAATCATGTTTTGACCAAGAATTAAAGAATATACCGGGATAATAAAAATAAATGCCCGGGTAACGCCGGGTACGTAGATAGTTTATTATAAAACATTTTTCCAAATTTTAAAAGTCTTTAGCTACAACCTGAAGAACTTAAAAATCGGTTCCGATTTTTTTTTAAATTTCTCTTACATAAATGTCTGTGATTTTTTATTAATAGGCAGGGTAAATAAACTGAGACTGAATAACTTGATTCTTTATTGGTGAATCACATACAAACGGGTCTGTAATAGATGACGAAAGCTTGTAGTATTTGTATTAGTATTGGTAATTTGTTACGTTTCCAATCGATCCCACAAATTTATACTAACGATGTTATGCCAGAGAATTTTCTGACTAATCAGTTCTCATCCCCAGCAGTCGTCCGAGAAACGTTTTGAAAGCTTCAATGAAGATGAATTGACGAATTTAGAGAACACCATCAGATTTAGTTCCAATTGTTTGTATGTTGGAAAACTGATAATTTGATTGTTTATAAGTAAATGAGTGATACTAGTTTTAACGGCTATTCGTTCAAGTGAACACTATAAATGGAAAGCAAACAAGATGTCTTTGTCGGCGAGGTGCGGCGAGGCGAGGCGAGGGCGAGCTACCGGCTCTGCTATTCCAGGAATGCGCGAAGCTGACTGTGAAATGAATTTTCCGCAGGCTTCCACACAACGCCACACAGGCACACAGACGCACACACGCACACACGCTCACACGCATACGCACGCATCGGCATTGTGGCCTCCCCTCGCGCGGGATTGAGACTTATCCCCGATGAAAGTGGCCCTCTCCTCTCCCAGATAGCAGAATAGGGAGGGTGGGCAGAGGGGTCGCTCGGGACAGAAGAATGAACATCCTAGTTACTCCATTATATAAACTTAAAAGTTTTCTGCGGTATCGGGGCTATTGTGCAGGCAATTTCACAGGCGTCAAACTAAACAGTGGGGACCTCTGCTTTGTTATTCCACTCCGTTCTCCCTCCGGCGTAATTGTTTATCTAGCGGCGAGGTTATCGCAATTGAATTCCCAGCGGTCTCAAGTATTTGAGTTACTAATCCCGCTCTTAGCTGCTCCGAATATTGCAATGATAACACGCTCCCAATTGGATTACCGCCGCGGCTAGATTGGAACAATAACAACGACCTCCTCCATAATTAACTCACGCGTGCGCCATTAAAATGCCAT
Organism: Eucriotettix oculatus; assembly: GCA_034510155.1. Classification (NCBI taxonomy): domain Eukaryota; kingdom Metazoa; phylum Arthropoda; class Insecta; order Orthoptera; family Tetrigidae; genus Eucriotettix; species Eucriotettix oculatus. The sequence goes on along the minus strand of CM067376.1, from coordinate 107,629,513 downwards.
AAAATGGGAAAACAAAGATCGCAGTTCGATGTCTTTTAATTGAATTTCGCACCGAAGGGAAATATATTAACTTAACTTTTAAATACGCCACTTTCTGAAGGATGCGAATAAATTAAACGTAAAATTAAGAATACATATAAAAAACGACGCACGAGGAGCTGAAATACGGCACCGATAAATCGTTAAAAAATTTTAATTGATTAGAAAAATTAAAAACAATGTAATGTAAATTCAAAACGGAATTAGGCTACTTCTACGTGAATAACACTCAACTGATGCCAAATTGAAAACTCTATTTCGCTATTACCTTTTTCCGAATCTAAACAACACACCAATGGACGGAAATATACAGTAACTATTGACAAAACAATTGCAAAATATTAAATGTATTATTATTATTACAGTAAATGTAAAACAGGATTTCCTTATAATCCTTTTGATTGAAAACCTTGATGACCTCCAGTCTCTCCATGTCTCTCCATGGCGCATAAAAGTTATCAAGCGTTCAACTAAATTATTATCTAGGTTCATTTACATGTTGTAAATGTGTTCTGACACTCTATATTCACAAAAAATGTGCAGTTTATCTTAACAAAAATTGAGAAATAAAATACTCAGACATTGTACTTCAGAAGTGTAACAGTAGATTACTAGTCCAATTTTCAGAAGTCATAATAACGTTTAGAATGCCAAAAGCGTCAAGTATTAAACTGCTAAATATTTTTAGCACGAACTTGAAACGAGTTACTCAAATATTAGTGATATTAAATATTTATCACATTCTGTAATTACATTACATAATAATATATTTAGGTAATAATAAATTTTACTCCAAGATGATTCTTTACATTATTCATTGTATCTTCACTTGTAATACCTAACGATTCATTTTCACTGTAGTACTTTTAAAATTTTTAATGTTGGCTGGAAGTTAGGTTGAAATTTTTTCTCGTTCGTACTCTACTAATTTTTATACAGTTCTTAAAAGTTATACGCAAATTCCTTTTGTTTGTTGTACTTAACGAATGTACGTCCGAATTGTCTGTAAATTAAAGTTTAACGTGAGAGAGTAAGAATACCTAATTTTATAAGAGTCCTTTACATATGTATTTTATTTAACTTTACTGATTATTATAATATAATTCCAACAGAAAATATTGCCAATTTCGTATTTTTATATCAGAATAATTTTAAATCACAGAAGGCATACACTACCGCGCACAAGTTTATTTATTATATACTTTTTTCTATTCATTTAATCTATCAAAATATATGTGATGTAATTTTTAAAGCTAATTTGTATTTATTATGAGATGGAATTGAATGATATTTAATTGAATAATGCAATATCAATCTGATAATTCGTGTTTTCGGTCAAAGAAAGAGGCTTCTAATATTTTTATTAGAGTTAATGGTGCGAAATGATGATTGACTCGTGTTTGCGTGTGCGTGTAATTTGTAATCTAGGTGCGATGTTCTGCTGGGAAGCATTGGTGTGCCTTGAGGTCTGCCCTGGATCAATACACAGTGTCTACACTCAGCTTTGCGCTTTCCCTGCCGTGTTTCCGGATTGCTCGTCTCAATTCATTTTTTTTAAAAAAAATGACCAAAATGTCAAATATGTAAACGCATTTTTTCACAACACAAGTTATTCAATATCTAGCTTTTAATATATATTGAGGTTCCAAAATAGTACGTTTTATTATACCCATGTTTGTTGTGCTTCGGCTTATTTGTAGCGATAGATAACAAACTACAAATGCACTCGTCGAAAACTGACTTTCGTTTCACTGGATACTGAAAAAAACCATCACAAAGCACAGTATAAAGGAAGATTAATGAAAAATATTTTATCCAATATCAAAAGAATTTTAGCTCAAATCAACTGCTTTAAGATAGTTATACTTTATATATTTCGTAAATTACTCAATGAATAATTGATAGGAATGTGTTATTCTCATTAATATAAAGTAGACGATTCCTTTCCTCCTAGCTTCGAACGGCAGTTCTCAATGCGCCAGCCGCCATCTCGTGAATGTAGACAACGTAAGTAGAACTTCTGACTATATATTCGTAATCTATGTTAGGTATTATACAAGGATTTCCTTTTATACGATATTGTGTCGATCCAAATAACTTGAAGGACAACACTTTTTCTTCAGAATTGAATAAAGAAAAGTTTTCCCGTGCCTGAACTTAAATATATTATTTATCTACTTTTATTATATTAAAATAATGTTACACGGAATAAGATATGTACGCAACTGCAAATGTTTAAAGGTGTAGAAAAATCCCTAGTAAGTCTCTAAGATGTTTGTTTTTAGGTGACAGGCTACATGACATAAAATACTTATGACAAATTCCCCTTAATAGCATAGGAATGGAATTTTAAACGGGGATTCGAAAGGGAAAGTAAGGCAGCCAAGGGTTAACTAGAGCGGGGTAGAGTCTAAGGTACCTACCTGGTGGTAATTACCAAAAATATATGCAGGGAAAATCCTAGAAAATCTGCATTAGGTACTTGCTTCAGATTCTTCCAAATGACCGTCTCGGAGTTTGCTGTTGGGAGACATAATTCCGTACCTCGACAATCTTAGGACAACTGACAAACTGTTCCATGGAGAGACACCTGAAGGTTTTTTTTTGGTCAACAGGCTACATGAGGGTGATCCTGAAACAGGCAACTCCCCTTTAATAGCATAGGAAGGGAATTGAAAAGGGGGGATGCGGAAGGTAGAGCAAGGTAGCCAAGGGTTAACTAGGGCCCCCGGGCTAAGGTTTAAGGATCCTACCCGGTGTTTCATCTAAAGAGATGCAGGGAAAACCCTAGAAAACCTGCATCAGGTAGGTCGGGCATTGGGTAGGCATAATTAATATATTTAGGCGATTTTTTATTAACTACGAGAAATGCAATAAACAGTATTCTCACTTCAAACAAAAATACAAAAAGCACTTTCACATTTTTTGTAATTACAAAATTAAATTTCCAGATAAATAAAAATTATTTCAGGTGAGCGTAAACAAAATTGGGAGCGTTGGTCGATCAGGAAGTCTCGTGACACTCCGGGCTCAATTTCATGGCCTCTGGTCAATTCTTTACTAATATGACACAAATTTTTCACATCACCTCTATTTTTATACTAATTTGCATAATCGGATTCTATTTACAATGACAAATAGCCATTTTCATTACAAAAATAATATAATGACTGATATAGGATACAGGTGGGCGAATTTATTTAATCCTGCTATGTAGTTCAATTTTATATTGTTTTTTATTTATTTGATCCAAACAATTACAGTGAAAAATTATCTTATTTAAAAAGTTCACCGACAATAATAAGGCTAAGAATTTTTACATCCATCCCCTCGACTAAACAACTGCATTTTCCATTATTGAAATTTTAATCGTCAATTTGAGGAGTATCGTTTACTAAATATAGTTAAAGGAATTGAAGTATTCTGTAAATGGAAAACGAATGGCAGGAAGAATCTGTTACAGAATTCCTGAAATAGGATGTATGATGAAAAATTGTCAGAATTATTGTTATTTAATATTTTGAGTTCTCATTCCTCGAATTTAAAAAGCTTCGAAGTTATTTATGACGGGGGTTCCAATTTTAAAGGTTTCCATGTTCATTTTACCATCATACGTTCTGCGTTAGGAAATTATTCGACATTATTTGTGGAAAAATAATTTTGTGATTTATTTAAGACTGCACTTTAAAGGTTGAGATTATAATGTGAATCGTCTGTTTGAGTCCATCATTAGTCATGAGCTCATTTTATACCCATCCAGCTAGATGTGCTGCCCCCTAAGCTTTGTGCACGCACAATTCGCACCCCGACAGGGTGAATTTCACGAGCAATTGGGCCGGGTCGGGTCTCGTGTTGACTCACTGGGTGGTCCAGGACACGTGCACCACGACTTCTTTTATTTGCAAAGCTCTTGTTTACTTTCCTCGGTCAAGGTTAATTTTATGGAGCTTGAGCGCGTGTCATTCATAAATATAATAAACAATACCCTTCCGGCAGGGATTTCATTAAGTCCTAATATTACTACACAAATGTTATCTTTAGACTTTCACTGATCCATGGCTGTAAAGTGTTTTTCAACTCCTCTGCACGTCGTTAATGACTTGTAAGTTAATCACAGCAGCACATCGGTCGCTAAAAACGTCGTACCTGATGAATAAATTATAATTTTATTTTATATATGATTCTCGATTTATCAAAGTTATGTTTTAACAATAAATTGACACGGTTAATAAACAGAGAATCATTCATAACATCGATACACCAGGAAATTATACTTTATTTAATAAACTCATTATTTAACTCTAATTGGAAAATTATTAATAATAATATTTGAACTGAATGACTACTCTCAGTCAGACTCTTTGATATAAATAAATAATAAATCAGCCTACACGTCAGAAACAAATGTAATATAAACTTTATCAGCATTGGAACATCATCAGATGAATTTCAAAGAATCGAGGAATTTAGGGAGATGAAAATTTTGACGCGCATGTCGCACAAGCAAAGAGGGCGAAAAGGAATGACGAAATATAAATTGTTCTGACTTATAGGCTGATTTACTATTTATTTCCCCTCAAGTTATTAACTATCAACAATGAATCAACTCTTCTATGATCTTTACTGCATAACGTTATCGACCTAGTTTCCTTCCAGGCGCGTGTGAGAATGAACATATTATTCATAACGCCATATTCCAGGAGGAAAATCAATGGGCTTTTAAATAAAAATATATTGCTACAAACTTCTCATCATAATTTAATTCAGCGTTAAATTTGTCTGTATCTCAAATTTCTGCTTCTATTACTGTTCTTTATTTGTTAAATTATATTTCATTCACGTAAATTGAACAAGCCATATTTTCAGAGAATATAATAATATCGATTATTGAAAACACGAGTTTTCTGTTAAGAGCTAGGCAACTCAGGCTCTTATTTCTCAAATTTAGTGCGATGGTTTAGATGAGAGGGAGACGCAAAATATTTACTAACTTTTATGTAATGCCGCGTAGTTTGTACAACAATTGGAGTTCCATAATCCAGTCAAGGGACATTTAAATTTTTAGTCAAATTCTGACCGTTTCCGTGCATTTTTACTCTATTTGTCTCCCAAAACGTTGAAACTTTGATACACTATCTTATCCCATTAAATATCTGTTTCTGACAAGACGCATTATTTCCGGGGCCAAAACAGTTAAATCAAACAGGATAACTTTCTATTCCGCATTTTTCTTCTATACCAATAATCATACCGAATTTAAAAACGTTACAATCATTTTACAGGAAAGTAATTAATAAAGTATTCCTTTCAAACACATTTTTCCTCTTTATTGCCTATCTCATCAAACTAAATCAGGGCGAATTGTCCTTGAAAGAGTTTGAAGCCAGGTTAAACATTGCAACTCGGCCAAATCTCCTCAGTTAACTTATTAGCGTACAATGTACGAACAAATTTCTTAACGTGTTGTTAACCATTCTTAATATTTTAATCTGGTAAATTATTTCGCTAGGCTGCAATGGAACATCTTTTTGTAACTTGTATATTTTTTGTGCTTCGTTAATCGTAATGCTTTTGTACATGGTTGAGGGTAGTGAGGGGGGGGGGGGGTTGCACATCTGGTCCTTTGCAAGACTTGTTATTCCGGCAGGGTGCACGCCCATCTGCAAGTACTTAAGCGACCGTTCCTGCCATCCGAAGGGCAGTTTCTGTGATCACCATACTCTACAAACAACTCAACATTAAATCTTTATTAGCACTGTTGGTGTCATTTCGACGCAAGAACTTCTTCGTTGGCTACATTATCACGTATTTTATTACTCGTAATGAAAATTAAAATTGAAACTGCAGTAATTACTGTATGATTAACTTATTCAATAGGAAATTAAATAATTTCCGATCGATTATTACTGACAGTTTTTATTTTTTATTTAAACGACATTTCGGCGCATATTCACACCTTCTTCAGGGTTATAATCAAATTATTGTTAAAATACAATTATTAAAAACTATAAAATTGTTGTAATCGTTAATTTCTTTCTACCAAAGTGAGGTCCGAGGCAGCACTAACAACTTATCTAGTCAACAGTTTGCACAAGACTCTTAGTGCTGCTCGGACCTCACTTTGGTAGAAAGAAATTAACAATTACAACAAGTTTATAGTTTTTAATAATAGGATTTTAACAATAATAAATAATAAATAAAAACTGTCTGTAAAAATCGGTCGGAAATTATTTAATTTGTGATTTTAATAGCAGACGTTAATCGATTTAATATTTATTCAATAGGAATTGTTCCCAAGCGTTATATTGCACGTCATTACAAATATTCTTCAGAGGGGTAAACATCATATGTGTCCTGGGCTTGATATGGCGTGTAAACCCCAACCGAACAGGTTAAATGGTTTTCTTACTGTTTAAGTAAAGTTTGGGAACATCAGAGCAAACGGTACTCTTAAAAGGTGTATTTTCCTAATTCAACGGCCTTATTTACCTTCTAACCCCATAGATTTAAATTTATTTATTTATTCAGTTAGTCCTCTCCTGACATCTATCTCCCTCCCCCCCACCTCACTCACTATCGCACACTCAAACACACACAAGCAAGAAAAATACATGTAAATTATGTAACAAATCATGAAAGAAAATAGGAAATTATAAATAAGGAAATATTATACTGTTTGTATACGACATTATTAGGTTGTATTTTCTTTTATGTGTTTGTTATATATTACATGTGATGTAGCGGTCAGCGTCACCGCAACGCATCACAGATAACTCGGGTTCGACATTGGGTTTTTGTGTTGCCAGGCAATCTGGGATTAAGACTGAAGGAGAAATACCACGATCACCACGTGGCACTCCAAAAAAATGGAATGTGTTATATAATGACAGCCAAGAAGACAGAGGGCTATGATAGGTTGGGGTTATTGAATGATTAAGCGTTTAATTTAAAATATGAAATTAAATAATTAAACAAAATTTTGTAAAATTATAGCATATATTTCCTTCCTTCTGGTTTATGATGGGTGTCTAAGATAAAATTAGTTTATATCAGGGCCCTTATTACCAAAAGCAGAAGGAAGCTTGGATAAGGCACATTATAGGGAAAAAAATTATTATATTCAAATAAAATAACCCACCATAATTAAAGAGACGAGTAAAATTAATTGATATCAAGGTCCTTATTACCAAAAGCAGAAGGATGAGCCACCTCATATTCAAGTAAAATACGCTATCAGAATTAGAGACGAATATTTTCCAATATGTACTTCCATAAATTATTTATGGCTCTGAAACGTAAACACATAATACGTGGTTTTACTTATAATGCAAACAGTACAAAGCAATAAGGACCTAGTCATTTTGTAGAAGTCTAGGGTTACAGCAGACGGAGTGGAACGAATAAGTGTGAAATGGCATTGGGCAGGAGACAGGACAGATAATGGATGGTCTGTGGGAAAAGAGAAACCCCAAACTGGAAGCCACCCAGACCTTCAGCGACTTAAGTCAAGGACATCACGAAGACGGCAAGGACGAAGTGAATGGAAGCGAAATAGAATGGAGAGTCCGTAAAATATGTGAAAAATTAAAAAAATATTTTATGAAATGACTGATCATACAGATTGTATTAAAAGAGGACGGCAGATTTCAGGAATGGATTGCTCATATTGAGAGAAGAAATTTTACAGTCGAGTCTTGTTACCCTAAGTATACACACAAATAAAACGCAGTTCTAAAGTCTGAAAGAAAATTCAGAGTAATAATAACGGTTAAATAGGCTGCCAAAGTAATGCAACGGAATGATTTTTAGACTGACATGACAGCGATTCTCGTTTTGGGTTAAATTTGTTCACAGCTAGAAAGGTACAACGGACGTTAAGAGTAGTAAGGAAAGAAATTAACCAAATTATACTGAAAAATTAACTAGAAGTGCTGTATTTAGAAAATTCTCTGATCTGGTAAATATAGAAAGACAAGTAAAGAAAAACATAATAAAACGGACAATTATCACATCACATTCCGTAAACATGAATGAAAATAGTTCTTATGCAAAGAAACTAACACGAATCATGTTGTTTTTAATTCTTCTATATATGAAGGTGAATACACAAATAAATCAAGTATTCAACAAACATCTCGCCGCTGGTAATCGTAGTTATTATTCCCTCGTGAAGTATATCTGTTAAATGTCATTAATTATTGTGATCGATTTCTAGCTGTAAAATCGTCTTACAACCAAATATTAGTTTGATACAATTTATTTTATGCTCAAGTACATTTTAAATGCACAGTTCGTGGAAACAATAATGAGTATCGACGTGGATGTGGGATTGTAACTCTTAGCCTGGGAGCAGGTAAGAAGTTAATGTATGGCTGAGCACGACCCACCTCCGTCTTTCTGGCCGCGTCAACATGAGCGCTGGTGACAGCCTGTGGTGACAGTTATTGTGGCCACCCCGTGAGACTTGCTAATGAACTTCCGTCTTGACGTGTTCTTCACAAAAGCAGGAGCTCGGGACGAGTACGAACACACGTCTGCCACCCAGTTCGCTAATCCCCACTCGACCGGACTTCCCCAAAATTCACAAATACCACAATTGAGCTGCTCAGCGCCACACAATTCTATCAGATCCTACCCTTCGGAAAATTCGTAACACTTGATTCCACAGTTTCTCAGCTGGGAAAATTATTAAGTTTCTTGGTAATGATCATTGATAACGCATATTTCTGTTTTTCAGAGGACTCGTTGCTATAAACTTCTGTTTAAAGGGAATCAATCAATTCACTTGGTGGATCAGCAAATGGAATACTTCTTTGAGACATGAATCACGATTCAAGATCTTGGGATTGCCTCTCTTCATGACAGTTTTTCTTAAATCTTATTTATTACTGATATGATGTTTGTGTGATGTTCCACTGTATCATTTTGGCATAAGGACCAATAAAATATTTTAAGGTGAACTCCAAAATATTGGTTTTTCTAGTTCAGAAGTTTGATATGAAATGGATCGATAAAAATTTTGTCGACTGTTTGAATATCTTAGAAGCAAAGAGTTTCAGAAAACAGAAGTAGAACTATTAAAAAAAATTCTCGCAAGTTGTTCTCAGAGAAGACGCATGCCCATAATTGACTATGAGTGTTGTCATGTAGGTAACGAAACATAAACTTGCCCTATTTCATCATAAGAGGACTAGTAGAATCCACAAACCTAAATCTTAGTTATTATAATATTGTTTGTTCCCGAAGACGAACATAGTTCTTTACTTTGAGAAACACTGAATTCAAATTCCGTGCATTCTTGTGGAATGCTTTAAGGAACACTGCATAAGAACCTGTCGTCAGTAGCAAAGAAATAGTGGAAGAAGCAGAGGTGACTGAGATAATGATTTATCTTAGTTTTAAAATATAATGACACATGGATTTAAATTGGCATGAATTTCTTTCGGTTGTTTCGCTGTCTAATTTTGCGAAGAATTGAGGAGATGTAGGTGAAGGAAGAAACGTTCACTAGGTGAAAAAGAAGTACAAATTGATCATTTTGCAGTGCTGTTCGTCTTCGGGAAGTAAGGAGCATCAGTTTTAGTGCACAAGAACTTGACCTACTCTGATCTTGCCAGTACAGGAAGACGATTTTCGACGGTCAAAATCACACGGCAGAACATTTCACAATCATCGCGCCAATATTAAATGTGATTTCAGAAGAGCTGTCATGAAAAGAGACTGTCGCAAGATCTTGAATGGATTGCAATCTGTCATGTCCCTCAAGGATCTATTCCATTTCCGTATTTTCTAAGAGTGAGGTCAATGATAGATTTGCTGGCAGATGTAATGTACACTCAGCAGCAGCCGGACGTCGTTGCTTGGCCGTATTTCTGGGACAGGAAGCATAGTTCACACTCGGCATTGTTCAAACAAGACGGAGAGGTGTTAGATTTGTCAAAGCGTGTGTATCACGCCTCGCTGACTGATCCTCGCTGGAGTAAACAGCTGTCCGACACGTGGTCATTGTTCCACCACAAAGGAGCGACACATGTTTAGCCGCTCTTCATTAGAACAAAGCCAACCAGCGCCTATTTCGCCATTTATTTTTTGTGCTTTGTAGCTTCCAAAATCCCAGTTCTGCAGGAACAGGTGCGCCAAGACGAATCGCTCTCCTTTCTTCTGTGGAGTAACTGACCAAATTAATTTTAACGGATGCGGTCATACGGAGCAAATGAGGATATTGCTTTTCTTGTGACATCAATTTTTTTCACTTTACTTTCTTAATAAACACAAATTCTTTCATTTTCAATTTTTAAAAATTGCTTGACGTAGATATATTTGTCAAATAGCTGACTGAATAGTAACTCATAGAAAACATATCTGTTGAATTTCTTCCAAGTTATTGGCTTCAAATGTGTCCCAACACTGTGAACTCATTGTGTATTGAAGTAACAAAAAACCTAATAATACAATTACACGAAGTAAAGCCTTTCCAAAGCTATTCGTATACAAATTATTTGTCCTTTCATATTTGCCTTGAGATTAATTTAATCTGAAGTTGTTAGTGTAATCACACACTGACACACAAAATAAGCGGTACGTTGTAATACTTAATACTTAAATTTAAAAAAACTGACAAAGAGGTTTATTTAACTCATTTATTATATATTTAATTGTCAGATAAACTATTTAAATTTAATAAGGTACTCAGCGTCTAATTTAAAATTTTTAAAGAAGCATTTTAGGGTGTCCTTGTTAAAATTCACATGTTATCGTCAAGTGGCCATACGCATAGTCTGAATTGATGAAAGTAGAATACAATTAAAAATTATAAAGACAATTTAGTATTTTTAACTGTTTTCTACATATGTTCTTTCAGGGAAGAACAAGTATTTGAATTGTTAGTTTATATTGAGCTAATGTTATTTGGAAGTCGTTTGTGTTTATCAGAACTGGAGTTTCTTGAGGATTATTTTCCAAATTATTTTGTGGTAAAGCCATTGTCTAATTGATTCATATAATCTATTCTCTTAGCATAGTAATAGTGTTCCTACTAATCGATAAATGTAATATTGGAGTATTACAGACTGCGAAGATAAATCAAAATATGTATATACATGTTAGAAGTCGCAATTTGAAATCAGCTATATAAAAATAAATGATTCAAATAAAAAATGAAATCTACAGTCATAAAATGTATGACTAGCATAGAATAGAAAAAGAAGTTCGTAGAAAAGTACGTTGAAGAAGGCAATTAAGTCTTAAAGCTTAAAAGAATTATATTATTGAAAAAAAAGTTGCCTAAAGTTTAGAAATTATTCACATTCATAAATTACGAATAAAGAATTGTAATATAAAGCTGAAGAGGCTAGTAAAAAAGAATATATTTTAAAAAATGTAAAAATATTAATCGTTCAAATTATGAACAATCAACTTTATCAGTTTCATAAAATAATTGTTTTGAAAGTCAGTTTCAGAACCTCAGCAAATTGTATTAATAATGCGAACCCAGGGACTAACGCTTCGTGTTGCAGTCAAAGTGTTGCATAGTTGTAGGTAATAGAAAATAGCCTTGGAAGCATAGATCTATTTAATACAAACACGATGCAGGTCACTTCTACTTTTTATGTTCAATTTTATCTTAAATACACATCCTAATCGCAAACAGATAATGCTACATTTTTCAGAACTAGACAATAATGTCAAGTTGTTCTTAATAAGTAAAGTCCTTTAAGCCTATAGTATTTCTACTTTAAAAGAGTTGACTTTTGGTTTGGGTGGTGAGGGAACTAACTCGTTTAGGCCGCGCTCTTTTGTACGTAGGGCCTGATAATTGGCGCAGTGTTGTGCCTGGGCGCAAACAGTCTCTCGCGGCCTCAAAGTCTTCCAGGAACGCAGCTTCCCCGAATTACTACTTCCTGTGCATCTCTACCGCCCTACTTTCATCACATGAGACCATCGATTCATCCAAACACGACGATCCCTTCCCAATTTAAAGACTACATGATAAAGATATATTCTATCGTAAAAGCGGTCGGAAACTTTAGTTGTCAGCGATCATTGCAACACATAATACTGTGAATCATCTAGGAAATAGGCATCACTTTTATTTGAATAGAGGTCGGAACTTTGTTTTTCACAGAAACATGTAAAAGGCGGTTTGAAAGTTCTCGAAAGTTTTAGCTTCATATTGGAACACTGATGGACTTGGAGATATTAAAAAGTTACGGAAACGAGTGACGGTCATGTATCAGCGAATACGTAATAGCATTCACTGTTCTTGTGGTCTCGATGAACCACCGTTTACTAAATTTCAGAGTGCGTGTTTTTTCGGGGGTGTAACAGACTACATGAGGGTGATCCTGAATCAGGCAACTCCCCTTTAATAGTATAGGAAGGGAATTGAAAAGGGGGGATGTGGAAGGTAGAACAAGGTAGCCAAGGGTCTTCGAATCACTAACTCTAAACCGAATGTAGTCTAAAATAGAACTGGGAGAAGAATGAACTGCTGAATAACCGCATTCACAGTATCATACACAGCTGCTAGATATGTTCATAGACATGCCCTCACGTTCCATTCTGAACCTTTTTGACTTATATCTACTGCTAACAGATGACTACTCACTCTGCTGTCATTCTCTTTACCAATTTCGCAGTTCAGTGAGGATAATCATCGTTATGTTACGTGAAATGCATTGTCTGTACATTTTGGCGATCCCCCATAACAATATAATTTATGGACTAAAAACACGTTAGTGATATGACCCAAAGTTTGCCGTTTTTCTCCAATTACTAAAGCACTAATTAATCTCGACGCTTTTAATCTTGACGTTTTCTGTCTTCACTATTTATAAAATCAGTGACAGAGACTAGTTTGCAATGGTCCGCGGAATATTTTACAAAGAACATTATTTAACCACGACACACATTTTTCATTCGAGGCAATATACCAGATTTAACTCCTACAATATCATTCGTAACATGTGCAAACTATATCACGATATAAAATTACAGCTACACCGGAACGGTTGACGACATCTACCCTCTATTATTTACTAATATCAAACTACAGATCAGGATCCATTTAAATAAATTATGCCAATGGATACCTCTGTAAGCCAATAAATATCTCAATAGGTGCCAGAAACTTTGTTTATTAATGTTGGTGAGTTGCCCACCCTGGTTGTTGTGACTCAGGTGGGCAAATAAAATTATTTAAAATCAATTAATTTTTAAATATTGATATTTGTTGAATCTTTTACATTTGTTAATAATAAAACTCTTTTAAATGTCAAAGTTAAGATTCATTGGCACTCAAAAATTTAATTATATACTCTAAATTCTTTAATATATTTATAATGTAAAAAATCACGGCACAGTATAAAACACTACAAAAACTGATCGCACGTATGAAATTAAGGAGTGAAGGGCTTCAATTTGAGTTCTGCCTCATCTTCTTTAATCATGGTTTCTACTAATTGAACAATTTGCATAAGCGATTTACATAACACGTATGAAGTTACTTTATACACTCCCAAACGTCATTACAATATAAAATAGTAACTTTTTATTTGTATATTGCAAAACTAATCTCTGAATTCAGATTATAATTTCCGTTTTAATCTCTTTAGTAGATTTAGAACCTTGTAGAGCAGTCCTTTCTCAAAACAACTCAAAATTATAAAGATGAGTAATTTTTAAACTTTAATAGGAACTTGTCGCTGCATAACATCTGATTATAAAAAAATAAACAGATAAATACTATGCTTGTTGGACATTCATAAGATTACAGAAGACATCTTTATCAATGCCATCACGTCATAAGGCTGTTGCTTTACTCTGCTTGCAATGTGCGTGTCAGATTATACAGACTCGGCGAATTTGCATTTAATCGGCGCTGATGAAAACACCAAGAGCGCTTCTGGATCTTAGTTACTTAATCTAAAGACAAGAAATTTATTACGAATAAACTTAAATATACAAACTTTTGTCATTATACTATGCCAGTTTTATTACGTAAAAGTGGAAATAAATGTTACAAGCTATTGTATTTGTATTATTAATAAATGTGAACTGCCAACTTGAATTCTTCTGCGATTATTTTGTTGAACCTAGGTCGTAGTAGCCGATGGGAACTGGATGTGGGAGACGGTGAATATTCCTGGGCTCACGATTTAGTTTGATTTTTGTTTGTTATTCTGAGTCTCTTAGAAAGAAAATACTGGGCAACTTAAACATTCAACCTTATGACGGCAATTAAGGCTCCTGCGATCTTGTTATTTTATGTCAGTTTTGAAACAACTGTTAAGACACCTTCTTTATTTTCTCAGCTAGTACATTCGTAGTTATTTTGGACCATGAACTGCACAAATATAATTCTAGTCTTCACTATCAGTTTTAAAACGTTAATACGTTGATATAATCTTTAAATTTTTATGTGAGGTGTCGTGATCGCGGGAGCTCCAACTTCCCCGTGTCATCATGTTTTGAAGTGTTTGTGAAGTGTATAGTTTGAAGTCTAGTGACCCGCATTCCTCTTCAAGGACGTATTACAGTTAATGATGAGTTTTGGCAAAATATCTAAATTAAATGCAGGAAATTTTGTAGTTATATTATCTGAGAATAATCTAGTTTTTAAGCTAGTATAAACATGAGCGCTCAGCTAATGGACATGATAAGTTGGTATACCTTTGATAATTAAATTATCAATAATTCATCAAAGTCAAGCCTCCCGAGGGTCTCATGCTTGCCTCAAGTACTCGTGAGTCTTTGCAGCATTAATTCCCAGATAAGATCGCACGGATCGCGTAAATTTTCAAAAACGATTATCAAATTTAACAATAACTAAATGAATTCTGCTGATGCAATTGTGTCGGGCCAGCATTCGTCAACATTATGATCCGAGAGAGTGGATAAGTGGTGTTAAAATTTATTTATTCGAAATCAAGCTTATGCGTTTCCAAATCGTTTCAAGATTAGAACGTCATGGCAACTACGATATTAATCGGTCGTCAGGTAATAAGTTGTAATTGCGTAAGTTTGATGTTTAATGATGCTGAGCTATGAATGTGGTCATCACTTCGTCGTGTCCAACTCTGTGTTAATTTACAGCACGTAGAGATTTACGAAATATTATTCGAATTTCTTCATTTCACGTATGCATTTCAGACGTGTGGTTAGTGGGTCCCGGGTTCGAATCCTGGCATGGGCTTGGATGTTTGTGTCGTCATGGTCGCGAGGACCGGGATTAAGGCTGATGGAGAATTGATACACTGACCACGTAACACCCCAAATTCGGAATGTGTCACTGAAGATGACAGTCCGCAGCCGCCTCGGCAGGCCTAGGCCCTCAAGATGGCTGTTGAGCCATTGGAAGAAGAAGAAGACTTCAGACGTACAAGTAAAAAAGCGATTATTATACTTATCTCTCAATAAGGAAATAAGGCAGAAGAATCATTAAAAAATCAGAATTTTCCAGTGACCTTCCATTTCAAACAAATGTGCTGACTTCTCTTAGAATATTGCGATGAATATAAGGGGGGAGGTGTATTAACTACTTTCAAATGAAATATTATTATAGAAATGTGAAAAAATCGCTGCACACATCCAATTTCAAATATATTATAATTGGATCATTTTTAAGGTACAAAGCCGGCTTTTTTAACGATATATATAATACTTTCTCATGATCAAAATATTTACTCGGTGCATGATAATACTGTTATTGTGTTTTGTGATGTAATTTTTGCTTACTATATGATGCTTGAATGACACGAAATTGTTTAATAAAATTTTCTTGACTTAAAACATGTTACCAAATTTAGAATCTTATTATCTATCTTGTTCATAAAAGAAAAGAGAGAGAAATTATATCCATGCACACATATAAGAAACACGCATATCTAAATTAAAATACAGTGACATTCAACCGGCCGAAAACTTTTCATTTATCCATACGAATTAAATTGCAGCAATAATATATTCGCTTGCTTACCTCCTGTGGTCTAGTGTCTCACAACACAGAGGTCCCGGGTTCGAACCCTGTCATGGGGTTGGATGTTTATGCCGTCATGGTCACGAAGACTGGCATTTAGACTGTTGGAGAATTGATCCGCTGACCACGTGTCACTTCATATTCGGAATATTTCATGTAAGATGACAGTCCGCATGAGCTGCAGATACAAGGAAGAAGAATATATTCGCTTATTCTTGGATTGTATCGTAAGTCATTTTTTGTGTCATAGATAATAAATTGCCCAGAAAATTAGAAGTCCATAACCGATTATAAATAATTATTGGAAGAATTAATTAATTTCGTTTATAAACGGAACGTTTCAAAGCAGATAAAAATAGGGGTGTTAATTTGCGTTGCCTATAAATTTGGCCGTGAAAGTTTGTTCTTAATTATTTAAATTTACTGGACAATTTAGAATTATTTTTATACACTAGTGAAAACGAAAACTTTTTCCGTGAATAAAATCGCTGTATTATATGAATTCTGAAAAATCTTCCTACACGCATATTTCTTTTATTTGAAAGCTCTTCTCTTTCAGCATCGGTCTGAATACGAGAGCCGAAGAAAGACAATACACATCTTGGAATTTCCGCAAGCGCAACTGTGACGGTAACCATTTCTCCACAATAACATATCTGATATATTTGGATATTTAGCGTGCAGAAAAGAATACCGAGAACACTTTACGAGTGCATCTGTTTTTAAAACATAAAATGAAACTCGTTTCCCATCTGAGTTCCTCAAGGCGTAAAGAGCTTTGGGGTTGAAATGCGAGCTGGATTCGCGGTTTTGTTATCTAGCGTCTGCTAAAATATTCCTCATATACTCGCTTTAAATATTAGCCAGCTGCATCCATATGTATTGGACTCTGTAGTTTTTCCCCTCTTCGCGGAAAAAAAAATTCATCTCTCAGACCGTTCAATAGCTTTGGTAGTAAAATGTTTTCAATATTCATAAGTTCCGATCGCCTATTGTTTTGAAACACAAACGGCATGTGTACGTGGCAAAAACTTCAACAAAATGGCCTTTATTGATGTCGTTGTTCATGAAAAATGTAGGGAAAACAGAGTTTGAAATCGTTCATCTAGAGTCTGATTTCGTAAATATCACGGATGGACACAAATGTTGGAAATGAATAATTGAAATGTGGACTATTACGATGCAAATCAAACTTTCCGATCAAATCACATCTCGGGTGCCTTGGTAGGGGACGTCACTGGTTCTCCATCCACAACGGAAAAAACAATTCGCTGCTCATCAACTTTCCGCTCCGTTTACATTAAATTTCTGTATAAGTCAGGGCAACTGTGGATAAATATAGAGAAACATGTTACGTCCGCATTGTGAAAATATTCTTCGCATGTTCTCCATACCAAGCATAAAGAATATTTAACATCCGCAGTAAATAATCGCGACCTACAAATGTTTCACTGGTTATCAATGACTTCATTCCGTTCAACATTTCTTTCAGTATTTCAAAATAAATGAAACGTTAAAATTTTGTTCACTTCATATTGGTAAGCTTGTAAGAAAGCAATGTTGCTTCGTAAATGATACTATTTTTCCAAGTCTCTTATTTTATAAATTACAATAACTTTTCGTTTGCCAGAAACAACTGAATCTTCAGAGTGAAGACTAATAAAATTATTCTGCATGACAATAAAACGTTTTCTGAACCAATTTGAAAGTTATTTTTCAAATAAGACTACACTCGGACGAATGACTATCTTTAAAAGTTTTAAAATTAAAGAAAATCTCAAAATTTTTTAATATAATAGTTCTTAATGTCTGTAAGTTTAAATAAGGACAAAAACAAACAAAAATTTAGTGAAACATAACAAATTATAATTTAAAATCAACTACATTTTTGTCATGATATGCACCCTCTTCAGGTTGAACTAAATAACAATGCACAAAAATTATTACATTCTGAAGGTTTTACAGTAGAGCTAAAAATACAGTAATTAAAGAACCAAAAGACCAAATTTAATAAAGCAAAAATAATAATTATACATTTGTTACAGTATATTTCATGTAGTTGATTTTAAATTATAGTTTTTTATTCTGTACTATTTTTTGTCTGTTTTTGACCTTATTTAAACTTTAATCTAAAAAATATTCTTGGCAATGTCACGATTATAAAACCAGACCATGTACATCAAAATATTGAGCTACGCAGTGTATACATAAATGAGTGCTCCCTAATTGTGTAAGTTACTTCAATTGCGCTGGAAATAATTGCTATTTTTAAAAAAGAACACAAAAATGACTACTTTATATGTTTTTGAAAACAAAACCTCAGCTTCTGTTACGGAGGTTATTAATTGAAATATAGTCCAGTATTTTGGAAATAAATAATTATTTTAGTTACATAAAATGCACATAAATGTTTCAACATTGGTGATTACTTTATAAACATATTACGAAGCAATGACCCATTCCATTAAATGTATAAAAGTTGTCTCATTTCATTTTTGTAACCTATCATTCCACGCCCCAATCGTTTAATCAGAGCGTGACCTCATTAGCAGCCAAACTGCTAAAAAATTGCTGAATTATTTATGAATCAACATTATTCACGTTAATAACGTGCGAACCAGTGAACATCCACACCATTTTTTCACGAAGCGGAAATCAATTGCTCCTCTTTACAAAACAATGCGCCGAGTAAATACTCTCATCAACGATGACTAAACATGAACCTGTCCGAAATGTCTAAAAAAAAGGGCAAGATAAAGGAAGACACATACTACGTTCTATTGGTTAACCAGACATACTGCAGTTCAGTTCATCTAAATTTATAGAAAGTGAAGCCATCGGTTCAGTTCTGTCTGAAGCTCAGGAGGAACAAGCAGAACGTTGATAGGACAATTGGCAAAAACAGTCCAGCCAAAAGCGCCATTTGGAAATTAGGATCATCGAAAAAATATACCTGAAATGTTTTTGTATGGCATACGAATGGAAAAATAATTTTTTTAACGTGGAACGGCATAATCTACATAAAGATTCTGATGGTAGACTGGAAGGACTCATGAAGAAGGAATTTTATTTACGAACTAAGTTTCTGTTATATAATCATGATGAATAATATAGACGGAATGAGAAAAGTCTCTTGATGAGCAAAGATTGAATTATTTGAGCAAAATTAAAGGCACAGTTAGTCATCGGTTTTGTTGAGACGTTTGTACGGCAGACGCACAGTTTCTAAGGCAGATGAGAGGAATTATGCAGCACGCATGACTTCAGCATGTGTCAGCTCAACTATCACATACCAAACCCACAAAATTAGCCATATTGTGTCTTTTAAGGGTAACTCATTCACAGTCTCAGTAGTTTTATTCCTACAGGATAAGATATAGATTCAGTTTTTAGTTTATTATTGTAATTATAACATTTATTTAAATTTGTCTTAAGAGAGTGTATTAGTTAACAATTATGATTACGTTGTTTCCTTGGCGTCATCTGTCTTTTTACTAATTTATTGTTGCTACCCATTTTGCCATGTCATTTTATAATTTTAATAAAAAGTTTGGAACTGGTATTCAGCATTGAAATTTCAAAACGTAATCGGCCAATCTTATTCGAAAATATCAGCCAGGAGAAATCACAAACGATTTTGAAATGGAAGTCTTAATCTTGTCAGTGAACCAGGACAAATATGGTTGTAAAATAATTAATTATAAGTCTAAAAGTTGTTAGATAAATTTCGCTGAAAAAATTATTCACGTTAAAATTTTAAAACCTGTCGCTTCAATTAAGTATTTATTTTCGGAAACGGTTTAATTACTTATTTTCATCTCTCAGAATTAATTTACATTTTTAAATAATTTTAGTTGTGTCCTTTTAATAGATGATAACCAATTTAAAGTTACAAGATATATTTAATCCGCTTTTTTTTCAGTAACAGTTCCCATTATCAGTTTATATAAATCTTTGGGAAGGTGCTATTTATGTAACCACTACCAATAAACAAAAGTTAGAGATTACCGTATATAAAATAGAAATTTATGAGCTTTGTTCTTTACATAAAGATCATAATAGGGAATACAGCCGAAAAGTAATTAGAATAATTGGAATTTATGGCTCTAATTAACTGATTACGCTAATTGTTGAATTTTTCTAACTTTTAATTCTTTCGTCATCCATTAAACGGCACAACCAAATAAAATATACAAATACACACATAAACTATTATCCTAAAAAATTCTCACTTCCGTCAGTCTTTGCAATTGGCAACTTTTAATAATTTTTAATTAAAATATTTACCAATGTGACTTTATAACCTTTTAATATTTTCAGAATATAATTAGGCAAATGTCGAATTTCGAGTCTTCCATAGTTCCCTGAATATAAGTTAAGTGACGGTTCTAAATTAAAAAAATATAAGAACTTACGTTTTTAAGAAATTTTTTCTATTATGTGTTATCATACTCCCACGTATTTGTATGAAGGAAATAATAGATTAAAAGTGACAATAAGACATAAAGACATCATATTTCGTAAAATTAAATATGGCTGCTTTCCCATATACATTCTCATACTATCAACTATAGTTACTTTCACGTTTGTGCTAGGGTTTTCCCACTTCCCACTCCATAGTTTTCCTCGATATGTACCGAGTTTTGTTTTAATTTGTTTAAGGGAGTCGGAGGGTCCTATCTTACCAATATTGAAGTTATTAGGTTTAGAAAGCCCTTATAGATACAGGAATATAATATTAGTATCCTATTTCAATATTATGTTGTATGCATGGATAAAAACAAACTATTTATTATTATTACAATTTTAATTAAGTTATTTATCGAGATGGAATATTTTTATTTTTTCGTCCTCAACTAATAATTTATTCTGCTTCCAAGCACATGCCATAAGGTTAAAAATATGCTGTGAAAAATTCAATGTTATATATATTTAACGGTTTCCGAAAAAATTGACCTAAAAACACACTTTAACATTGACACGATACCTTCGGACTACCCCTAAATCTATATGTTAAATATATAAACAAACGTCCATATTTTGGTATAATATAGGTTACTTTTTGTATTTTACACGATTATAATTTGTCCAATTTGGAAGCTATTAAAAGTATTTTACGTAATATATCGACATGAGATTAATTGGCTCTCCCTTTAATATTTTAAATAATTAAAGAATGTGAACATTTAAAATATATTGGTGAAGGATAAAATGCTATAAACATCGTGGAAAAACTTGAGAAGTTGTACTGAGACATTCAGGGCTCAAGAATTCGTTAATCAAAAGTACAACTGATTGAGGAATAGGATGAGAGAAAGCGATCATGGCACGCGGTTAAGGTATATGAAATGTATCGGATTTCATAAGTTGTGAAATTGCAAAATATTGTAAATGAAATAAACAATGAACGCATATAGTATTATGTCCCTGGCGTTTTTCTGCTTGCGTTGTGTGTGTGAGCAGAGGGTTCTGGATCCTGTCTTCCGGGATTGTCGCTGTAAGAAAGGCCGCCGGCGCCGGGCAATATCTATCGAACACAGCGTAAGTAGTGCTGATCCGCGTTATTTTGGTGTCATTTGCATGCTAATGCGAGCCAGGATTTGCCTAAGAGGCTAGGTCACCTCTCTGATTTGCATGCGGCCCATTGTGCGGCACCGTTCCAATTATAGCACTTCCGGAGCGC